>CM046863.1:4824376-4948514 GCA_025617745.1 Heliocidaris erythrogramma
GGAATGTCCCTGTAAATACATTGTTGCTTGCTGCCATGCATGCAGCCAAGACATTGCCATTTAGAAATGCATCAGTGAAGTATTGAGCAGTCATGACGCAGGTGCGGACATGGCAACACACACACATTCTCTACCTCCTTTGGCATGGGCACACATCTTCCACCATGATGCAGGCCGGCTGCTTGGTCCAGGCCTTTCTTCAGCAGGTTGGGTAGGCTCTACAGCTGCTACGGCATCCAAGTAAACATCCGTGAATCTGCAGAGGAACTGGATGGTGACGCGTTCTAGATCAGCTCTCTCTCGATCCATCGCAAATTCCTACATTGAGTAAGAAAAAAGAAAAACAACAGTGAATAAAGTAGGGAAAAAATAATGCAAATAATGTAAAGTGCACATTCCACCCTGTTCAAAATTCAAGTATGGAAATACTGTTTTGGTGAAAAAAATTATAAAATTATTAAATTTGTAGGGATTAATTAATAGGTTCCATTGTATTGATATATATATTGTTTGTGAACTGGTACCACTAGGTGTATTTGAATCTTTGGAGTCACAATTAGATATACATACATGTACAGTGTATACATTCAAACATACTGTGACTCTGACTTGCAAAAGCCTGTACTAGACTCCCCCCCCCCCCCCCCTTCAAATCAATTATGTTGGTTTTTTTTACAGGGGGGAGGTACTTCGTCACAGCTCACACAGGTTAAGCCAGTTTGCCAATCACCAATTGACATGTCTGGTGTTGATTCTAATTACATCTTGGCATACCTTCATTTATAAATAGATTCCTTCTTCTTCTTCTCCTCCTCATTCTTCCTTCTTCTTTCAGTTTCAATTTGAATGAAGATTCTTACAAATACACTACCTCAGACCTGGGCCCTGGCTGTGCACATCTCACATTCACACTATAATTTAATTCTATTTCTCTTGAGTCTTAATTTAGTTATTACACAATGACAAATCGCAAGAAAAATTATCGAATTTGTTGCATAGACCTTGGTTCGGATAAATAGGCTGCGATAATGATCTACTCACATTTGAAGTTGATTCATCGTCATCGCCATCGGGTTCCCGGTTGGTGCACGGGCGACATTTCCCCGCAGGAACACTGCAGTGTGCAGGGATCACCGTCACTCTAGCAAGGGCACATCCGTCTGCCCGATTTGTATCAGCACTGCAGCAGCTAGCTTCCTGAACATTTACAGGCAGTCGGCTCCAAATCTCCCTCCATGTTTAGAATTGAGATATCTGTCGCTAACTCCGAAATACTGAAAGTGTCATCCATAATAAAGATGAAATTGCTTTGTTCTATAGTATAAATATAATGGTACGGCGTCAGACAGCAGATTACAGGCAGGATACACATAGCGCAAAACATGTATCCGTTCACTATATTCAGTACAACTTACACATATCACAGCGATCTATGCGGATTTTTGCCGAGGAGAAGGAAATTTCGCTGATCCTCAATAGACTTTCGACTAGACCTAGTTTCGTATGCGCAAGAACTATTTTGCAGCATCAGCAAACACAGATTTTTCCCATTGAAACCGGCCACTGGCCGGCTTTAAAGGGGAAAAACTGTATAGTGCACAGTGGGAATCCTAGTATAAACGGATCAAAGTGAAAACGTCTTGTCTGGCACAATACACGCCCGTTCAAAGTATCCAACCTATACTGGACGGCATGCCTTCATAACTTACACGAGTATTACAACATACCCTGACAGAGTGTGATATCAATACATGCTTTATGATATTGATGTCAAAGTTGATGGTAACTTTTTTCATCTATTCAATCTGATAATCTATTCATACGAGAATATTTCATTTTTCGCTTCCCAGTTAACGAATGTACAGCTTGAAAAGTTGAAATGTCATTTGAGCGAGTTTTCCATCTTAACATTCAAGGGATTTTTTACGAAGCTTAAAAGTGTCACCGAGACGGCGAGATAATTATTCGTCTTCTCGACCTCTTTGGTCCGAGAAGGCGAGAAGGTGAGATCCGTCATCTCATTTTCGTGACTTCTTGAGTTTAGATCTTGTCAATTAATTCGATTTCTTGTGTATGAGAAGGTGAGAAATCGATATTCAAAATCTCGTTTTCTCATACCCAAGAAGTTGAGAAGACGAGATGACGGATCTCACCATCTCGCCTTCTCGGAACAAAAAATGTCAAGAAGACGAGGAATTAGAAATTAGAGTTTAGATCTTGTCAATTAAGTCGATTTCTTGGGTATGAGAAGGTGAGAAATCGATATTCAAAATCTCGTTTTCTCGACAGTATGAGAAGTCGAGAAGACGAGATTGTCTCGCCTTTCATCTTCTCATACCCAAGAAGTCGCGAAAACGAGATGACGGATCTCACCTTCTCCCCTTCTCGGACCAAAAAAGGTCAAGAAGACGAGAAATTGTTTCGCCATCTCGGTGGCATTTTCAAGCTTCCGTACGGTGCACTTAAGTGAACTGGCCTGATATGCCGAGGGAAGCGAAATGAGACGACAACCCCTATCCATACGGTGTCAGATTGATCGTAGTACGTCAGGCCACATCTCTCTTGTGTGGAAAATTAAAATGATTAAAACATGGTACGATCCAAAGTCTGGATACTGCTTTAAGATATCTCACATTATCCATTTCATCATTCAAACATAAAGAGGAAGGAACTGTCATTATCCCATACTCACGTGTTGAATCAAAAGGGAAGTGCAATACGTATTATGGTAAGATGATATTTATCGGGTATTCCCATGTACGTAATCAATGCCCAATGGAAGAGTGCACAAACAGATCTATTAATCTGGTATAATACTGCGACTACTATTCGATTATAATATTTTGATTTATGCGCATCTGAAACTCTTTACACTGTATCTAAGGAACATGTATTAATTGTGTGCGATTTGTTCATATTAAGTAGGCATAAATGCCTCTTTGTTTATAATATACTAGGAAACTCAGGTATTCATAATAAAAGTACGTGTGACAGAGGCTGGATAGGGCGAATGGGATCTCCTCCCTCTATCTCTCTCTCTCTCTCTCCCTCTCCCTCTTTCTTTCTTCCTTTTTCTCTATCTCTCTATTTTTCTCTGTCATCATCCCATTTCTCTTTCTAGCTTTCTTTTTCTTTTCATTGTTTGTATATTTGTATCAATGTTGTCATTCGACATCCAGCCACTGGCGGCCGCGACGAAATGAACCTTTCAGTTCAATTCATTTTCTCTCCCTCTTTATTTATTCTTTCTCTCTCTCTCTCTCTCCCTCTCTCTTTCTCTATCACCACCCACTCTCTATATCTTTATCTAGTTCTCTCCCCCTATCTCAATCTGTGTCGCTCACCTCTTTTCTCTTTACCCGTCACTAATTTTCATCTGACGTTCCTCCTCCACTTTATAATCATGTTTTCTTTCATAAAGACCCCTTTACGCTATGCTCCTTTACTTTTTTTCTTTTCAATCAACGTGGAAAAAGACAAAAGAAAGCAATCACATACGTTTCATTATGAGTAAGCTTTGCTGATTTGTTTTAAATTGAAAGGAGAATACACACAGAATAAAATACATTAATACACAGCTCCTTTACTTCAGAGTAACATGGTTATTTGCTGTCCTGTAATGCTCAGAAAAATGTTTAATTTCACACTTAAACCCTTTCGGCAAAATACGGTACAATGTTTTTGACAATAAATACCAGCACAGCAAACGTTACAAAGAAGTATGCCAGTTACCGTAAAACGGAGCTTGTGTTGGAAATGTCAGGAACATGACAAACAAAAACACACACAATACTCTACTAACGTCATCATATATGAAGATCTTTACATATTTAGAGTAAGGAATTCATGAATAAGAGAGAGAGAGAGAGAGAGAGAGAGAGAAAGAGGGAGAGGGATGAGAGAGGGGCCGGGCAGTAGGTAGGAAATGAGTAGAAAGAGTGGCATTGGTATATCGGTTGACAGGGGCGTATCCAGGATTTCCCAATGGGGGGGGGGGGGGGGGGCCAGGAATTATTGATCGCCGTCACGGGGGAGGGGTCTTTGGAAAATTGTTGCTTCTGAAGAAGGGCTGAGATGCAAAATAGTGCTATATGTGACCAATTTTGAAGCCTATTTTATAATGAACAATATTTTCAATTGGTACGACGGCCAATAGGGGGGGGGCGCCTGTTGCCCCCCCCCCCCCCCCGGATACGCCACTGGTTGATGTTACAGAATGTATTGGTTACAATATGATTATTGACAGTGTGAGAGCCATTGACTTGATTTCAATCTGCTATGAGTCTATAAGATTACAGATTACAGCTTATCATATAATGTACTACTAAAGCCGTTCGACAACGTACATCTCACTGAAAATACGATTTACATTACTGTCCCAAGATATACATGTATATACAAACAGAATTGTCATTACAGTGTCAATGTCGATAAACTTGACTGACCTTGGCGTAATTAAATCATTTATACAGGTTATAAACTAATCTCTTAACAAGTGCATTTGGAGCCTACACATCAAGACCGACATGGGACGACATGTTATCATTCTTTTCTATACATGGTTTTGAGTAACGATCTTGGTACCAAGTGTCAACAAGAAATGTTTGCAAGTTGTATTTAGGAGCACAATTAGAATCCATTTCAAAGCACGTGGTAAATCTATATTCAATGAACTACGAAACACAGAGAATATTGAACATTATACAATGTACTGTATGGAAACATGGTTATAAGTTATAAATCAGTAAGATTACTATACAAACTGGTTTCTCTATTTATATCACATTCTCAATGATCGATAGGTTAAATATAAATATCTCCTAAAATGTTAAATGAAATATTCCTCATCTATAGTTATATTTTGCATCTTGTGTTCCAAAATATCTATGCAATCCTTACGATGCTATTTACAATAGATATCCGATCATTATACAAATATCGCCTATCCACATAGTGAAACAGAGGCGGCAGAACGTCGGGCTCGGACAATGGAAGTGGAGGGGCACCTTTTGTCCACCAAACAAAAGGTGCCCCCCACTATCATTGTCCGCGCCCAACGTTACTTATACAATACAATACAATACAATAAGCATTTAGTACGCCCTTCCCATAAGGCTCGGAGCGTTTACAAAATATTTAAATTATAGAACACATTATAATTTGTATATAAACACAAATCAGAAAACTCTTCAATCGTCCATGTGGGAACTACCAGGTGGTTTTTAGGGAGACAAAATGTAATGAATGTACCTGTTACAAAGTTTGATAGCGGATTTAAAATAAATATGATTTCACAGCTTTTTTAAAGGTCTTTATGGATGCTGACTGTCTAATGGTCAAGGGGAGATTATTCCATAGCCTAGATGCAGTAACTGTGAAAGTCCTATCACCTGACAAATTTCGGGTCATTGGGTAGCTGAGCTGAAGGTTGTGATTTGAGGATCTGAGATTTCTACTAGGTGTATATACAGTTAAGCATTCAGATATGTACCCTGGAGCCTGGTTATTGATAGATTTATAAACATAAAGAACTAATTTGAAGATGATACGTTTTTGAATGGGCAGCCAGTGAAGGGAACGAAGTAGAGGTTGGGAAGAATGACTTCTGCCAACCTCAAAAACAAGACGTGCAGCCCAATTCTGTAGACGCTGTAGACGGTTTACATGAGACTTTGGTATAGATGAAAGAAGCCCATTACAATAGTCTAGTCTGGAAAGAATAAGTGACCTTACAGCATGATGACAAGTAGTTTGATCAATAAATTTACGAATCCTAGATATGTTCCTCAAATGAAAAATCACACTGCGGCAAACATTGTTAATGTGTGCTGACATAGTCATGTTAACATCAAAAAAGGCACCCAGATTCCTTATTGAATCCGATGGATGTATAGAAACTTCACCAACTGACAGTGTCATATCTGGCATATCTTACAATTTTTGTAATTTTGTATGGTGATGCAGCAATGAAAAATTCAGTTTTACTATCATTGAGTTTTAACTTATTTGCTGTCAGCCAGTTCCTTATATCTGATATACAAGATTGTAGTGAAAACATGGCCTTATCCAGTTCCCCAGGAATTTTAGGATCAAATGATACATACAACTGAATGTCATCAGCATAAACATGATACGAAACATTATGGTACCGGGCGATGTCGCCAACTGGGAGAATATAAACTGTGAAACCAGTGGGACCCACAACTGAGCCCTGGGTAAACCAAACCTAGAAATGGTTGGATCTGAAAGTTCCCCATCTATGTCGACTTGTGCTGTCCAGCCATCAAGATAAGACTGAAACCAATTCAACGCAGTTCCCCTAACACCAATTCTCTTTGACAAACGACAAATAAAAATGTTGTGGTCAATCGTATCGAAGGCTGCTGATAAATCTACAAGTACCACAAGAACTACTTTGTTTGAGTTCAATGAAAACATAATATCATTTTTAACCTTAATCAATGCAGATTCAGTACCATGTTTGGGTCTATAAGCAGACTGGTGTGGATCAGCAAGATTATTAATCTCCATATGTTCCACCAGTCTTGAGCAAGCAATTTTCTCGATAAGTTTACCAACAAACGATAAATTGGATACAGGCCTATAATTCTTCAAATTGTTTTTATCTAAAGATGAATTTTTCAAAGAGGTCTTATGATTGCATGGTGAGCCTTCTGTGGAAAGACACCACATGACAAAGAAGAATTTACAAGTTCAGTTAGTATTGGGAGAAGATGATCAATATAGTCTTTCACTAACCAAGTTGGGAGTGGATCCAGTTTACTACTTTTGCTGGGGCATCTTGAAATAACTGTCATTAACTCGTCTTGAGAAACAGGTCGGAAGACCTCAAGTATCTTAAACCCTTCGCAGATATTGTCCTTGAACCTAACTGGCATAACATGTGTGTTATCAAGTTCGTCTCTTATATTCTTGATTTTATCTACAAAATATTGGGAAAACTGGTTGCTTAATAGAAAAGGCGAATCATAAAATGGAAGATCAGACTTTTGCTTATTCAAAAGAGAATTAATAGTTCGGTAGACATCCTTGTCGCTACAAGAAGACAATTTGTTTTTAAAATAGTCTTGTTTAGCAGTTACAGTAAGTGCACAAACAGCTTTCTTAGCAATCAGAAATGATTCACGATCAGGGTCGGATCTTGATTTCTGCCACTTTCTTTCAGCTCGTCGTCGTTCTTGACGAGCAATATGAATTGAGTCATTGTACCAGGGTACTCTGTTCTTACTATGCGGGTCTTAATTTTTACAGGAGCTAATTTGTCAAGTAGTTTACCCATACTAGAATCATACCACTCAAAAAATGCATCAACACCATCAGGGTGAGGTTGGGAAATGAGCTCTGAGAGTGATTTTACAAATTGATTCTTGTCAATCTTCCGGTAGTTACGGAGGGTTGATACAGTTTGCATATGTCTTGTTTTTGTAATTGTAATTGTAACTTGAAACACACTACATGGTGATCTGACATACTTGTGTCATCAGTTTAACAATCTACCACCAATGATTCATTACAGCGAGTAAAAACCAAATCTAATGTATGTCCACGATTATGTGTTGGACCTTTAACATACTGAACTAATCCAGCAGAACTTGTGGATGAAGAAAATTGAATAACATCTTGTTTGGAAGGATCATCCCAATGAACATTAAAATCTCCAAGTACAATTAATTTCCCTGCAAAGAGAGATATCTCATTTACAAAGTCATCAAATTCCTTAAGAAATGCTGTATTTGTGAAGCCATTGATGGTCGATGGTGGAGGTCTGTATACTACAATGAAATTGACAGAGTAAGCACTATTTGTAATATGCACATACTCAAATGTCGTATAAACTAAATCAGCATGATGTCTAATCAGCATCTTTAGTGGTGTCTTGAACACCATGGCAATTCCTCCACCTCGACTAGCGGAGTTGCGGGGTACATTTAAGAAAGTGTACCCAGGAGGGGTACATTCTCCTATTATAACACTATCATCTTTGTTAAGCCATGTTAAGCTACTTCTGAAGATACTCACTGACAACAATCTATTCAGTGAGCCCCAAAGGAATCAATTTTGGCAAAGCAAGCAAGTGGGTATACTTATGTATCTTACAGATATACAAGCAACTACCAGTAGGAGATGATGCAAACTTATATTGTTATTATTATCCTTATAGTAAGACATTTGCATTCAAGACAAATAAACAAAGGTTACATGTGAGTAATGGAGTATAACAGAACAACTTCAAATTCCTTCCAAAGATAAGAAGAAACATTCTAGTCTACACCCTTTTTCCAGTCTCAAAATCAAGCCCTAAATATACCAATATGCGATTTCTAATCTTTTTTTTTCTCTCTCTCTTTAGTTGTTTCGGTGGATTTTTGGGGGGGTTATTTTTGCCTTTCATTTTCTTTGTTTTGTTTGTTCTATTTTGTTGTGTTTTGTTCTTGTTTTACTAATTTTTTTTTCGTTTCTGCTTTTTTTCTTAAGATGATCTTAAGATACGATGAATGAATTTTTGCTAGAATATACGTCTTTCAAGGATGTCCATTCATAAGGACCAATATTCATAACTACTCATAAGGACCGCTATCAATAACGCGTGTTAAATGAACACAGTTTTGTGTGTATGCAACTCTCTGATTTCACGGCGGTCGCCGGGGGGGGGGGGGCATATCTCACTGAAGCGCATAACCCGGGTTACGCGTTTATTGTATCAAAAAAAGCACATATCAAGAAAAAGAATTCAGAGATGACAAGAAGAAGATCCGCGGAAGGGGGGGGGGGCAGTTGGCTTTGGAGTTTATGGTTTAGGGTAAGGGATAGTGTTTAGGGTTTACCAAACCGCACATTTGGGTGGTTGTCGCATAAGTCATTCCTATTATCAACAGCTGAATTGACATGAATGGGGAAAATGGCTTTCATACCGTTGGAAAGATGTATATCGCCTTAATTCATTCCCTTATATGACAGACTAAACCGATATGTAGACATCATTCGGGGAGGGGATGTGTAGGAGATCACGTCACATAGGAATATCGGTTGCAACGGTGTAAAGAAGGAGACCCCCCCCCCCCCCCTCCCCCCCCCAAAAAAAAAAATATCCTTCAAAAATATTTCCACTATGATATGAATACGTAAAGGATATTAATCCCTTCTTCCCTCGCGCTGGGGGTGACGGGATGTCAATGGAATGGGGAAGGGGGGTTGTGGGGAAAAGTCAATCCGTCGGTCCTCCCAAGACCCATATAAGGGGCCATAATCCCCCTGAAAATAAAATGAAAATACATTCATTTTTTCTCATTTTTGCATCCTTTACAGGGGACGTACCGCTAATTATGCATATTATGTTTTCATGGCCTTAATTTCTCTGAGTATTAAACCACAGAAACATGGCAAGATCAAATCGCTCCCTCTAGCTCTATGCATGGATATACATGTATTACATAAGTCTATCATTTAGTCTTCATCAAGATGAAAATGTATTTTCTTCAGAACTAATACAAGATTTAAATAAATAACACATATTCACATGTTGCAAATACTTCTTGGTAAAAAAAATAACACTTTACCCAACTTTATTTAAAATTCAGTTGATTATTGTGACAAATATACGGTACGGTGATTAATCATAAACACAGCTAGCGCCCGTCGATGGCACGGGCTACTTCTGCTAGCATCTATATATTTCTCTACGTCTTTCATGTATGATACGAGTTTGTGCTGAAACAAACACGAGGATGGTCAATGATATTCCTGTATAAATTTATTCCTGACCTATTCCCAAGTATCAAAATGAAGTCGCAATATGATATGAGATATGAACCAAATGTAATATATTCATCTTGTATTCAATATTAGGAAGTCCTCCAAGGTTTGCAACCTTACACTGTAAAACTCTTCTTGTAGACAAAGAGCTTGTCTCCGTCACAAGCTACAATTTTACCAGAAGGAGTTACGAGGCACAGGCTAGTGAAGCAAGAGCGATCTGAATCCACGTATTCCACGATCCTCCTTGCCTGGATGTTACCATCACATGACACCTGATCAACCGCGTGTCTACCCTCTTTACCCCTGTATGTAATGTAGAGTGTGTCTGTCAGTTTGTCAACATAACACCATGGCGAGACCCACTCATCACAATGTATGACAGCCTTCTCTTCTCCTGATCGTGAGATGATAGTGAATTCCTTCCTATCTGTCTTCACAATGATATCACCCGATGAAAAGGCTTGTATCCTATCCCTCACCACCTTACCCTGCATCGTAATAGTGTTTACTATCTTACCATCAGCAGGATTGATGACGTAGATATTAGACTGACGGTGCTGAGCAGCGAGGATCATCCCATTCCTGTCAACATCAACGAACACTGAATTAGAAATGGATTTATTCCTCGGTATGGTGATATCCCTAATCACCTTCAATTGTCTGTCATAGAGAATGATGCATCCATCCAAGCTATCATCCGTGCAGTAGTTTCTCCATTTACCACACACTATCACGTTGCTGTCTATGGATGCACATGATGTAATATACATGTTAGGATCTCCTTCAATGACTTTCTCTGTGAGTTCACTGCTGAGATTTGTAACATAACATGTATTGCCACTGTCGTCAATTATACATATCTTATCATCACTGATCAAACCACGCATCACTGGTCTATTTACTATCAATGGAATGTCGATTGACTTGACAAGCTCCCATTTGCCGATATATCCATCAATCCTCGCATAGTGCTCCCCACCTACTTCACCCTCGACAAACTTCACTCTCTGAACTTCTCCCTGTATTCGGTCAAGACAGTCAACACCATCTTGATGAACGTTTGCATTCAAACTCTCATCAAGACGTGATGCAATTACTTGAGGAGCTTCATTCACTAATGTTTTATCATCTTGTTTGATCCGTGTAATCTTGCAACTCATATTATCCATAGTGCCGATAGCGTGCTGGTTTTTACTTTTAAGATCTTCTATCGTTTTGTCAACCACGTCTTTGATTGTCTTTTCTCTGACATAAGTCTAGCTTGGTTTTCTTCAATAATTTGTTGTTGCTGTTCTGCTTCTTCGTTACAAGCTTTGATCCGGTTGTCCCTCTTCTCGTTGATGATTCGTATTTCCTCATCCGCCTCCTTATTGATCAAACGAATCTTCTCCTGCTCTTGGTCTTTCACAGTCTTTAGTTTGCCCTCGTAGGTGGCGTTAACCTCATCATTGACTGACTGGAAATGGTTACTTGTACATGTGGCAGTGGACTTCATTTTAGAATCAAGTTTTTCCAAGCATTTCTTCGTTTCTTCTATCGCAACCCGCTTATTGTCTAGCTTTCTCCCCATCTCCAAGATGACATCTCCGATGTTATCAAGATGACATGGTTTTTGATGGTCTTTGGTAGCACATGGATGGCAAAGAGGGATCTCATGTTCTTTACAGTAAAATTTGATTGGCTCACCGTGTATGTCACATGACCATGTCATATCATGACCTTTTCTTGTGCGTAGCTGGCCCTTTTCCTCTCGCTCTGCTGGAAATTTAGACGCCATATTTTATGATGAGATGGAATATTGGCAACGATTTACCTGTATCGTTGAAGATAATAATTTTTTTTAAAAAAGTTGTTAAATTCTTAAAAACGATATTTGGCAAGTTGAAAGGAAAGCATGACAGAAAGGGGGGTCGGGAAAGAAAGAGAGAAAATACATGAAAGTTTGGGGAGGAAAAGGAAACAGAAAAACAGAAATAGTCTGTTGAGAGCCAGAAGGGCATTAAAGGCGGCCGTAGGGAAAGTCAGGATTGCGTAAGCCCTATTCACTCGTACACAAAGTTTGTGCGTCGAACGCGTCCGTCGGACTGCTGGGATTACATTTCGGACTGCATGAAGCCGACCGAATTTCGCACGAGAGCTCGAGCTCAGGCGGAGCGTGCATGTTGTGCGGCGACCATTCTGTCCAAAGTTAATTTGCTTTGCCACGGGGTAACGGCATGATCAGGTAACGATCACTGTGCCCTCTCGCGGCATAACAATTAACCTCCACATTCTTCTCGCACTCAGCAGACGAAATTATCAGTTAGTTTTCTTTATTTTATTTTTGTATTCTTATTTCGATTGCCCGTCCGTACAGAGGCGGGCAACACTACAAGTGTCCTTTCTCCTTCTGATAAGTGTTTATTTTTATCCTTCTGACAAATGCCGCTTTTCAAATCTGATAAATGTAATTGCATTCTTAGCTCTCTTATAATTGCCCCCTTTTCTCTCTAATATTTCCCTTAAAAAATGCAGTTTACGTATGAGAGGTGCCCCTTTCCCCTTCTAATAAGTACCCATTTTCCTCTTCTGATGAATGCCTCTTTTAAAATCTGATAAATACCCCTTTTACTTTCTAATATGTGCCCTAATCCTCTTCTAATATGTGCCTCCTTATATCTAGGTATTTTCATAGGGTATTTCCCACTGTTTCTTACAAAACGAGCCATCTATTTTCAAAGAATCAGCGCGGCTTTACGTAGTAACGTATACCCATATAACTCCAATTACAATGTAAGCCAGCAGACCTGGATGCAAGAGGGGCATAATGCCCCCCCCCCCCCCCCACAGCAAATGATATTTCATTCCACTAACTCGAAGATGCCCATAATCTACACCAAGTAAGGGCAATATGTCGCACAATAATTATGATATCGATGCGATCCTAAAGAAAAACGACAGGGTTAATGCACGACTTAAAAGATCATTTGACATTTCCGCTTCTGTAGATTGTGCACAACCCAAGGACTTCTGGCATTAGAAAAAAAGTCTTGAAGATGTTTGTTCGTTCGCTTCGCACGCTCGCACATGAATCATTAGACCATAAAAGCCCCTTTTACCTTCTGATGTGTGCCCATTTTAACCTCAGAAATTAGTGCCCCTTTTGTTTTCTGATATTAAAGTGCGACATTGACAGATATTGGTATAATGTATATAGGTATGTATAAAGTCCATAAAAGAGCCATATACCTATAGCTCCAAATAATCACTCCATAATTATAATAGATTCCCCTACTGATATCAGCACAATAGTGAGGCAATGGAGCAGGGGGTAGGAGGGGCATGATGCCCTAAATTATACAAGAATGAGCAGTGCCCCTAAATTTTACAAGGAACGAGGACAAATTGTTTTGTCTAATTTTTCCAAAGCTCACTCGCTACGCTCACTCGCATTTACTATTATCTTCTTATCATATTGAGAAAATCGCTGTTTATGATTCAACACCCGTTGCCTTCAGCGTTACAAATAAATCTTAATATTTTCGCTCGCTTGAATAATCAGACCATTGCACTCAACCAGAATGTAATGTGTCTACAAGGTATTTTCCGCCTTGTTTGACCCTTCGTAGGTGCCCCTTTTTTTGCCCCCCCCCCCACTTTAAAAGACGCTCCGCCGCCCCTTATGATGATTGAATTGAGTGCGAATAGAACATCATTAAGATAGGCTGTCTTGCCCCCCCCCCCCCCTGCTTGGAGATGCCCCTTCCCCCGTGCCCGTTTTGTTGTTGACACCCCCACACTTTGAAAGACGCTCCGCCGCCCCTGACTTTGCGACTCGTGTATCAACACTTCACATATTAATATCATCAGGTGAATATGCATAATATCACATGTAATACACACGAACAATTGCACTCGAATTTTAACGAGTCTCTCAGTTTTCACTTATTTCAAAACAAACTGTAGAGAAGACTAACATCACTTTCTTTGGCCTTAGTTTCTGCGTAATAGTTTCACTTATCTTTTATCAATAATGAGAGAGCTTTACTCACGAATAGTTTACAGGATTATACCGGGGCATCAGCGAACGATGTAGTAGTGTACCGTTTGAATGTATGCACGTACCTTAAACAGGGAGGTGCGGAGCATATTTTTTTATTATCTGTTATTTTCGCCTAGTACACAAGGATCGGTGCACTACTTGAAAATAAAAAGCAAATACCAGCTATTATATGAATACGTCACTGATATGAAAAACAGGAGTTCAACTCGTTTTGTTAGTTTGAAGTACGGAGTTGCATGTAAAACACTGAGCCTCAACATAGAATCAGCTCTGCTCCAACCGACTCACCTGACCGACTCCAACCAACTCACCTGATATAGGCTACTTCTGAAATCTAACATATTGTAATGCAAATATAAAGGAACATAGCTTTACTCCCACGGAACAGTGGAACATTGCATGTCATGTTTATAAAATATATCTTCATTTATTTAATCTCGAAACATATTCAGGAGCAAGGAAGAAAATACATACGTATAAGCCAGCCTACTTTGCCCCGACTGTGCCGAGAACAGAGAAACAGATAAACAATGTTTAAAGAAGAGGAGAAGAGAAAGAGAGAGGATGGACATTGTAGAGAGCTCAAGAGAAAGAAAGGGAAGGAATTTAAAACGGGTTTGCCTTTCTTTTGTTTACTTTTCCATGCAAAACTTGGATGAACACCCAAATTCGAAAAAAAAAAAGTTTAGTGTGTCGTATGAATTGAACCTTAAAATTTTTATGTGGCTCATCGCATACTAGTGTCGAACCTAATCACTGCCAATACGCCAGGCCTTCTTAACTTACCCGAGTATTACAACATACCCTTGCATGTGAGACGTATAATAGAGTGTGACGTCGTTACATGCTTTATGATTTGGATGTCAAAGGTGATGATAATTCTTTTCATCCATTCAGCCTGATAATCTATTCGTACGAGAGTATTTCATTATTGGCTTTCAATAGAGCAAAGGTTGGAATATCATTTTAACGGGTTTCACACCCTCACATTCAAGGGGTTTACCCACAATACATGGGAGAGTTTAACCTTGCTTACCTATACCGATATTTTCCGTGCTTTGAATGAAGTTTACTGTCCATACGATATCACGGTGCACTAAGAGAACGGCGTGATATCTGACAACATATGAAGACCGCGAAATGAGAGTGACGACAACCTTATAAAAAAGCTATTGTATTTCATATTTTCAGATCACCCACCTTTGGGATATCTATGTTATCCATCTTTATTCTTCAAACGTTGCTAATCCTTATGAAATATTGTTGGTTGTACATCTAAGTATCTCCCTTGTATCCATAATGAAATTCAAACATGACCGGTACGTACATAGGTCTGCGTATGAATTAAGGGAAGATCACCCAGCTTTGAGTTAAAAGTTCCACTTTTATCATTTAAGGAGAGGGGGGATACAGGGAACTAGTAGTAAACAAACATTTGGCCCATTTCAGAAGAAATTTCCAAATATAACCCTATAAAACCATATATGAATGTAAAGGATATATATCTAGGAAAGTTACGATCACAAAATTTTGTCAAAATAAATGGTTAAGTAGCATACATATTGCAAATTTGCCCGTTTTTCTTAAACTCTACGGATTACCCTTTACATTGGTAATGTGATTTTTTACACAGAAGTTCTGTAAATATGTCTCTAGGAGGTGAGTTAATTAGAATTCAAATACTTGCATTTTATTGTTTTGGAACTAATTATATGTTCATGACATTACAACAAGAAAATCAAAACTGTTTATAAAATTCGAAATAATTCACCATCTAGAGACACATTCCATTAACAAGCATGCACAATAGAAACAGACATCCCATACTTCAGTTATCCTGTTTTGCATTAGACAATTAGTCGCAAAACTGATTCCTAGAAAAAAAAGAAAAACATTTGTTGCAAAAGTTGGGTAGATTCAGATGTGGGATTGTTGAAACAGTACAGTGACATAACTTATATACCCATGGCCTGTAGATGGCGCTAGACTGTCAATTTCAATTTGGGCTATTTGTCACAGGCATGCAGTGCTATACCTTTTTGCAAACAAAATCATGAAAATCAATTAATAATTAAGGAAATTATGGCAAATTTTGTGAATGTGCGGTAATTAGTTAAATTTAAAGCTCTCTCTCTCTCTTATTTTTTCATGCTGATTGTTTTTGTTTTGTTTTTGCTTTTGTTTTTGTTTGTTTTGTTTCGTTGTTTTTGTTTTTTTTTTTGTTTTTGTTTTTTTTGGGGGGACACGGAAAGCAAATTATACAGTTTCAGAATATGAAAAGAACAGAAAATATTAGTTGAATTTTCATTATATTTGGGTGACCCCCCCCCCCCCCCCCGCCCTATTATTGTTATCATGGAACATTACGAGGTGGGAAATGCCACTACCGCGTTATATAGATGTTGAATGAAAAGGGAAGTGCAGTACGTATTAGATGATATTTATCGGGTATTCCCATGTACGCAATGCCTATGGAATAGTAGACAGATAATCACAAATCTGGGGCCTGTAACATAAAGAGATACAATCAATCTTACGATTGATATCAATCGTAAGTCTATGGAAAACCATGTACTGAAGAGTTGCAATTGATCGTAAGATTGTATCTCTTTATGTTGCAGGCCCGTGGTATTATACGACTAATATAATACTATTTATCGTTATGTGTCTCTAAAACTTTTCGCAGTGAGGAACATCTATTAGTATGTGAGCGATTTGTTCATGTTAAATATGGATAAATGCCTCTGCGATCTTTGTTCCAATATATCTCCTTGCTTTATATGTAATATACAGACAATATGATTTCAATTGCTATTAATTAAGGAACCATGTATTGATAATAAAAGACGTGGGTTAGTGCAAGGGGGTATCATCGCTGGTACGATCAACTTTTTGACTGAAATTGGAATATCAAAACCGAGATCTGTTTGTTTTTTCGTATTTTTTTTCTACTGAATTGCTCCCCCCCCCAAAAAAAAAAAAAAACCAGATACGAGGCTGGACAGTACAAAAGGGACCCCTGTCTCTCTCTCTCTCTCTCTCTTTCTGTCACCATCCCATTTCTCTTTCTTGTTCTCAATTTATTTTGTCTTTATTCTTTGTATGTTTCTATCGACGATGTAAATCATTCGCGATTCAGCTACAGGCTGCGACGAAATAATAAAATAATAAAACCCTCAGTTCAATTTCTCTCCCTCTTCCTTAATTCTCTCTCTCTCTCTCTCCCTCTTTCTCTGTCACCACCCCTCTCTCTTCCTTTATTTATCTATCTTTATCTAGTTCTCTCCCCTATCTCTCAATCTCTGTCTCTCTCCTCTTTTCTCTTTGCCCGTCACTAATTTTCATCTTACGTTCCTCTTCCACTTTATACTCATGTTTTGTTTTGTTTTTGCAATCATTGTAGAAAGGAGACAGATGAAATCAATTATATACGTTTCATTTTGAGTACGCTTAGCTGTATTATTTTAAATTGAAAGGAGAATACACACCGCATAAAAATACATTAATACACAGCTATTTTTTTTCTCTTCTTCAGAATAACATGGTTATTTGCTTCCCGGTAATGCTCAGATGAAATGTTGAAACTCACACCTATATCCACTTGACAAAATACGGTAGAAAGTTTTGACAATAGATATCAGAACAGCAAACATTACAAATGAATATGCGATTTATCGCAAAGTGGAGCTTGTGTTGGGAACGCCAGGAACAATATAACCATGACAACAAAAACACAAATATTACTCTACTAAAATCATATATGAAGATTTTTGCAAATTTAGAGTAAGGAATTCATGATTAAGAGACAGAGAGGGAGAGAAACAGACAGAGGGGGCAGTAGATAAAAAAAGAGGGGAGAAGAATGGCATTGGTATATCACTTCATGTTAAAGGATATATAGTTACAATATGATTATTGACAGTGTGAGAATACCATAGCGTTTAAATTGAGTTTATATCTGCTACGCGCCTGTAAAACGTACGTTACATATTAGAGCTTATCATAATATATGTACTATTGAAGCCGTTTAGCGGCGTACATCTCACTGAAAATACGATTTACATTACTGTCCCAATATATACATGTATATATAACAGAATTGTCATTACAGTGTTAACGATAAACTTGAATGACCTTGGAATAACTAACTTAGCATTTATACAGCTTATGAACTTATCTCCTCACAATTGAATTTGGAGCATACACATCAAGACCGACATGGGACGACATGTTATCATTCTTTTCTATACATGGTTTAGAGTAACGATCTTGGTACCAAGTGTCAACAAGAAATGTTTGCAAGTTGTATTTAGGAGCACAATTAGAATCCATTTCAAAGCACGTGGTAAATCTATATTCAATGAACTACGAAACAAAAAACACAGAGAATATTGAACATATACAATATACTGTATGGAAACATGGTAAGTTCTAAATCATTAAGATTACTATACAAACTGGTTTCACTATTTATATCACATTCTCAAGGATCGATGGGTTAAATATAAATATCTCCTAAAATGTCAATTGAAATATTCCTCATCTGTAGTTATATTTTGATCTTGTGTTCCAAAATATCTAAGCAATGCTTACGATGCTATTTACAATAGACATCCGATCATTATACAAATATCGCTTATCCACATAGTGAAACAGAGGCGGCAGAACATCGGGCTCGGACAATGGAAGTGGAGGGGCACCTTTTGTCCACAAAACAAAAGGTGCACCCCCACTATCATTGTCCGAGCCCAACGTTCCGCCGCCTCTGTAGTGAAACACATATTTACAAATGTACATAACCAGGGCCGAATTCGAAATCGCTAGTTTGGAAAGTTTTTTTTCTAAGGGCCTGTCAATATTTTGGTTAAAAAGGACAAGTCAGGAGCCGGTGAACAACAAAAAGTCTCACTCGAATGTTCGTCCCAGTCCACCCCTGTGCATAAAATCATAAAACATATCATAAACTGTTGATACCTTATTATCTTACTGATGCAGATACTCATTGACAACAACCAATAGACCGTTTCGGTAATGTATGCAAACTGGATTCCAAGCATTCAGGCTCATTTATAAAAAGCAGGTTCATGGAATAGCTCGTCACTAGGTGCTCAGAGAATTATGTGTATGAATATGTGCATGAATTTGTCTACACTACAGATTGAAGCAGTCTATTCAGTGAGCCTCAAAGGAATCAATTTTGGCAAAGCAAACAAGTGGCTATACTGAAATAGTACTGAAATAGTTAGCATATAGAACGGGGAAACCTCGCTAGTCATAAGGACCACTTATTCATTCAAATGAATAGCGGTTATCTAAATCGCGAGCAAACCATAGAAAAATTACCTCGCTATTCGCAAGGACCTCCATTTATAAGGACCATTTTTCATAACTATTCATAAGGACTGCTATTCATAACGCGTGTTAAAGACCTCAGCCTGACCGAATTTTGAAATATACCCTTTATTCATCCACGGGGAGCTATATATTTTCTGAACAAATTGAAACTAACTTCATGAGATTCCGTTTCCTGTGGAATGAGTAACAGCGTCCCGAATGTTGAGTCCCGGTGGTTTTTCTGACGAGGGCCCCGTCTCTGAGGAACGCTACTTTGCGGGGGGTGAAAATTTTGATGACGACATATCGTGTAGACGCACTCGGAGCTGTATACATGACATGTCGTCACACGTCTAGCGACCCCCTGCAGTTTCCTCTGTTGTTACGCCATAGGGATGGGGCGGACCAAAAAAAATTATCTTTTTTATTTTTTATGGATAAACGGAGACGAAAATTTATGAATACCCAGGGTAATTATATTCTTTGTTTACTAAGCTTTACGTCAATATATGGTTGTTTTGGGTCAGGCAGAGGTCTTTAAATGAATAGCGGTTTACTCGGAATAGCGGTCCTTATGAATAGCGAGCAGACCCCGCTAGAACCGGGGATACATCGGAGCGTCTTGAGCACCTTTCGTGGTGGAAATGGGCACTATAAAAATACCAATTATTATCATTATTATTATAATTATTATATTATATAATGTATCAGTTAACCTATGAAAGAATCAAGGTTGATATTTCATATATCTATATATTTCTATACATCTTTCATGTATGATACGAGTTTGTGCTGAAACAAACACGAGGATGGTCAATGATATTCCTGTATTGATTTATTCCTGACCTATTCCAAAGTATCAAAATGAAGTCATAATATGATATAAGATATGAACCAAATGTAATATATTCATCTTGTAGGTTCGATAACAATATTAGGAAGTCCGCGTAGGTTTGCAACCTGTCATGACTTACACACTGAAATTCTTTTTGTAGACAAAGAGCTTGTCTCCGTCACAAGCTACAAGTTTACCAGAAGGAGTTACGATGCATGGGCTAATGTAGGGAGAGCGATCTGATCTCACGAATTTCACGATCCTCCTTGCCTGGATGTTACCATCACATGACACCTGATCAACCGCGTATCTACCCTCTTTATCCCAGTATGTGATGTAGAGTGTGTCTGTCAGTTTATCAACGTAACACCATGACACGACCCACTCATCACAGTGTATGACAGCCTTCTCTTCTCCTGATCGTGAGATGATAGTGAATTCCTTCCTATCTGTCTGCACAACGATATCACCTGATGACAAGGCTTGTATCCAACCACACACCACCTTGCCCTGCATCGTAATAGTGTTCACTATCTTACCATCAGCAGGGTTGATGACGTAGATATTAGACTGATCGTACTGAGCAGCGAGGATCATCCCATTCCTGTCAACATCAACGTACACTAAATGAGAACGGGATATATTCTTCGATATGGTGATGTTTTTAATCACCCTCCATTGTCTGTCATAGAGAGTGATATATCCATCCAATGTGTTACCCGTGGATGATCTTCTCCCTTTGCCACATACTATCACGTTGCTGTCTATGGAGGCACATGATGTAATATACATGTTAGGATCTCCTTCAATGACTTTCTCTGTGTGTTCACTGTTGAGATTTGTAACATAGCATGTATTGTCACTGCCGTCAGACACACATATCTTATCATCACTAATCAAACCACGCACACATGGGTGTTTAACGATCGATGGAATGTCGATTGACTTGACAAGCTCCCATTTGCCGATATAGCCATCAATCCTCGCATAGTGTTCCCCACCTACTTTACCCTCAACAAACTTCACTCTCTGAACTTCTCCCTGTATTCGGTCAAGACAGTCGGCCACATCTTGATGAACATTTCCACTCAAACTTTCATCAAGTGATGCAATTACTTGAGGAGCTTCATTCACTAATACTTTATCATCTTGTTTGATCCGTGTAATCTTGCAACTCATATTATCCATAGTGCCGATAGCGTGCTGGTTTTTACTTTTGAGATCTTCCATCTTTTTGCAAACCACATCTTTGATTGTCTTTGTCTCTGACATAAATCTAGCTTGGTTTTCTTCGATAATTTGTTGTTGCTTTTCTGCCTCTTCGTTACAAGCTTTGATCCGTTTGTCCCTCTTCTCGTTGATGATTCGTATTTCCTCATCCGCCTCCTCGTTGATCAAATGAATCTCCTCCTGCTCTTTGATTTTCAAACTCTGCAATTTGCCTTTGTATGTGGCATCAACCTCATCATTGATTGACTGAAGATGATTACTTGCAGAAGCTGCACAGGACTGCATTTTAGAATCAAGTTTTTCCAAGCATTTCCTCGTTTCTTCTATCGCAACCCGCTTATTGTCTAGCTTTCTCCCCATCTCCAAGATGACATCTCCGATGTTATCAAGATGACATGGTTTTTGATGGTCTTTGGTAGCACATGGGTGACAAAGAGGGATCTCATGTTCTTTACAGTAAAATTTGATTGGCTCACCGTGTATGTCACATGACCATGTCATATCATGACCTTTTCTAGTGCGTAGCTGGGCCTTTTCCTCTCGCTCTGCTGGAAATTTAGACGCCATGATGAGATGGAATATTGGTAGTGACTTACCTGTATCGTTGAAGATAATACAATTTTTAAAAACGATATTTGGCAAGTTGAAAGGAAAGCATGACAGACAGGAGGGTCGGGAAAGAAAGAGAGAAAAGACATGAAAGTTGGGGGAGGAAAAGGAAACAGAAAAACAGAAATCGTCTGTTGAGAGCCAGAATGACATTAAGTGTTATTCTTTCACTTTGAGCTAACGTCCTTCTCGCACTAAGCAGACGAAATGCTAACTTAGACAGAATATCAAACACACCAGTTAGTTTTCTTTATTTTATGCTTGTCATCTATTTCGATAGCCCGTCCGTACAGAGGCGGTGCACCCGCGAGACAGGGGGGGGGGGAGCACAGTGCCCTCACCACTTTTTCCAAATACACTAAAAGTGACCTCCTTTCTCCCTGATAGGTGCCCATTTTACTGCTGGAAGAGCCCCTTTTTCTTTTTAATAATTGCCCTTTCTCCTTCTGATAAATGCCTATTTTTCTCCTCTGACAAATGCCCCTTTTCAAATCTGATACATGTAATTGCATTCTTAGCTCTCTTATAAGTGCATTTTTCTCATTCTGGTAAGTGCAATTACACCTCGGATGAGTGCCTTTTCCCTATCTGATCAGTACTTCTTTTCAAATATAATAATTGCCCCCTTTTCTCTCTAATATGTTCCCTTTTCTGCTTTGATAAATGCATTTTTTTACTTATGAGAGGTGCCCCTTTTCTCTTCTAATAACTAAAAAGTACCCATTTTCCTTTTCTGATAAATGCCTCATTTAAAACCTGATAAGTGCCCCCTTTTTATTTCTGATAAATACCCCTTTTACTTTCTAATATGTACCCTAATCATCTTCTGATAAGTTCATCCTTATACCTACGTATTTCCATTGGGTATTTCCCACTGTTTCTTACAAAAAGAGCTATATATATATCTTCAAAGAATCAGTGCGGCTTTATGTCGTAACATATTATACCCATATTACTCCAATTACAATGTAAGCCAGCAGAGCTGGAGGCAAGATGGGCACAATCCCCCCCCCCCCCCCCCCAGCAAAGGATTTTTCATTCCACTAACTCAAAGATGCCCATAATCTACACCAAGTCAGGGCAATATATCGCACAATAAATTTGATATCAATGTGATCCTAATGCTACAGTCACACGGTCATGTTACGGACCCCCAAATAACGCAAATTTGAGCAAAAGTTACCTGTATTCTGCGGACGATACGGATTAGTTACGGATGTTACATATGAATTACGGATGTTACGGGTAAAACCTGTTGATGAGCCCATCCGCTGCCAACCCGCTGACACATGTAACGGACGACTTACGGACGATACGTATGAGCTACGTAGTTTAAGTATGGATAACGTATATTCTACGGATGCTTACGTATATTTCATCCGCAGAAAAATTTTGAGATTTTCAAAATTCCCGCTGCGGATCTGCGTACGTCTGCGGATCCTGCGGATTAGGTTACGGATGGATACGGATGCTTACGGATTTTTATCCGTAAGCATCCGCAGCTACCGTAAGTGGCCGTGTGACTGTAGCATTAAGAAAACGACAGGGTTAATGTACGAATTATACATGTATATAGGCCAATTATAATGTATATAGGCCAATTGTATATAAGGTATGTATAAAGTCCACAAAAGAGCCATATACCTGTAGCTCCAAATCATCAGAGAGGCTTCATAATAATACATTTCCCTACAGATATCAGCACAATAGTGAGGTAGTGGAGCAGGGGGTAGGAGGGGCACAATGCCGTAAATATAATAATAAGCAGTGCCCCTGAATTATAAAAGGAACACCGACAATTGTTTTTTTTTTCTTTAAAAAAATCAAAAACTCACTCGCTACGCTAGCTATTATCTTCTTATCATATCAAGAAAATAAAACAAATATATCTTAATTTTTGCTCGCTCGCTTTGTTGCTCGCAAATGAATAATCAGACAAATTAATGCACTCAACCGCAAAGTATTTTGTTTTGGTTTGTAGATTAAAAAATAAAATGCGTTTCGAAAATGATTCTCGGTTGTGTATTGATCGGAATGTACCGGTCTAATGATTTGTCAAAGTGATATTTCCAGCTTGTTTCTACCCTTTGTAGGTGCCCCTTTTGCTGCCCCCCCCCACACACTTTAAAAGACGCTCCGCCGCCCCTGATGATGATTAAATTGGGTGCAAACTGAACATCGTTACGGTAGGCTCCCCCCCCCCCCCCCACGCATCAAAAAAACGGATTGACCCCTTTTTTTGTAGGTGCTCCTTTTCTCCAAAAAGTGCCATTTTTGGTCCCCCGCCCCTGACTTTGTGACTCGTAACACTTCATAATTATATTAATATCATCAGGTGAATATTCATAATATCACATGTAACACACACGAACAATTGCATTCGCGTCTCTCAGTTTTAACTTATTTCAAACAAACTACAGAGAAGGCTACCATTACTTTCAATTGGACTTAAATTCTGCGTAATAGTTTCACTTATCTCTCATCAATAATGAGGGATTCGTACTCACGAATAGTTTACAGGATTATACCGGGGCATCAGCCAACGATGTAGTAGTGTACCGTTTGAATGTGTGCAGCTTGAAATGGAGGTGCGGAGCGTGTTACGTTATATCGGGTATTTCCAGCTTTCCAGTGCACACGGATCGGTGCACTAATTGAAAAGAAAATGCAAATACCAGCTATGCATATGAATACGTCACTGAAATTGAAAATTACGAGTTCAACTCGTTTTGTTAGTTTAAAGTATGGAGTTTGAATGTAAAACATTGAACCTCAACATAGAGTCAGGTCTGCTCCAACCGACTCACCTGACCGACTCCAACCAACTCACCTGATATAGGCTACTTCTGAAATCTAGCATATTGTAATGCAAATATAAAGGAACATAGCTTTACTCCCACGGAACAGTGGAACATTGCATGTCATGTTTATAAAACATATCTTCATTTATTTAATCTCGAAACATATAGGAGCAGGGAAGAAAATACATATGACTTTAGGGGAGATCACCCAGCTTTGAGTTAAAAATTCCACTTTTTATCATTTAAGAGGGGGGGGGGGGGGGGGGGGTACAGGGAACTAGTAGTAAACTTACATTTGGCCCATTTCAGAAAAAAAACGTCCAAATATAATCCTATAAAACCATGTACGAATGGAAAGGATATATATCAAGGAAAGTTACAATCACAAAATTTTGTCAAAATAAGTAGCATACATTATGCAAATTTGCCCGTTTTTGCCAATCTTAAAGTCTACGGATTACTTTTTACATTAGTAAGTTGATTTTTGGTACAGAGGTTCTGTAAATATATCTCTAGGAGGTGATTTAATTAGAATTAAAATACTTTATTTTGTTATGATGAATTTATTTTGCATTTTATTGTTTTGGAACTAATTTTATGTTCATGACAATAAAACAAGAAAATCAAAACTGTTTATAAAATTCCAAATCATTCACCATCTAGAGACACCTTCCATCAACAAGCATGCACAATTTGAATAGAAACAGACATCCCATACTTCAGTTATCCTGTTTTACATTAGACAATTAGTCGCAAAACTGATTCCTAGAAAAACAAAGAAAAACATAGGATCATATTGAGCATTTTGTTGCAAAAGTTGGGTAGATTCACATGTATGTGGGATTGTTGATTTAATGGTACAGTGACATAATTTATATACCCATGGCCTGTAGATGGCGCTAGACTGTCATTTTCAATTTGGGCTATTGGCCACAGAGGCATGCAGTGATATACCTGTTTGCAAAAGAATCATGAAAATCAATTAATAATTAAGGAAATCTTGGCAAATTTTGTGAATGTGCAGTAATTAGTTAGCCAGGATTTTTCAATGGGGGGGGGGGGGGGCAGACGTGAAGGATCCAACCGCATAGCCAGGATATCCTTTTAGGGGGGCAGTTGTGGGGCACGTGAAGAGTGCGAAATTGGTGATGAGCTCTGACGTTGTAGCGAATTCGAAAAAAAGAGAAAGATAACCGGCTCGTAGCAAACAAGTTTTGAAGCGGAAAGTTATAGTTCGACGCCTTGTCTGCTTTTCAGTGATTTGGACGCAATATTGCACTGTATGTGACAGAGGTTGGTGCTAGTTTGCAGGCACAAACCCTGATCAGTCGTAAAAGAGTGTCTGCACTGTAAGACTACCATAGACCATATACACTGTTGGTCATAAAGGTGGAATAAAATATTTTTGAATAAAAATCGACAGTTTTGTTGGTATTTGAAAGGCTACGCGTAGACAAAATGGTAATTGAGTGATTACATAATGTTTCCCCATTACACAGGTGACATTATAACATGAGAAATTTGGATTACGTAATAAATTCTTTTGTTGTAGACTATAAAAGCCTATGCATATGATATTCTGTCCCTTTCCCTGATTTAGCACTGTGTATAAGAAGGTTGCATTTTTTCGAGTTCCTTGTACCGTTTGAAATAAAAATCGGTAGAGACGTTCCCTGGACTATGCCTGGTCCAACGGCAACAGCAACACGCGAGAGAGTGGTAGCACTGCGACAGGAGGGCTACAAGCAGACTGATATCGCAGAAGTCCTAGGGATATCACAGAGTGCAGTCTCTAAGATCCTGAAACTTCAACGTGAGGCGGGGAATGTGCGGCCACGGAAATCTCCAGGACGTCCCAGATTGACCACAAGAAGAGATGATCGCCAACTGTTGAATTTCAGCCGCAGAAACCGGAAATTGCCCACGAGCCGTCTTCGTCGCTTGTGGAGGAGATATCATGGGATCAACGTTTCCCGGTCAACCGTTAATCGCAGATTGCTCCAACATGGTTACCGAGCACGACGGTTGACCAAATGTCCACGCCTGTCTGTTCGCCACAGAGTAGCTCGTCTTCTTTGGGCTAGGGAGCACAGAAGGCTTCATCCAGGACATTGGCAACATGTGGTCTTCACGGACGAGAGCCGGTTCATCCTTGACCGAAAGGATGGGAGACAACGAGTTCGTCGATTAGCCGGGGAAAACCTTCGCGATGAATGTATCCACGAGACGACTCAAGGCGGAGGCGGCTCAGTGATGATATGGGCCGGCATCCATTATGGAGGGAAAACGCCACTGGTGGTTCCGGACGGAAACGTCAACGCCGCCGCCTACAGGGATATCTTGGAGTTCCACTGTCTTCCATATGCAAGACGAGTGTATGGGCACAATTTCCGACTGCAGGATGACAACGCTAGACCGCACAGGGCCGCTGCAGTAAGGGAATTCCTGGAGGCAGAGGGCGTCGTACAGTTGCCATGGCCAGCTTGTTCGCCGGATATGAACCCCATAGAGCATGCATGGGATGCCCTAGGCCGAGCCATCAACGACAGAGAGGTCATTCCTCAAAATCTGCAGGAGTTGGCAGATGCTCTGAGGGAAGAATGGGACGCTATGCCTGTTGACGTCATCAACAAGCTAGTGGACAGCATGCCACGACGTCTGCATGCGCTGGTTCGTGCCAGGGGTGGACATACCCGATACTAGTGACTGAGTAAGAACAATGACTCAAGTTTGATGCAAATTTGTCCATGAAATCACAAAAAAGAAGTCATCTGGAAAACTGAGAGAGATTGAAAATAAATACTGTATCTCATGATCCTTTAATTTACTGTATATTGTCGTCATTGTTGTTCTATGCTCATGACATCCATCGTTTAGGACATAAACTTGTAAAATATCACTGTCAAACGTGTGTAAAAGGCAGAATAATAAAGTAAAGTGGTTATCATGCACCATAAATGCCATATTCAAATCATGTTGTAATAATTACGCTGTGAAAATTTGGTGAAAAAAAAGCTGCTCCTAACACATTGATACACCAGAAGGTAGCTGAATTAAGCTTCTCTCAAGACAAAATGATATTCTGATGAAGTGTCAAATTAGGGTCTGTGCTTGCAGACTAGGTTGTTGCAGGGAGGGGGAGTTTCCCCCTTCCAGCGCAAAGCGCGAAAGCTCTGACGTTTTAGCAAATTTGAGAGAAAGATAACGGCTTGTAGAAAACAATTCTTAAAGCCCCTATCACACCAAACTCCACGACTGCTACGACCGTCCCGACAACGCCGATTCTATAATTTTTGAAACATTTGTATGAGTCGGGGTAGAATCGTGTAAAAATACCCGAATCCCGGTTAAAAAATTATACATTCCCGTTGCTGCCACGACTCTCCCCGATTGTGCCACGACTGATTCCCGACAGTCTCGATCCAGCCATGTACCAGCCACGACAGCACCCCGATTATACCCACGACTCTCACGACTGAGTCCCGACAGTACCCGTTTGTGCCACGTTCTCGCCAAGACAGCGCCACGATCTATCCGATTGCGCCACGACTGAGCCACGCCACAGCCCCGATCTATCACCTTCTCTACCACGTCCGCGCCAAGACCTATAAATACAGCCGATTTGCAAGCAGACCTCACTTTCATTTTGACTGGGCCACGACCAATCCGACTGCACCACGACTGAGCCAAGACTGTGCCCGGACTATCCCGACCGCGCCACGTCCTCACGACGTTATAGCCACGATTTCTTAGAATCGTGAGAGTTTCCCGATTATTAAGCTCCGACCTAAAAAGTCGTGACAGCCCTCCCGACCGTTCCCGACCCTCACGAACATGCCACGACTAACCCCGATCACGCCACGACCTTCCCGACTTGGCCACGACTTTTCACCCGATTTTCCATATTTTTGAGTCGGGACTGTCGTGGCACGGTCGGGAAGCCCGGTGTGATAGTACAGTTACGCGGAAAGTTACAGTTCGCCTCCTCTACTGCTTATTAATTACTCGGACACAATATTGCGCTGTATGTAACAGGGTGGGTGCAGGGAAGGGAGTTTCCCCCTTTCCCCCGAAGCGCGAAAGCTCTGACGTTTAAGCAAATTTGAGAGAAAGATAAACGGCTCGTAGCAAACATTTTTTTTAGCCGGAAAGTTAGAGTTCGACGCCCTGACTGATTTTGACGTGATACTGCACTATATGTAACAGGGGTAGGTGCAGGGAGGGGGAGGTTCCCCCTTCCCGCGCGAAGCCCGAAAGCTCTGACGTTTTAGCAAATTTGGGAAAAAGATAACGGCTTGTAGCAAACAGAGTCGAGAAATTCAGCAAGGCTACCTGAAGTTTAGATTTATTTCACAACTTTAACCTTTGCCAATGCTGCTTTTATACACTTTATCTATCCTACATCGGGGGTGCAATATTTAGCAGGAGTCATATGAAACTTACATGATATAGCGAGCAAAGCAATTACATCTTTATTTTTTTCAAACTTTTTGAACCCTTTGAGCTATGTAAGATCTATATACTGGGGGAGCGAGATTACGTGATCCTGAAAGAAAATAATTATGCAAGGGAACAAATCGACCGAACTGTTTAAAATTTTCGAGAAAAAAAAGTATGTAGAATAGGTGTCACATGCCTATTCACCTGTTCTACTTATTTTACATAATAGCAATGAAGGGATGTTCTTTTGTCTACCAGAGCAATTGTGGAGGGTACAATGAGGAGCTGTATATTTTGTCCGCTTTCTTTGTCATCGTGTTCATAGAGACAGTGTCATTATTGTTTGTATAGTAGTCTCCCTTGCGGTATGGCCAATGTAATAGATTCAAATATGGTATAAATGTAAGTCTTTATCAGGCTTTAAAACACCCAGCTTTCCGATGTCTATGTTATCGGTCTTTATCCTTCAAACTTTGCTATTCATTATCAAACATGTAGAGGGCGACAGTGTGATTACCACGACATACACCGTTAAATTCAAAAAGGAAGTACAGTGCGTAATATGGTGTGGTGATATTTATCGGGTATTCCCAGCTACGTAATGTCCATGGAAGAGTGCACAAATAGAAACAAATACAAAACTGTAGTATATCAAAGCACGATAATACCACTGTAGTTATGTGTCTCTAAACTGTTTACACTGTAAGGAACATGTATTAATGTGTGAGTGATTTGTTCATGTAAACCCATTGCCTACTGGAAGCGGGTAGGCTCTGTATTAAGCTTATGTGAATGAGAGATTGCAGTAGTCAACGGGTTAAGTAGGCATAAATGCCTCTGCGATCTGTGATCCTGTATTCTCTCTTTGCTTATAATATTGAGAAAAAGACGCATTGTATTGCAAGTAAGGAACAAATGTATTGACAAGAAAATACGTGTGTACTGTAGATTATTAACTGGTATCCTTGTGCAAGGTATTTTTTTCCAATAGCTTCACGGTTATCACCCCTGCTATGATATGTTTCTTTCTTTCGTTTGTTTTCCTGATGAATTATCTCCCCCCCCCCCTCCCCCCCCCCCCCAAAAAAAAAATAAATAAATAAAAAAATAAATAAAAACATAAAAATAAAAAATAAAGACTAAAAAAGATAGAAAGAGAGAAAAGAAGTGAGAGAAAAGGCCTGAACAGGGCGGATTCCTCTCTCTCTCTCTCTTTCTCTTCCTTTCTCCCCCGTCTCTCTATCTCCCACTACCCCTCCTCTCTCTCTCTCTCTCTTTGTCTATTCCCCTTTCTATTTCTTTCTCCCCGTCTTTTTATATCTCACCTTCTCTATCCTCTCCTCTCTCTTTCTCTCTCTGTCCATCTCCTTTTTTCCTCTTTATCTCTCTTTCTGTCCTCTCCATTCTCTCTTTCTCTCTCCCCCTCTCTTTATTTTCCCCTCTCTCTATCTCTCACTTCCCCCCCCCCCCCCCTCTCTCTCTCTCTCTCTTTGACAGTTATTTTTATCTAAATTTCCTCTTCTACCTCATAAATATGTTGTTTATTTGCTACATAAAGACCCCTTTGCACCATAATAGCTTCTTTATCTGCCCTCTTTTAAGTGAAAGTTGAATACACATAGAATAAGAAAAATAATACATTGATACACAGCTATGCTTTTTTCAGTGAACATATATCTTTGCCCCCTTTAAAGCTTAGGTCGATGAATAAAAATCACATTTATTTGATTCTAGTAAAGTGCAGTACATTTTTTTTCACATCAATTAATCACCGTTACAATGGAGGAAGCGAGAACCCCAAAAGAGGAGTTTGTGTTGGGAACGCCAGGAACCATATCAATATCACACATTACTGTACGAACACCACTATGATATATGTTTGCAAAGTCAGAATAAGGAACTGAAAATAAAGAGGAAGCAGTAAATTAAAAAAAACGAGTGTCACTGGTATATCAGTTGATATTATAAAATCGATCGGTTACAACATGATTATTATCAACTTGAATATACAATAGCGTTTAGTGTGACATATCGTTGACTTGTGGTGTACGAGGTCAATCTATAAACAGTAAAACTACAAATATCAGTTAACATAATATCATAACAAATTACCATATACTACTAAAGCCATTCTGCAATGTAGGCCCTATCTCATTTGAAGTACGACTGATCTTAATGCCCCTATATATACAAACTCGTCATTACGATATTAGTAATAAACTTCACTGACTTTGCAATAATAGGCGATTTTACATGCTATGAATTTATCTTTCAACAATTGAATTTTGATCATGGCAAAAGCGAAATATAAGAAATAATATTTACATAAAGACCGATTAGGAAGACAAGAAATCATTATTTGCTCTGGATTTGAGTAACAGCATTCGACTTCACTTGTCAGCGAGAAACTATTTGCAAGTTGTATTTATAAGCACAGAATTCATTAAAAACCACTTGGTAAGTATATACATACGTTTACCACGGAACAAACAAAGTAAGCAAATATTGAACATAATTATGCATTGTTAGTATCAGTAAGATCAACTGTATTAACTGATTTCAGTTTTCATCTTAAATTCAAGGCTGGTATTGAACCTAACATTTTCAGAGCATACATTTTTTTTTCTGTGATTGACCCCCCTTTAAACCCTCAACAATCGTTGGGTTAGGTATAGATATCTCCTAAAAATGTTAAATAAAATATCCCTCGTCTATCGTTATGTTTTACATCCTGAGTTCCGAAATTATCATGATAAACAATCCTTACGATGCTATTAACAATATACAAAATATTGTCTACCCAAGCTAGTACGTTTATAACCAGGGGTGAACTGGCCATGGAGAGTTTGGGGAGTTTTACCCCAAGACCCAGTCGATATTTTGGTTGAAGATGGCTAGTCATATACACGAAAATGGAGGCGGTCAATTCGAAATTCCCACTCGAATTAATTTTTTTGATACCTTATCATCTTTCTTCTGAACATACTCTTTGACAACAACGAATTCAGTGAGTCCCGAATGAATCAATTTTGACAAAACAAACAAACGGGTATACTCGTACATGAAACTTTAGTAAGACATTTGCTTCCAAGACAAATAAACAAAGGTTACATGTTAGTAACGGTGTACAAAAACTTACTTGCTTTTATTTGGTAATAAAAATCAATGCCTAAATACCTAAATGCGATTTCCAATCATTTTTCATTGATATTTAGCTTCTGTTTATTTGGGGTTTTTCCTCATATTTTGTTTTGTCACGAGTTAAAAGGGAAGTGCAATACGTATAATGGTGTGATTAGATTTATCGGGTATTCCCATATTCACAATACGCAATGCCCTTGGAAGAGTGCACAAATAGAAATGAAAACAAATACAAATCTATTAATCTGGTATAATACTGCGACTACTATTCGATTGTACTATTTGGATTTATGCGCATCTGAAAATATATTTACACTGTATCAAAGGAACATGTATTAATTGTGTTCGATTTGTTCATATTAAGTAGGGATAAATGCCTCTTTGTTTATTATATACTAGGAAACTCAGGTATTCATTATAAAAGTACGTATGTTCTGTACATTATTAATATTGACATCCTTGAGCAAGGTTGATTTTTTTTTCAGGAGTAGGTTCACGGTTATCATCCCTGGTACGAATACTATAGGCACGATCCACACCCTTATTGAAAATGGAATATCAAAACCAAGATATGGTTGTTTCTTTATTATTGTTTTTCACTGAATAGTCCCCTAACCCCTCCCAACAAAGGGAGGGGTGACAGAAGCTGGACAGGGCAAATGGGATCCCCCCCCCTCTCTCTCTCTCCCTCTGTCACCCCTCTCCCTCTTTCTTTCTTTCTCTCTCTGTCTTTCTCAGTCACCATCCTATCTCTCTTTCTAGCTTTCTTTTTCTTTTCATTGTTTGTATATTTTTTATCAATAGTTATGTTTACATGTAGTACATAGCATCGATGCTATGTTAGCATCAATGCCTTGTAAGTCTCGAAACTATTTCCATTGCGTTCAGACAGGCCATGATCTACTTGCTTCTATCACCCACTCGTGACTATTCATCACTCAGTCGCTGCCAAAACAATAATAACTGCGCCACACACGTTGACCCGAGTATAATTGGTATAAAACGCGCGGAAGTTTGTGCACATGGGGTCATATCATGCGAAGTTGCGAGTGAAGATAGCAGCGAGTGAAGCAGCGATTGCGTTCACATTACAAATAGTCACAAGCGCGGTGGGTGGTCTACCGCAAAGCATCGATGCTTTGTCGCTGGATCCAAACTCGCTGACAGAACAGTTTCGAAACCTAGCTCCAACTCGCTTCTATCTCGTGACTATGTGCGTTCAGACAACGTTTGGTCTTACAACTATCTGGTCATGACCAAAATAGTCTCGAAACCTAGATAGCATCGATGCTATCGCTCTACGTGTGAACCCGCCTTATGTTGTCATTCACATCCAGCCACTGGCTGCCGCAACGAAATGAACCTTTCAGTTCAATTCAATTTCTCTCCCTCTTTATTTATTCTCTCTCTCTCTCTCTCCCTCCCTCCCTCTCTCTTTCTTTATCACCACCCACTCTCTCTATCTTTATCTAGTTCTCTCTCCCTATCTCTCAATCTGTGTCCCTCACCTCTTTTCTCTTTACCCGTCACTAATTTTCATCTGACGTTCCTCTTCCACTTTATAATCATGTTGTATATTTCTTTCATAAAGACCCATTTACGTTATGCTCCTTTACTTTTTTTTCTTTTTCAATCAACGGGGATAAAAGACAAAAGAAAGCAATAATATACGTTTCATTCTAAGTAAGCTTAGCTGATTTGTTTTAAATTGAAAGGAAAATACACACCGAATAAAATACATTAATACACAGCTCCTTTACTTCAGAGTAGCATGGTTAATTGCTGTCCTGTTAAATGCTCAGATAAAATGTTTTTTTCACACTTAAAGTGATTCGGTAACTTTGTAGAGGCTTGATAAAATCTCAGCTGCCTGGCCTTACATGCTATCGGTGTATGTAATGTGGTGTAAAAATGAAGCCCAAGGCGAAAAGCACTTCACAATCACCACATCCTTCACAAAAGTAAACATATGCAAGTGACTGGAAATGCCAGACTCATTTTCCCCCATAGACTCAGTGTTAGACTAAAGCGTGTGGCCATACACTTTCGTAAATGGGAGTATTCAGCCATAGATATCTTGATAATAGCATTATACATGTATATTTGAAAACCTTTCTATGCCTGGCTATTTATTTATCCTTCTGAACATCATCATACAAGACAGATATCAAAATTCAACAATTCATTAAATCAAGCGTCCACAAAGTTTCCGAATGCCTTTAAACCCTTTTGGCAAAATACGGTACAATGTTTTTTGACAATAGATACGCAGCGCAGCAAACATTACAAAGAAGTATGCGAGTTACCGTAAAGCGAAGCTTGTGCTGGAAATGTCAGGAACAATATAACCATGACCAAAAAAAAAACAACAACAACACATTACTCTACTAACGTCATCATATATGAAGATCTTTACATATTTAGAGTAAGGAATTCATGAATAAGTGAGAGAGAGAGAGGGGCGGGGGAGGGGTGAGAGAGGGGCCGTGTAGTAGATAGGAAAAGAGTAGAAAGAGTGGCATTGGTATATCAGTTGATGCTACAGAATATATTGGTTACAATATGATTATTGACAGTGTGAGAGTCATTGACTTGATTTTATTCTGCTATGAGTCTATAAGATTACAGATTACAGCTTATCATATAATGTACTACTAAAGCCGTTCTCACTAAAAATATGATTTATACATTGCTGTCCCCAGATATGCATGTATATACAAACAAAATTGTCATTACAATGTCTATGTAGATAAACTTGACTGACCTTGGAATGACTAAAGCATTTCTACAGGTTATGAACTAATCTCCTCACAATTGAATTAGGAGCATACACATCAAGACCAACATGGGACGACATGATATCATTCTTTTCTATACATGGTTTTGAGTAACGACCTTGGTATCCAAGTGTCAACCAGAAATGTTTACAAGTTGTATTTAGGAGCACAATTAGAATACATTTCAAAGCACGTGGTGAATCTATATTCAATGAACTACGAAACAAAAACACGGCATGGAAACACGGCATGTTGTAAATCAGTAAGATTACTATACAAACTGGTTTCAGTATTTATATTACATTCTCAAGGATCGATGGGTTAAATACAAATATGTCCTAAACATGTTAAATGAAATATTCCTCATGTATAGTTATATTTTGCATCTTATGTTCCGAAATATCTAAGCAATCCTTACGATGCTATTTACAACAGACATCCGATCAAAATACAAATATCATCTATACACATGGTGAAAAATACTATTTACAGATGTATATAACCAGGGGCGAATTGGCCATAGCTAGTTTGGGGAGTTTTCCGTAAGGGCCGGTCAATACTTTGGTTTATAAAAAAGACAAGTCATAGCAAAAAAAAAACCGGAGCCGGTCAACAACACAAAAAATCTCACTCGAATTTTCGTCCCAGTCCGTTTTTGTGTATAAAATCATAAAACATATCATAAAATTGTTATACCTTATAATAATAATAATACATTGCATTTATAATGCGCTTAATACAAATGTTTCTAAGCGCCGAAGTATTATTACCCCGGCTGTAGCTAGGCTACCGAATTCGGTGCTCACAGCATTTCAAGGAATAAATTCCTACCGGGTACCCATTTACTACACCTGGGAAGAGAGTGGCAAATGTAGATTAATGTCTTGCCAAAGGACATTAGTGCCGCGGCGGGATTCGAACCGCAAACCATGAGATCCACAGTCCGGTGACGTATCCACTAGACCACGACACCTCTATTATTTTATTATCTTACTGCTGAAGATACTCATTGACAACAACCAATAGACCGCTTCGGTAATGTATGCAAATTTTATGCATACCTTTCAAACAAAGATTGTTCTTGACAACTTGAAAGCTTGACATAGCAACAAATAATGTATGCAAACTGGATTCCAAGCATTGAGGCTCATTTATAAAAAGCAGGTTCATGGAATAGCTCGCCGCTAGGTGCTCAGAGAATATATGTGCATAAATTTTATATACATTACAGAAGCGGTCTATTCAGTGAGCACCAAAGGAATCAATTTTGGCAAATCAAACAAGTGGGTATACTTATGTATCTTACAAATAAATGTACAAGCAACTACCAATAGGAGGTGATGCAAAGTGATATTGGTATTCCTATCCTTATGTAAGACATTTGCATTCAAGACAAATAAACAAAGATCTAATAAGATATAAAGAAATATTCTAGTCTATACCCTTTTTCCAGTCTCAAAATCAAGCCTTAAATATACCAAAATGCGATTTCCACTTTTTTCCTCTCTCTTTAGTTGTTTCTCTGTGTGTGTTTTTTACAATTATTTTTGGCTTTCATTTTCTTTGTTTATTTTGTTTGTTTTGCTCTTGTTTTACTATTTTTGTCGTTGTTGCTTTTTTTCTTAAGAGGTTCTTAAGAAACGATTAATTAACGGATTTTAGCTAGAATATACGTCTTTCAGGCGTTTCGCATGAACCCGTATGCTTACCAAAACTAGTAAATAAGCAAAGAATAAATAAGAAAAAATACCAGATTTCAATTATACTCATGTATAATCGTCTGTAGTGCACAGTACAAACCATATAGGGTAAACAAACACAACGTAATCATGGTACTCTATGTTGAATATAACATTCAAAACCGCTTTATATTCATCACAAGATAACAAACTAGTACTGAAATAGTTAGCCTAGCTAGAACCGGGTAACCTCGCTATTCATAAGGACGCTATTCATAAGGACCACTTATTCATAAGGACCGCTATCCATAACGCGGGACTAAATGAATAGCGGTTTCTATGAATAGCAGTCCTTCTAAATAGCGAGCAAACCATAGACAAATTATCTCGTTATTCGTAAGGACGTCCTTTTATAAGGACCACTATTCATAACTACTCATAAGGACCGCTATTAATAACGCGTGTTAAATTAATAGCGGTCCTTATGAATAACGAGCGGACCCCGCTAGAACCAGGGTTACATTGGTCAATGGAGTGTCTTGAGCACCTTACGTGGTGGAAATGGGAACTATAAGTATAAAAATACCAAATAGTATCATCATTATTATTATATAATGTATTAGTTAACCTATGAGAGAATCACGGTTGATATTTCATATATCTATGTATTTATGCACGTCTTTCATGCATGATACCAGTTTGTGCTGAAAAAATCACGAGGATGGTCAATGATATTCCTGTATAGATTTATTCCTGACCTATTCCCGAGTATCAAAATATGATATAAGATATGAACCAAATGTAATATATTCATCTTGTGGGTTCGATAACAAAGTTAAGAAGCCCTCGTAGGTTTGCAACCTGTCATGACTTACACACTGAAACTCTTCTTGTAGACAAAGAGCTTGTCTCCGTTACAAGCTACAAGTTTACCATAAGGAGTTACGATGCATGGGCTAATGTGGGAATAGCGATCTGATCTCACACATTCCACGATCCTCCTTGTCTGGATGTTACCATCACGTGACACCTGATCAACTGCGTATCTCCGCTCTTTATAGCAGTATGTAATGTAGAGAGTGTCTGTCAGTTTGTCAACATAACACCGTGCCAAGACCCACTCATTACACTGTATGACAGACTTCTCTTCTCCTGATCGTGAGATGACACTGAATCCATTCGTACCTGTCTTCACAATGATATCACCTGATGACAAGGCGTGTATCCTACCACGCACCTCCTTGTCCTGCATCGTTATAGTGTTCACTATCTTACCATCTTCAGGGTTGATGACGTAGACATTAGACTGACCGCACTGAGCAGCGAGGATCATCCCATCCCTGTCAACATCAACGTACACTTCAGTGTAATTAAGGTTAATCCTCGGTATGGTGATGTCTCTAATCACCTTCCATTGTATGTCATAGAGAGTGATATATCCCTCCAATCTGTTACCCGTGGATAATCTTCTCCATTTGCCACATACTATCATGTTGCTGTCTATGGAGGCACATGATGTAATATACATGTTAGGATCTCCTTCAATGACTTTCTCTGTGTGTTCACTGCTGAGATTTGTAACATAACATGCCTTGTCTCTGCCGTCAGACACACATATCTTATCATTACTGATCAAACCACGCATCCCTGGTCTATTTACTATCGATGGAATGTCGATTAACTTGACAAGCTCCCATTTGCTGATATAGCCATCAATCCTCGCGTAGTGTTCCTCACCTACTTCACCCTCGACAAACTTCACTCTCTGAACTTCTCCCTGTATTCGGTCAAGACAGTCAACAACATCTTGATGAACATTAGCACTCAAACTCTCATCAAGTGATGCAATTACTTGAGGAGCTTCATTCACTAATGTTTTATCATCTTGTTTGATCCGTGTAATCTTGCAACCCATATTATCCATAGTGCCGATAGCGCGCTGGTTTTTACTTTTAAGATCTTCTATCGTTTTGTCAACCACGTCTTTGATTGTCTTTGTCTCTGACATAATTTTAGTTTGGGTTTCTTCAATAATTTGTTGTTGCTGTTCTGCTTCTTCGTTACAAGTTTTGATCCGGTTGTCCCTCTTCTCGTTGATGATTCGTATTTCCTCATCCGCCTCCTTATTGATCAAACGAATCTTCTCCTGCTCTTTGTCTTTCACAGTCTTTAGTTTGCCCTCGTAGGTGGCGTTAACCTCATCATTGACTGACTGGAAATGGTTACTTGTGGAAGTTGCACTGGACTCTATTTTAGTGTCAAGCGTTTGCAGCTGTTTCTTCATTTTCTTTATCTCTTCCAGTCTGTCTTCTAGCTTTCTCCTCATCTCCAAGATGACATCCTCGATGTCGTCTAGTTTACATGGTTTCTGGCCGTGATCTTTGGTGGCGCATGGATGGCAAATAGGGATTTCGTGCTTTTTACAGTAGAATTTGATTGGTTCCCCATGCTTGTCACATGACCATGTCATGTCATGACCTTTTCTGGCTCTCAGTTCAACCTGGTTATCTCTAGGAAACCTGGACGCCATCGTGTGTTGTATGATTTACATGAAACAGAAGTCTGCAAATAATGAATAAGAACAAATGTTACTTGGTTCATAGAACGCTTTTTAACGCAGTAAGACAAAAACAAACAAAAAACAATAAAACAGCACAAAAACAAAAACTGATAATGAAAGAGACTTATCCTTATACCAAAGGAAATAGGAAATGGGAGAGAAAGTAAAGTAGGATTTAAATTAACTAACTAAAGATCATTATAACGAAAATACTTTATATTTAGCTAGTAGACCACGGTATTCAGTTATTATATGCCTTTTTATTTCACCGTGTATGGCAAAGTATTATTACTGATTATATATTCATCGCACTCCATGTTAGACATTCAATAAATGGAGGATTACTTCGGAGGTGGCGTTAACCTCACCATTGACTGACTGACTGGTTACTTGTACATGTTGCACTGGACTTTATTTTGGTGTCAAGCGTTTGCAGCTGTTTCTTCATTTTCTTGATCTCTTCCAGTCTGTCTTCTAGCTTTCTCCTCATCTCCAAGATGACATATTCGATGTCGTTTAGTTCTCGCTCTTCCGGGAACCTGTACGCCATAATGAAGTACAAATCCAGCGATTTACCTGCATCGTTATAGATTATGTAAATTAAATTAGAGAAGATCTCATTGAAACTTGGAGAGAAAGGAAACTGATATTTTATTTATATATTTTTTTTTTTTTTTTTTTTTTGGGGGGGGGGGATAAGGCGAGAATGGGAGAAACGCAAACTGGGAAACATGGCCACACATGTGATATTCAGGCATACTATTATATTATCTATTACTCTTGTGTTATAAATGTTTATAAGTATATCCTATTCTTAATTTAAGTTATGTACTTACAAATAGTTTGCAGAATTAATCTGTTGCGATGATAAATTATTTACAATCAGCAACCGATGTAGAACAGTATATTGCAGTGTACAGTTCGGTTGTATGCATTTGATAAGCATACGTACATTTAGTCTTTTGTATTTTGTATTGTTTTCTCTTGAAATATATTACTACTGATATATTAACAGTACTGATATATTAATAGTATTAATGTACTGAAAGTAATATAACTTAACATGACGTGTAACTCACACTAAATAATAATTGTAGAGCGTTTCACAGTCTTCACTTATTTTAAAACGATCTATAGAGAAGGAAACTATTACATTATTCAAATTACATTATCTTTTAATCCTGTGTTATAAATGTTTATAAATATAATTATCCTAGTCTTAATGTAAGATATGTACTTACAAATAGTTTGCAGGATAATCTGTTGCGATGAGAAATTATTTACCATCAGCAAATGATGTAGAACAGTTTACTGCATGGTACAGTTTGGTTGTATGCATTTTGATAGACGGGGTGCAGTGCGTAGATCTATTGTGAAATAACGGGTATTTTCCAGCAACGCAATACATATGGATCGGTGCACAAACTAAACCAGGTACTAAAACCACAAAAATACCAGGTATTATGTAAATAATCCATTATTGGAAAATTAGAAGTTAAATGCGTTGTGTTAGCTTAGGTACGGAGTTTGCGTGTAAAAAAACCATATGAATTTGTTAACCCCGATTTCTTCAGTCTATTTGACACATTAATTCTTGAAGCGAGTCTCTCTGAGTCGAGAGAGCAAAGTGTTACATGCATTGTCTTGGCAAAAGACGATGGTGTCAGTGCTGGTACCCCAGTACATATCAATCCATAATATGCTGACCTCTCCACGGGACCAGCGAAATCATTTTATCTCACGAAGTCTTCTTTTTCCCTCATTTTTTAATTGAAACCATCTTTGCATTCTTGTTCTATCAAAGATCTGCTTGCAATCATTGCAAGCTCTTTTTTTCTACCTTACACACAACAAACACACACTTACCTTGATATGTAGTTGTAATCCACTGAATATATACACTAAGATGCACTAAATTCAGATTTGTACAAATCAAGAGAATGAACGCTCATGTGCCGTGATTGAAAATAAAGTATGATATAAATCGCGTGCGAAGCAGGCTTATGGTAGCACTTATAGCTCACAATATTTGCAGAGAGAAGTTAACATTATTTACATAACGGGAGATTATATTGCTGATGGATACTTAGATTTGTCATTTTAATCAGGCATCATCTTTTCGATTTTTAACAATAGTGATACTTTGAACACATCAATTGATAAGAATGAATCAAGCTGAATCAAACTGGACGAATAGGCTTAAAATTGATAGTGTAAATATCGGATTCCTTTTTATGGTTATGGAATGACGTAGAAATAAATAAATGCTAAATTGCAAGTATAATCATTTGATGTCTCTTGGGGACAAAGGCTACTGTTTATAAAAGCGTACTTTATTCTAGGTTTAAGCTGGTAGGTGTAGTTCATCAATTTATGGAGCGCCAAATGTAATACCTCTCTTCTCCTAAAAATTATCCTAACTCTGTAACTAACATGAAATCATTTTTTAATTTTACTTCCGGGAGTGGATTCTTTTCGCGTATTACTTTTCTTTTTTTTTAAGAATTAAAAGCATTTATACAGATACGCATGACTTTACCAACGACTTGAATATGAAGTGCCAGAGAGGATGCTCAAAGTTTTCCTGACGTTTGTTATAATAAGAATGTTAATCTACATCTGCACAGTTCAACTTTAGTTGATGCAGTTAAATATGATTGAGGATCCCATTCGGCTTGTCATATTTAAGTCATTCTTAAATTCATGTGTGACTTTACGAACAGCTTTATGAAACACTCCTAGCATTAACTTAATCCACCTTTATGTGGCAAAGCGAGTTTAGAAAACGTTGATTAGGTTTTACAAGTTGTTGGTGCTTCACACTAATCCAAACAATATTTTCAACAAAATTATTTGAAACAACTCACTGAAACCATATTCGAGCACCAGCCACTATTGATGCAACTACCCCCTCATTAATCTCTTAACGCGCAAATATGTACAGTACATTAAAGGCATTGAGTAACTTTGTCGGAGATCAGAAAAAAAAAATCTGAATTAGCTCATGCTGCAATGATAATTAGAAACCTTTAGGTCAGTCGGGAATCGTATGACTTTTACAGGTCAATTGCTGATTTCATTATCAAGATATTTATGATTTAAAATCGAAATTTTATAAGCGTATGGCATGACGCTTATAACTTGTGACGGTCGGCCTACCTCCCTCTTTCGGCAAATGCACAGCGTAACGTCTATTTACATTGGCCTGCCGCTGTGGGGTGTAATGCTGACAGGGCTTGCAATACCAAGGATTGATAACTCGGCAATACTATCGCGCGCGAGAGAAAGCTTGAGCGCTGGAGCTCATCCCGTGGGCCGGCAAGGGCCTAGCCTAGCCTAGCCTGTCCATCGCCTGGCCTGGCCGGCGGGCGGTCGCTGGGGTAGTCGCGACATCGTGTGTGAGGAGAATTACCAAATTTTGATTATTGCGTGGTAATCCTACATACATAAATAACAAATGTTTTTGCCCGACAAGAAAGAAAGAGAAAGAGGAAACAAATGAAAAGGCATTTAAAAGGGGGAAGTGAAGGTCGCACATTTTGAAACATGGACGAAACAACAATCCATACGATTAGCTCTATACTAGAGACGTACTAGACGTTGTGTAAGGGATCGGGAAGGAGGGGCTGGCCGGAGCTCGGAGGGAGAGAAAATGAGAGAGATCGGAGTGGAGGAAATACAGCCCTGTCGTCATTCACAATTATTGCCGTACGAGGCAGGGGCTGGTTTCAGAGCCCGCCACCGCGCGCGGAGTACGAATGCCCGCAGGTCCAATAAATTTATTTCTCGCTCTCGAGGAAATGGAATCATTCATGTCGACAGTGTTTAGCAAAATAAAGGAGGCGTCCCCCAGGAGCGAAAATATCCCCTTACGCCCATGTCACATTTTCCAAACTAATTTCGGTTACTAGTCGTCAAGATATACATTGTACTGATATGCGGTTGGATGCTTAGACAAATTTCCAATATTACAATCGGAGGATAGAGAGAAAAGTGGGGAAAAGCCTTTTTTTGTATCTTCAGAACAGCAGGATCATGCGATCGACTGAAGACTGATGAAACAATGAACACATAAGATTTTATTTTGTCTCCTTGGACGGGGAATTGATTAGGAAGATGTAATACTTGTCATAAGAGTGTGGCATCCCCCTGTCCCCCCTCCCCCTCACGTCAGAGATTTTTGTTTGGGGGTTTCTTTCTTTTTTCTTCTAATATTTGTAATATTGGGCTATAGCCCAACATTCTGGAAGCTTGATTATTGATAATATCCAAGTCATATCTGAAAAGTGAGAAAATTTTCATTACAAAGAAGGTAGGCCTACCCATGCACTTATCGAGGGGAGGGGGTGTCCAAACACCCCCTTTGACAAAAGGGGCATTTTTAGGTGGTCGAACACCCCCTTTTTGTGTTATTGTAAGTCGGCACACACCTTTTTGATGTTAAAAACGCCGCCTTAGAATTCCTGTTAACTTTTTTTTAACACTTATTGGATAATTTGAGTGAAAGTAACCCCCAAATAATGTTACTTTTTGTTCTTTTTGTTTGGCTTATCAGAGATTTTTTGGAGTAAAAAGACCCCCAAAATACTGATATATACACCCACCCCTCCCCCTTTTAACAAATCCTGGGTACGCCACTTGGCCTACTAATATTTCAAAATTCACTTTGTGTTCACTCTTCACTATTCTCCCCTCTCTCTCAATTTCTCCATCACTGCATTCTCCCTCATCCTCTTCTCATGATTTGTTTCTTCATCCTTTCCTTCCTTTCTATCAATGGCTTGTTTTTACCGGTTTTTTTTGCACCTCTCCATTTTCTCCTCTCTTATTCCCTCTCCTTTCTGACCCTTCACAAGAAAAGGAAGTTCAAATTAAAGGAAAAAGTTTTTTTTTTGCTTCAATAAGGGTATATTCAAATTACAATACAACATAAATTACAGGCTAACTGGTTCGGACCATTATGTGGCTCTATATGGTTGGTAAGGGCAGGGATTTTTCAAGAAGGATATTATCAGAGGCAAAGGATGTGTCAACATTTTAAATAATATATCTGGACATAATATTTCTTGGCATCAACACGTGCTGAAGAAAACACGCAAGTTGTCTTTAACACTTTTCCTAAAGATTCAGGAAAGGGGGGGGGGGGGGAGGGGGCACAAGTTACACCCACTCATCCTATTACCGCCAACACACCACCAAATCGACCAGTTCTTTGCCATTCAGGGTAATATTGTTCTGGGTCTTGTGTCGGTCTTATTAGTGTGATTGAGGTATTAGGAAGATGGACAAGGAAAAAAGCCATCAATTGATAAATGTAAAAAAAAAAAGGGCAAATTTCATTTTCTCTACATGTACAGGAATTCATTGCTACTGAATTGCCATTCACAATAATAAAATTCCATTTCTACTATATATGTAACCAAATTTCAAAAGAGTCACAGCAAAACTGAATTAAGTAAAAAGCACATTTCGATGGAGAACAATAAAAGTCCAGGCTGGTCCACTCTTTGATAACGTCTTCCCATCTTTTCTTCTGTCTTCCTCTTTTTCTTCCACCTTTCACTATAATAATAATAATAATAATAATACATTGCATTTATAATGCGCTTAATACAAATGTTTCTAAGCGCCGAAGTATTATTACCCCGGCTATAGCTAGGCTACCGAATTCGGTGCTCACAGCATTTCAAGGAATTAATTCCTACCGGGTAGCCATTTTCTACACCTGGGTAGAGAGTGGCAAATGTAGATTAATGTCTTGCCAAAGGACATTAGTGCCGCGGCGGGACTCGAACCGCAAACCATGAGATCCACAGTCCGGTGACGTATCCACTAGACCACGACACCTCTACTATGCCTTGCAGGATGGTTTTTGCAAGACCCGAAGAACATGAAGCATGCCATATCAGTTTTGCGCTTTTTCACGGTCGTGAGGAGTTCTTTGTATGGCGCAGATGATGGTGCGGACCGTCTCGTTGGTTATGTTGTCTTTATGCAAGATGCCTAGTATTTGAATTCGCCTCTGGAGGTCTGCTGTGAGGGTCCAGGAGTCCCAGGCAAACAGGTAGATGGATAGGACGAGTGATCTCAATCGTATCTTGGAACTGAGCAAGACCAGGAGTGGCAGGGAATCCAATCCGCACATACAACAGTTTGGTGGTGCTGTAATAATAGAAAAGATAGTTTTAAAAAAATGAATTAGAATTTCAATGAAATAGAAATTCTTTTTTTTGGTGAAAAGGCCATGGCCTGAATTCATGAATACTTCTGTAAGGGTAGTACAAGCAACGTACATGGCCTCATGTCCAATCATAAATGGCAATACAGGCTACGGTTATTTTAAACCATAGTTTAGACCATGGGTTTACCATTCTTTGTGAATTGTGGCCAATGTGCTTCTTAACAAGGTGTCAAGCATTTCATTACACTTTTTTGGTCATGAACTGAAATGGAAACTGTCCTAAAGTGAAATATGCCAGTGGTGCGAACACAACATGCACTGGTCTACATGATGGTAGAGGTACCTATTAAAAATATTCTAGTAATTTACACAGCAACACCTTGTGTAAAACTAATGTGCAAACAAATCAGACAGGAACTAACAACTGCCTACAAAAATCTCTATAGCTGCACTACAGAATCCCATAAATTATTCATCATAAGAATATAAAATGTAAAGTAAATCCATCCTTCATCCACAAATATTTCTTTCATCATTCATCAAGACAAATTTACAAAATCTATAGGAATGCAGATATAAATATCATAAATTTGTCAACCGGGGCGTCGCTAGCGGCAAATGTGCCACCTCTGTTGGCAACAAAAGAAAGGGGGGGGGGGAAGAGTGAGGGAAGAGGAAATATAGGGTAAAAAAAGAAAGGAAGGGAAAGGAAAATAAACACTAAAAAGAAGGAAAGGAAGGGAAGAGAAAGAAGGAAAAACTGGTCAAATTTTTTGCTCGCTCGCTCAAGTCGCTCGCCAAAACATTGAGATGTTAATCTTTGGGCAAATGGCGTCCCTTCCCTTCCCTTCTGCAATAGGCTACAGCTGCCCCCCTGGGATTGTCAAAGTTCAGATAGTCACATTCGGGCAGCAAGGTGCTAGTATATATGGGTCTGTTCACAAAGTTGGGGCACCAAAACTTGACATTTTATCGTAAAAACATTGTAGTTTTAACACTATGACTTACACCATTAAGTTGTTTTATATGAATGTACTTGGTGCCTCCAGGAAGCTTTTGAAGAACACAAGACAAATTGTTTTGAGAGGCATTTTCAAAGTATTGACAAAAACATACTGGTGTCCCATGTTACATCCACAACCACCTTTTTTTTAGATTGCCAACATTTCTACATGCATGATACCTTATAAAGCTAAATCCTATTAATGGGTACATTGTGTTATGGTGCTGACTTAATGAAGCAAAACTTTTAACAAAAGAATAAATATCTTCCCTGAGTTTATCATGAATGTTGTGGGTGTAACAGTTTCCAATCAACTGTCACAAGTTGTGGATGAATGGGACACCAAAGAATATCTGCAACTTTCATCAATAACTCTTGAAGTCAGTATACTCTCATTGCAGTTGTTGTTGCATTGAATTAAATAGAGAGCCTAAAGTAACCAGGCAAATATTTATCATCAAGAGCATTATGGATGAGCCGTTATGTCTCAAAATAAGACGGATGTAACACGGACACAATGTCCGGTTACATCCACACGCTGGTTTTTCATAATTATTTCCAAAATACATTGTGGAACAACATGTTTATGATTCTCAGATGCTTTTTATTTTCACCAGAGATAGAATGGCCAAGTAAGAAAATTCTAACTGACTTTTTCATCAAATTACAGGGGATTAAAGAAATAATGCCTCAAAAGGTGCCCAACTTTGTGAACAGACCCATATCCACATATTGAAGAAGAAAGGTTCCAGGATAATTATATAACTTATGTAAGTAAACTTCAGTAATTTTCACCTAAAAAAAAGTTCAAACAAATTTTGTTTGACTCGCTTCACTCTCTGGCAAAATATTTAGAAATTGAAAAGCTGATATTTGGGCAAAAGGCGTCAGTCCCCTCCTTACGAAATGGGCCTGTCTGATCAAGATCTCTATGTCTGCAATTTTCTTTTATTAATTTTTGTCGGAGGATAGGGATTAGGGTGCAGCAGTTTTGTCTGCAAAAATGGGTATTGCATCCTAAAAATGTTAGTCAAGCTCTTGCATGACAAAAACTCTAATGGAATAGACCCGATTGGCAATAAACCAGCTTAATTTTATTTTTATTATACTTCATTTCTTTATGTTTTACATGTAGACCCTACTACTCCAAATACAAAATTTCTTTGTTTCATTCCTGTTCTATAATTGCACATCTCTCAAGTAAACATGGAAGGTGACGAAAGAGGATATTTACCTGTAGGTGAGTGTAGATCTATTTGCATGTTTCTAGCATGACTGTCTGCTCCATCATCAATTTGATCAAATAAGAGATGTCATGCATCTGAAAGCAAAATAGAATGACTAGTCAAATGTATCCATAACAGACTATCAAACCGTTTTCTTAGGCGAGTATATGGATCTGAATGAAAGACTGAAAATAAGAGTTTGTAGATATCTACTGAATCATATACATGTACCTGTGAACAGCCCACACCTCCCTGCCCTATATATCCACTTATCCAGGAAAGTATTAAAAAACATTTTAAAAATAAAATTCACTAGTATGAAGGGGTAGGTCCATATAACTGAAGTTTGCCATTGGATTTCTCCAAAAATAATATGCATGGAATAGCACTAACCAAGATATAATATTTATTCATGCTTATGCCCAACATACATTGCGATTTCCCAAATATTGAATGCAAAAGTTTTAAAATTTACAGATCAGATCTACCAGTAGTTGGAAACTATCTGTCCGGACACCCAACCTGTCAGGACACCCAACATAGGTATGACAAGGATAACTCATTCTCATTGATAAGAACTGTCACATATAAATCCTATATAAGATTTTGAACTGCTAAGAAAACAATGCAATTACTCTATGGCATGATTGGTATGTAATATTCCACCAGATTGGGAAAGCGGCAAGAAGAAGATTCAAAATTCCTGGAAAGAGCAGAGTGAATCCAAGTGTTTATTTTTTGGGGGAGCACTCAGTATATAAATGTACATGTAGTGTGTGGTGGGTATGTGGCGCCCAGAAGACCCCCATTTCTACACTAAGATTTTTGTTCCAAAGCATACAATTTTTTTCTTGAGAAAAAGAGAAAAAACATTCCAAAGCAACGTTTGTTCTTTTTCATTTTGTCGTTCTAATCGTTCTGGCACGCCTCGGCCAGGCCCGTTTTGCTTCAAAGACAACATAGAATAGACGTGCCATGACCCACAGCGTAAAGCGATTGCATGGGAGCTTGTGCGTGGGTACCAGGTAGTTGTACGAGCTCCTTAGCTTATCAATCTGGTACATGTACTTGCCTATGGAGCTGTACATGGGATCCATAATTACCTTGTGTGTGTGTGTGTGTGTGTGTGTGAAATATCACCATTTCTCACCTAAGTTGACCCATGCAACCCACCCTCGGAATTTGCTATAGGGGTTACCTTCCAGGATCAACTAAGATTGTAAAAATTGAATGACTAAAAAAGAGAAAAGACAAAAATCGACAGATTTTTTTACCTTGCATTTGTAACCTATATATATATATATATATGGGACTACACAAACCTTACCTTGCATGGGTAGTCCCATATAACTTACAAGTCTTACATCATGTGCAAGTAAAAAAAAAAACCTGATCACACCTGCCAGTTTTGTGTGGGTTTTTTTTGTCAATCAATTTTTACAATCTTAGTTGATCCTGGAGTGGAAGGTAACCCCTTTCGCAAACTCTGACTCTGAGGCCTGGGCGAGGATGGTTTGCATGACTCACAGTATGTGAGAAATGGCGATATTTATTTTAGATCTATTTTTTTTTTTGGGGGGGGGGCTGATATCTCATTATCTATGAGTCCTACCTATATGAGCTCCTTGGCTTATCAATCTGGTACTAGTACTGGCCTACAGAGCCGTTCATGGGATCCAACTGTGAGTGGAGTCGGAGGCACATATCAACAAAAACAAGATCTAACATTTTAACAAGTAACATGTCTAAATGAATTATAATCATTTCTCACATACTTGCGAGCCATGCAAACCAGACATTTTATTCACAAGCCACAAAATGTTGTTTTTCACATCAAAACTCCCGAACTGCGTGTAAATGAATAAGTGCGCAGACATGGGATTGGGAACCATGCAAGATTGTTTATATTCAATCCCTGTCCCTGATAGTAGAAAGAGGAAAAAATGATGTGATGTTTATGTCGTCGTTTACATCTTTTTTACTTCCTGTAATTACGTCAATAAGACGACAACTTGCACCAACGCAAGACGTCATGAGGACGTCTTATTTTGACGTCATCTTTACGTCTTGTACACTGTAAAAACTAAAGCGTTACTTTTAGGGGCATGTATAATAGTGACTGCACCTGAAATGCTGTTTGTAGCACTAGTTGTAGTGTGCTAATTTACCAGCAAAAAACCAGGTTCCGCTGATTGAGAGGCACTGACGTTACCGATGGGCTGACGGATGCTTCTTGCAATCCAGTTTAGTCATGGGAGTCAAATAGATAACATGAACTATGTGGTGTCGTAAATTCACTATGTAACAATATGATCTGCTCTACATCGTACGATGTGAGTTAGTCCAGCGGTAATGCCAGCAATTCTCGATCAGCGGACCCTGGTTCGAGGCTCGCCAAAATAATTTTTTTTAATGAATGTTTAGCCGGTCCAGCTCGCGTGAAAGTGCTGAAATAGCACGCTGTGTGCATTCAATAGCACTCTGACTCTGAGTGCAGTCCCTATGCATGCCCTCAAAAAGTGCTATATAGCCTAGGCTATAGGCCTACTACTACTACAGCACTTCAGTTTTTACAGTGTAGTACAGATGACGTCAAAATAAGACGTCCTCTTGACGTAAAAAAGACGAAAACCACGACGTAAATATCACGTCATTTTTAACACTTTCTGCTATCATCAGTATCAGGGATGTTGAATTACTTGAAATGACAAGGCCACAGTTTCTTGTGAAAATGGCATTGTTCTTGCTCTAATTTTGATGCAATTTTTTCTCAAACTTACTCTTTAGAATATCAGGAATAAAATAAAATAAATCTTTAGAGGAATATTAAAGAAATTCTTGTTCATTTTTTCCGTCAAACCTTAGTTAGGTGCGCAGACCTAGTAGCCTAGGGCTCCCCATACAGCTGCGGAGGCCATGGCCAGTACCACTCCCACCATGGTCCATGCCCACTAATACCAGATTGATCAGCCAAGCCCAAGGAGCTCGGCGTACAGTAAAGTACGCAGTAACTTACATGTATGATGTAGGTCACCCTATACCCGGGATTATACCTACCACTCCAGTCGATAGAGTCAATAAAATCTTACAAATCTTACAAATCTTACAAATCTTACACTTACAGTGAGTTGTGTGGATATCACACTGTGCCCCTGTCCCGGCGCTGGCAGTAAGGAGAAAAACATTTCAAGTCTCACTCTCAAGATGATAAAACAAACGTCGAGAACTAGCTTTCACTATGTGTGCGGTGCACTGAGCTAGCTGAGTTAGCTACATGGCTCGCCGACGGGTACGGAGTACGAACGTATACCGTTGCACTGTACAAGTAACTATCCCGACAGCTCAGCTGGCTGGTATATCACTGGCGCCTAGCGCCTGTAAGTGGATGTTGGGTATAAACGGGCTTACCATAGATACTATCTCTATACATGTACGAAACACACATAGCGTATTGCCAATGTCTCACAACGAACGCATGAGGACGCTAGACCAAATACTGTTTGAAACGTAGATCTGCCGTTATTTCAGCCAGAATTTTGTTTTCAAAACCACATTTATTTTCTTTTTTAAAAATAGTAAATGAGCTCCAATTTCTATCTTACTTTCACATGTTGCTAAGTATAGTTCTAACAGTAGGATTATATATCATTGGACCACTTTCACGCTGAATTTGTCAAATTTTGCAAAGCTACTCAATGCCTTTAATCCATCGTGCGCGGTTAAAAATTGTGCACAATAATCCACAATGGGATAGTTCGTGAAACCGAAGAAATCAATTTGGCTCACATTTTTTTATCCCGGTGATGTCATCTGTGACGTAGGGAGTCACAATCATATTCTAAAATTTGCTGAAGTTGAAGATATCATTATGGACATCTTAGATCCGAGTAAAACTAAAATTTGAAAATTTCTATAATTTTGGTAAAAAGGGGTACTTCGTGAAACCGGTGACGAAATGCTAATTAGCCACACCGTGACGTATCTTGCGAGGTCCTCTCACATTTGCCGTGTACTAAATAATCATAAATTTCCACTTTTTCTAAAGAAAATATTTAATCATACGTGCAATCTAGATCATAATCATTGGACATATGTTTTGTACACAATACATGTATGAAACAATTGTATTCCTTCAACAACTAAGAAAACGACAATTTATGAAATTTTCTGTATAGACCAAATGGGAGAGGAGCTCGCAAGTTACGTCACCGAGTTGCCAATTTGTGTTTGATTGCTTACAACTTCAAAAAGTCATAACTTTCTTATTTTGGTCGGATTTTGCTCAAACTTTCACTAACATGTTTCCCTCATTTTTACTATTTTTATTAAAATCAACTAAATACCAAGGTGGACTTCCACAAAAATTGTTGTAAAGATATGAATTTGTTCTTCCAGAAAATAACAGTATTATGAAACCCTTTTGACAGACACCTTAGGTCCCTACAATGTATTCCATTTTAGATCCCTTGTGTAGTATCTTTTCAGGAAATGTTTGCATGTACTTTTGCTATCAAAGGGTATATACCTAAGGAGATATAGGCTTTCAAAGTTTAAAAGGGTAACAGCTGCTAAAATTTTCCGAAGAATTCGTAATCCCGAAAGACAAATTTCCCATAGCAGGGGGTTCATAATTCCGAAAATTTGATGTTTTTCTCTGAATGTTCCGAATTCCAAAAATGGAAAAGGGTTCATATTTCTGAAGGTTCGAAAAATGCAGTAGAACCCTACATAACTTATCAAAATACCATACTCATGCATGGACTTTGTAATGTAGTCATTGAAACCCTGTATGCCATGCTTGTATTTTGCAACGTTCACACTCCATTATAATGATGTGCTTCTGACTCTTCCAGACGTTGGATTTCCATTGCCTGCTTACTTCTCATCTTCTCTGCTCTGTAAACCTCTCCCTTGATTTCCTCCTCACCTGCATTATTCTCAGCTGTATTTTCAACATGCCACCTAAGATATCTTCAACCGATATAGCTCGCCAAGTCATGGCTGAGCTGGAGAGCAGCAGTAAGCTGAAGCAGCTTGTGAAAGAGGCTGTGGAGGAGGCTGTCTCTAGCCTTGTCCAGCGGCTTGAGGTCCAGGAGGGGAAAGTCATGGAGCTTGAGGGACTAGTTAAGGCGCAGGAAGGCGAAATACAACGGCTTAAAGTAGCAGAGGAGAGGGCTCGTGACGCCATTTCCGTCATGGAAATCAAGCTGGACGGGGTCGAGCAGCAAATGAGATGCCACAATGTTCGCATTGTGGGTGTAGAGGAGTCAGCTGACGATAAGACTGATGAGGTCGTTGCCATGATGGTAGAGAAAAAGCTGGGAATCACCTTGACCCCAGCCGATTTTGATCGTTGTCATCGACTTGGCCCTTCATCAAAGTCATCCTCAGCGGATGCCATACCGCAAGGAACACCACCACAGCAATCTGGCCCTCGCCCCATCCTGGTGAGGTTCTCAAAGCTCCGCACCAGGGCATTGGTCATGGGTAACAGGCCCAAGTTGCAGGGAAGCGGCATCTTTATAAATGATGACTTGACACCAGCAAAGCAAAAACTTCTATTCAAATTGCGCCATAGTAAGAAGGCCGACAGATCCTGGAGCATTGATGGAAGGATTTTTGCTGGTATAAAGAACAGTGGCGGCACCTTTACAAAGAAGCTCATTTCATCTGAAGCTGACATAGCAAAACTATGAAAATTAATAGACTATAGCATCAGATCTTAACATCGCGCATTTTTTAAAATTTTTTTAAACAATACTATAGCAAAGTTATATATTTCTCGTATGCAGGGCAAAATTATTTAATTTTTGCAGGTTTCCCATGGCAGCCTCTTTCATATTTTATTTTGTTTTTGTTGTTTGTGTAACTTTCATAATTATTGCTTTTGTTATTTTTTCTCTGTTGATTCTGTGACTTTTTCATTTAGTTTCTCTTGATGATTTTTTTAGCCTTCATGAAGTCATCTTTTGACATTCTATATTATGTTTTCATGTTTTTTTCTGTGCACGGTCGTGCTATGTATATATTTAACCCCCGTGTATGTGTCTATATGTTTGCTGGCAACATAAATTACATGTGTTCTATACTGTTAAACATCACTTTTTGGCTTGGATTTGAAATTAATAATGACTAATATTGCGCAAGAAGCAATCAGTTTTTTTGAAAGAAATGCTACAACACTAGACCTTAATGGTGGTGTGGATCTTGATGACGTTTCTCCTATTGTCTGTAAATATTATACTGAAAACCAATTCATTGATGAATATCAAAGTGGTCATGAAAACCAACTTACTGTTTTACACCTAAATATTAGAAGTATGCATAAAAATTTTGACTCTCTTAATGCCCTAACGAGAAATGACAAAGTAAATTCTACAGTCATTGGAGTCACTGAGACATGGTTCTCAAGTGATGGTGATGTTAGTTTATATTCAATTCGTGATTATAGTTTAGAGTCTAATCACCGGCTTGATAAGAGAGGAGGTGGTGTTGCCTTATACATTCCAGACGGAATAGATTATCGAGTACGGAGTGAATTAAATGTAATGTCTGACCATTTAGAGACTATTTTTGTAGAGTGTTTTATTCCAGGGAAAAAGAATGTAGTATTTGGTGTCGTATACAGGCCCCCGCAGAGTAATCTTGACCTTTTAGTAAATGAACTACAGACAATTTTGTTAAACCCAATTCTTGTTAATAAGACAGTATTTTTGTTGGGTGATTACAATGCAAACTTGCTCCAGTGTGATGAAAACGAACGTATTGATGCTTTTTTAAACTTGATGTTGTCTTTTTCTTTAATGCCATTAATTATCAAGCCAACGAGAATTACTGAAACTTCCTCTACTCTTATTGACAACATATTCTGCAATATGCAACCATTTCCATCTTCAGGGATTATTATATCGGATATCTCTGACCATTTTCCTATTTTTACGAGGGTGAACTTACGCAATAACCCTTACAATCATGAATATAAATATGTTCGTAAGAGTAATCCTAATAACATTGCAAAGTTTAGAGAGGTTCTTATGACAACAGACTGGAGTGAGGTCTTACATGAAAATGATGTTAATAATTCTTTTAATGCATTTTTAAATAAATTCATGTTATTTTATAATGAAAATGTGCCAATTGTGAAGCGTAACGGTAAAGATCGCAAGAAAACTCCTCGTATGCCATGGATTAATGCTGCTTTGTTAAAGTCAATTAATAAGAAAAATAAGTTGTATTATGCATATAAAATCAGTGGGTCAGAATTATCACATAAAAAATATACTGATTATAGAAATACTCTCACTTCAGTGCTACGTGTTGCGAAGAAAGGTTTTTTTTCCTCCCAGTTCCAAGCCACTTGTAATGATATTAAAGGAACATGGAAAGTGATAAAAAATGTATTTAATTCAAAGGGGAAAAAAATCAATGTAAAGACCATCAAAATTGATGGTCGTGTAGTGGAGGATAAGAATGTCATTGTGGAGAAATTCAATGAATATTTCTGTAGTATTGGTCCAAACCTGTCAAAGGCAGTGCCAAACTGTCAACAAACATATGATAATTTTTTGAGAGAACCAAATGAGAACAGTTTATTTCTTGCACCAGTACTTAGAGAAGAGCTGCTTGCAATTGTGAACTCCCTGAAAAAAGGTAAAAGCCCTGGCTATGACAGTGTCAACAATGACTTGCTTCAGCTGATTGTCTTAGCGGTTGTACAACCACTAATTCACATTTTTAATTTATCTTTGTCAAATGGAGTTGTCCCCTCAGACATGAAAATTGCAAAAGTTGTGCCTGTTTTTAAGAAAGGGGATCCACAATTGTTGTCCAATTACCGTCCTATTTCTCTCTTGACCTCCTTTTCAAAGATACTGGAGAAAATTATTTATGTCAGAACAGTTAAATTTTTAAAAAAGTGTAACATCTTTTCGCATTTTCAGTTTGGGTTTCGAGAAAAACACACCACGTCACATGCCTTGCTGCACTTTATTGATAAGATCTCGCAAGCCATAGATAAGAAGATGCACACAATTGGTATATTTCTCGATTATTCCAAGGCTTTTGATACGGTCGATCATAAAATTTTACTTGGCAAATTAGCACATTATGGTATCAGGGGGACAGCGCTGGACTGGTTCAAGAGTTATTTAGCTGAAAGAACACAATTTGTTTCTTTGAACGGTTTTGACTCGGGGCTACGGAATGTCACATGTGGCGTTCCTCAGGGATCACTTCTTGGCCCTCTCTTGTTTATTATATATATTAATGATTTCCACTTCTCGTCTGATATATTGTCTTTCATTTTATTTGCTGATGATTCTAGTTTGTATTACTCGCATAAGAATCCTCAGACTCTTTTAGAAACAGTCAATTCAGAGCTATGTAAAATAACCATGTGGATTCAAGCAAATAAATTGTCATTAAACCTGCAAAAGACAAACTTCATGCTTTTCAGTAACAAAGTTAAAGTGCTTCCAGGAAATGTAACTTTCAATAATGTTTCAGTCGATAGAGTAACATCAACAAAATTCCTTGGCCTATACATTGATGAGCAACTAAGTTGGAAAGTACATATCAATCATCTTTGTAAAGTGTTATCTAAAAATACCGGTGTCATTCATAAACTGAAATCTTCATTTCCTCAGGACATTCTTCTTATTATGTATTCAACATTAATCCTTCCTTATCTCAATTACGGTGTCCTTGCATGGGGTAATTCACTTAAAACTCATCTTGAAAAGATATATTTGATTCAAAAAAGAGCGTTGAGGATTATTTGTAATGTAAATTTTCGTGAGCATACTAACCCACTTTTTCATAGCCATAGGATCTTAAAATTGGAAGATATTTATCATTTCCAACTTGGGACTCTCATGTTTGACTTGAATGCTGATGTTCTGCCACTGGCTCTGGCCAGTATATTTAGAACAAATAGCCAAGTTCATCACCATGCTACACGAAATGCTTCTGCATATCATCTGCCCCATGTAAGGACAACGTTTACTTTTAATACACTGTTCTGCACTGGTCCTAGATTCTGGAACTCCCTTGACGCTAACATTAAGCACTCTGTTAGCCAATCTGTATTTAAGCATAAACTTAAGGGTTATCTCTTAAATAATTACCATGACTCATAGGGTACGGTTGTAACATTTAAATGTAAATTTTTTTCTTTTCTTTTTTTTTCTTGTCCACATATTGCAGTTGTCAGCCTTTAATCCCTCTGTTTCTTGTTTTTGTCGTGTGGTGTACCCGTCAGTTTTCTGTATCCTTTCCTTCTTGAATGTATCTTTCCCCCTTCTCTTTTTTTTCCCTCTCATACTATCTCGTCTTGTTATGTTAAGCCCTCCCCTATACCCTCACCTCATGTATATACTGTATATATTTTTGACTTATTTTACAACTTGTATTTACCCTCTGTATTTTTACTTACCTAGAATAGGAATTAATTAAGTACAATTAATCTTTTGCTATGTAACTACTTTGTTATACATGTACCTGTGCTGAGGAGACCTTACTACTACAAGCTTTGCTTTTTACCAAGGTCTCCTCGTCTTTCTTTACTTGTGTATCTTTTTGAAAAATTCTGTATCACATATTGTCGTGTTTCTATGTACCTAAAGGCAATGTATTTATGTAAAATGTTAAAGAAAGATGAATAAATAAACTAAACTAAACTAAATAATGAACCTACAAAAATATGAACCCATTTTCATTTTTCTTCCCCCCCCCTTCCTTCCATCTCTATCTCCCTTTCTCCATCTCCTCTCTCTTTCCCGCACTCTTCTTTTATGTTCCTAGCTATCCTCCCTTCTATTTATTTTCCAAGTCTCTCCATGTCCACCTTCTTCCTTCGTATTTTGTTCTGTCTTCCTGTCCATGCACCAACTCTCTCTCTCTCTCATCTCTGTTTCTGTCAAAACTCCATCCCCTATTTCAACCTATATGTTTCCCCTTGTCCATCTCTCCCTCTTTGTCTCTATGTTATCCTCTTTCTATGTTATAATCTTCCCCTGTCTATCTTTTGTTCTCTCCTTCCCCTCAGCTCTCTCTCTCTCTGTACTTCTCTCTTAACCATGTCTTTCTTTGCCCTCCTTCCTCTCCCCTCCCACTCTCTCCACTGTCAAAACTGTCCTTCCCTGTCTACATCACTCTCCTGTCTCCTTTCCCAGTTCTTTCTGTATCTGTCTGTATTTCTATTCCCCTCCCTTGTTTTCTCCCTGTCTCTCTCTGTATGCCCATCTTCTTCCTCTCCTTCTCTGAAATAGCTACTCTCACCCCCCCCCCCCTTCCCCTACCATCCGATTCCTTGTCCCATCTCCCCTTCCCCCCCCCCCCCACCTTCAATCTTTGCTTGTCTGTTTGTGTGCCTGTCTGCCCCCTCTTTCTCTCTGCATGACTCTCTCTTTGTTTCTCTCTCTCTCTACCTATCTCTCGTCTTCTTTCGGTATCTCTTTCGTTCCCGGCCCCTTTCTGTTTCTGTTTCTCTCCATCAGTCGCTTTCTTTTACACCCTTCCCCCACCCCTTCCCCATTCTTAGACTGTTTATGACATAAATACACTGCCAAATACAGATACTGAAGAAAGCATACACTTACGTTTATTTTTGTCATTGACTGATAGGATTAAACATTCAAGCTGATGATAATTCACATTTACAGAACATTAGAAATACGCTTCGACGCTTCAAAAGAAAAATAAATAACATGAAATAAAGCATGCAATTAAACATGAACACATAAACATTGGTATTATTTATATGGTCATGATAGCTTTCTCCCCAATGCAAGATAATGATTTTCAGTGTAAAAGTTTATTTCCCTTTCAATGCGTAGAAACAATGGCAGTGGCGAAATAGTTGACGTTCTACAAACTGACTTATATCTTAGAAAATACTTTTCTACATTTTTGATAGTAAACGATAGGTCAACGAAGCATAAAGAACGAAAATTAGAACTGAAGCATAGGCCCCTCGCAAAATCCTATCTTAATAATAATTTTTATGTAACTAGATTTATCTGGTTTTGAGTAACAGCTTTGGGGTTCAAAAATTGTTTGCCAGTTGTATTTATAAGCACAATGATATTGTATTTAAAGCCCATCTAACAATAAACGTTAAACTATTTTTTAAAGAAATGGTAGAAGGTTTTTTTCAATTGACCTTTAAAGGTGTTACTCGGAGATGTACAAACAAATCAAAATGCAATAAATTTGGGTATCAACGGAAAAGGGAAGATGCCCTAAAACATTCCATCAACATTCGAAATCCATAGGCTTTCATTAATATTATTCTGTTTCAAATGTGTGCCAAAATATTCGCATATTTTCGCCCCGCGAGCAGTTTCTTTTTCAACCTTGGAAATGTGACGTAATACTCCGGACACACTTGCTTGCTTCTAGCTAGCTCACGATTACGTCAATACAGCGCGCGCACATAACTTTCACGGTTCGAGGTAAGCTACTGATTTCTTCCAATCTTTGAAAATCTTGTTGACAAAATGTCTGATTTTGGCCCTGATTCAGTTGTTAGTCATTCCATAAATCACTGGGTGAATCACTGCAGCAGCCACACACACATACGATTCATACAGCTACAGTACAGTCAAGTCGTATACCGTAAGCTAGCTGTCCCGAGACTGACGTCCTTTTTCTAGTGCAAGAATTCTCGCTTTCGTGGCTCATCTGAGACCCTGTCAGGGGTCTTGAAAAAAGTCTTGATAATCTTTTTGAATAAGCTTACATCTCTAAAATTTATTATTTCATCGTATTCTTTGGGGGATAAGCTTTCCAAAAATGTATAATTTGTCATATTTCTTATTTCGTGGGACATTTCTACGGTTATCTGCTTTAAGTCATTTTCATTCTACGGTATTTATACACCTGATCCACAAAATATCCCGTTAAAATCCTAGGATAGTTAGAAGCAGTATCCAAGGTTCAACCTGGTACAGAGGCGCCTCTCGTCACTATTGACATAGGATCCTTGGTCTATCCTCGGATACTCTTGGCATATTTGCTGTTACCGCTGTATACACCGGCTATCTAGCTCCCTGGCGCGGCGGCGCGGCAAGCGCGGCAGTGCAGAGCTAGATAGAGACTAGACACCTCAGCTTCTCATGCAGGTTGAAATTATGACGAGATGCCAGGCGCCTGATATTATGTCTTCTTCTTCATCTTCTTCTTCTTCTTCAGGTTAGTCATGTGTCCTCAATCCTGAAGATTATTACATACGGTATGGTACCAATTTCATAATTTATTTTGTTTAATATGGACAATCCCTTTGTCTAAACATGCTAAATCAAATGGCTGTCTTCGACTTCGGTCATTCTTTTTGAGGCGCTAATGTCTAGTATGAATGAGTACCAGTAATGCACTTTCGTATTACCCAGCCCGCATCTCAGTATGATGTCGAATCGCGAAGGAAAAACTCTCCATTGATCTCGAACCAAAGCACATCGACCGAAGTCATCGAGTTGGAAAGCAAAGGGAACCTGCAAAATCAGCTGGACCTAGGCCTGTACCGCCAAGACCAATAATAGTTAAATTAACCAGCTATAAATACAGGCAGCTACTCATCACCAACAGAAGATCCCTCAAACACACCGGCATGGGAATTCAGGAAGACTTGACTGATTTCAATAGTAAATTGCTGGGTGAAGCTAGGCGTCATGTGAAGGTAGAGTCGGCTTGGTCTTCTGACGGACGCATATTTGTTATTCCACGCTCAAGCTCAACGAAGAACCAGAAGAAGATCATAATATGTAAGGAAGATCTTGACTTTCTTTGATTCTGATACATGTTTTTACTAATTATACATAACTATTCCCATTTTGTGAACAGTCTCTATATTTGTTGTTTTGAATATCTTCAATGTGCAGTTATGTAAGTGCATCTATGATATAGATATATATTTTCATGTTTTTTCAATTGTTTTTTCAATGTCATAAATTTGATGACATATTTCTGCTTTTTGTAATTTACAATTTGCAAATGTCATAGACTGGTGAATAGATAGATATACGTCTGCTTTTTTTTTCTCTCTCTCTCTCTTTTAATTATACTTATATGTACAGCTATGTACTTTGTTAATGAAGAACAATAGACATATATTTGTTTGCTTTTTTGTAATTTACAATTTGCAAATGTCATAGATCTGGTTAATTGATATACATGTACTTCTACCTTTTTTGCTCCTTAATAATACGTATATGTACTGTTATGTACTAAAGTATTAATGGTGAACAATAGGCATATATTTTCTGCCTTTTTGTAATCTTCAATTGGCAAATGTCATAGATCTGTGAATAAATATACTTCTGCCTTTTTTTGCTCTTTTAATTTTACTCATATATACTTTATGAACTAAAGTGTTAATGAACAACAGACCTATATTGTTCATGTTTTTCAGATTTTAGTTATATGCATACCGTTCTATGCAGTAACAGACTGGTAAATTTGATATATTTCTGCCTTCTGTTTTGCATAGTCTTCTATATACGGTTATGTTGTGAAGTGTAAATTATATTAAACACAATATATTTTACACATGTATGCTTTTCAGCTATTCATATGTCATGTATTACTGTAATATTTTAAATGTCATGAATTTTTTTTTATGGCATATTACTATCTTTTGTTGTTCACAGATGTCATAAATTTTACGACATGCAACTACTTTTTTTTTCCTTATGTATATCGGTATTCCTGAAATATTTTTGAACTCATAATTAGACCAACATATTTTTATAAGCACGTGGATTTCCTCACTTATTCTACATATATCCATCATGACTTCTACTGGCATAGTTATGATTTTCCTAAACTGTTCAATATTCTGGAAAAAATATATTTACATGTATAACTTTGTTAGAAATTCTGATATACTTGACTCCCGTTAATCATCCCAATCTTCCCTCATATTACATATAGGTGCACACACAGGGTGTATTATATTTTTTTTCTCTCTCTCTTTACTTTGTTTATACCGTTACGTTACGTTTATTTATTTGTAGTAAATTATGATGATCTATGCACAGAATACTTCTGAGATATATTATAACTATACTATCCTCTGCTATAATATTGCTTCATACCTTATTATAAATGTATATATAATAATGACTTCAACACTTCCCCCAAACTGTACTTGATGAATAATCCCCTAGAAGATGTTGATCCAGACTTGCATGTATTTAATTCTCCCCAATCTTCATACTATCTACCTTCAGAGTTTAATGTAAAGTTCTCATATAATTCATCTCTAAGTCTTATCCATTTTAATGCCCGAAGTTTACAGAAAAACTTTGAAAATATTCTTGTCAATGATAAATCATTCTTTCTCTTTTATAGCAATTTCTGAAACTTGGATATGTGATACAACCTCAGTTAATTTCAATCTAGATGATTACAATTTTTTGAATGTTAACAGGATATATGGACGAGGGGGTGGTGTTGCGCTATTTGTGAAAAAAGATATATTATATACTGTAAGAACAGATATCGTTTATAATCAAGAGTCCATTTTAACATGTGAATATTTGTTTATTGATTTCTTAGATGTAAACCACAAGAGGTCTACTCTTGGTGTCATATATAGAAAACCAGGATCAAATCATGAAATATTTTTTGAATTTTACAACAATGCTGTTAATACATTAAGTAATAAACATAGGAATATTTATATCACTGGAGATTTTAATATTGATTTGTTGAAAGATGACGATACTGTTAATGAGTTTCTTAGGCTTAATTCTGTACTTGGTATATTCCCGATTATACAAACCCCAACTCGTATTACATCAAGCACTGCTACCCTTATCGATAATGTATTCACTAATGTACTTGATACAGAATTCGACTCAGGTAGTCTCTGTTCTGATGTTAGTGATCATTTACCCATTTTTCTAGTCTATAAAAGTTCTAATAATAATACTTATCAACCAAGTTCAATTCGTTTTTTTGTAAATACTCAGATAACAATATACGCAATTTTCAATATGATCTTTATCATGAAGAGTGGACCAATCTTTATAATATTACACATGCTAATGATGCTTATTCCTTTTTTATTAACCGTTTTACTCAGTTGTTTGACAAACATTTTCCTTTGTTAAGAAGTAAACACACTAAAAGAGGCATTAAAAACCATGGATAACAAAGTATTTATTGAGATGCATAAAGAAAAAGAATCGTTGTTATAAACAATTTCTCCAAAACAATACCTTGGATAATGAAAGAAAATACAAAAAATATAGAAATAAATTAAATAATCTGTTAAAGCATGCAAAAATCATATTTTTCTAACAGAATAAAGTCCTTTAAATGTAATACAAAACAGACGTGGTCAGTTATCAATTCAATACTAAATAAACCTAAAAGATCTTTACCTGAATATTTTATTAATGAGACTGGAAATGTTTGCGATCCACAACATATAGTAACTGAATTTAATCAACATTTCATAAACTGTTGTAGACAGATAACTAATTCAGTGACCAGTTCTCCTAATAATACTTCTTTTAAAGACTATCTGACTGGTTTTATCAACAATTCTATTTACTTTAATCCCATAACAGAACATGAAGTTATTAACATTAGTAATTCATTACACAACAGTAACTCTGCTGGATTTGATAATCTTAGTACTAACTTAATGAAAAAAATCATAATTTATATTGTACATCCATTGATTTTTATATTCAACCTCTCTCTTTCTACAGGCATAGTCCCGGATAAACTAAAAATTGCTAAGATAACCCCTGTATTTAAAAAGAATGACCCTCATAAATTCGATAATTATAGGCCCATTTCTATTCTGCCATCTATATCAAAATTGTTAGAAAAATGCATTTATAATCGATTATATTCATTTTGTTTAAATAATAATATTCTTACTGACTCACAATATGGGTTTAGGAAAAACCATTCAACTACACATGCTTTGATAGATTTACAAGATAAAGTTTTGTCGGCAATTCATACTAATAAATTTTGTATTGGCATTTTCATGGACCTCTCCAAAGCTTTTGATATAGTTGATCATAGAATACTCTTGTCAAAATTGGAATACTATGGGATTAGGGGCTTACCACTAAGTTGGTTCGAAAGTTATCTTTGTAACAGATCTCAGTATGTAGTTTATAATAATAATTCTTCCAATTTCTCTTCTCTTACACATGGGGTACCACAAGGTTCAATCCTAGGTCCATTATTGTTTTTGATTTATATAAATGATCTTACACATTCATCTGACAAATTTGATTACAAAATGTACGCTGATGATACCACTTTAATTTACACCCAACCTAACACGCATAATTTACAAAATAATATTAATACTGAAATAGATAAAGTAACAAAATGGTTCAAATGAAATAGATTGTTGATGAATCCTAGTAAAACAAATTACATTACGTTCTTTCATAGGCAGTCTAATTTAACTGATTCATTTGATAGTTTACTTCTTAAAATCAACAATGATATATTAAATAAGGTTAATAGTGTTAATTTCCTTGGGGTATACATTGATTATAATATGCATTGGGATACACATGTCAATAAGGTCACTCAAAAGGTATCTAAATGTATTGGTATTTTGTATAGATTAAAAGACTCGCTTCCGCCTTCTGCTTTAATACTATTATATAATTCATTTATGCTCTCATACCTAAATTACTGTGTTGCTGTTTGGGGCAATTGTAGTCGAACTAAATTAGATAAATTATTTAAATTACAGAAAAAGGCCCTTCGCATATGCCTGGGATGTCCTTATCGTGCGTGCCCCTTCTGCCCCATTGTTCAAAAAATTGAAATCTCTTAATATTTTTGATTTGTACTATTACTCCCTTGCTCTCCTTGGTTTCTTTTACTTTCAAAATAAATTACCCTCAAACATTTCTCAAATGTTCACTTTTAATTACCAGATACATAATCATAATACCCGTGTTAAGGATTCTTTTCACTTATGGCCAGTAAAAACAAATAGTGCCATGAAATCAGTACGACATAATTTCCCTGTAATTTGGAACTCAATCCCCAAATATATTTCTAATTGCAATACAATCACTTCTTTCAAAAAAAAGTTGAAGCATTTTCTTACCCTTAAATATGTATAGTTATTTTTATTTTTCTCTGTTATCTATATTTGTGCCATATTTGTGTTATATTTTATATTTGTATTTATATTTATTTTTATTTATATTTATATTTATTTATATGTATATTTTTAGTATTTATATTTTTAGTTTTTGTTTTTTATTTCTATTTGTTGTCTATATAAATTTCGCAATATTTGTAGGGAACTATGCTTGTACAAGGCCCAAGGGCTTTATTTATGTAGTTCCCCATTTCATTTTCTAATTTCGATTATGACATATTTTGTATTTGTTTTTAATGTACTTTTTAATTGAAAATGAAATAAATGAGAATTGAATGGGGAGCCCTATGTATGTCTGCGCACCTAAGGTTTTGACCTGAAAAAGAACAAGAATTGCTTTAATATTCCCCGAAAGCTTTATATGAAAAAAAATCTCTTCAAAATTAGAGCAAGAACAATGGCATTTTCACAAGAAACGGTGGCCGTGTAATTTCAATTTCAAGTTCAACATTGAAAAGACAGTGGTGCCCATGTCTGCGCACTCATCAATTTTACACGTAGTTCGGGAGTTTTGACGTGAAATACATTTTGAGGCTTGTGAATAAAATGTCTGAAATAAGACTGTTTTTTCATTATTTTGACTTGTTTTTTGCATGAATAGCTATCGCAATTAATAAAGATGAAAAGTTTGTCACTTTTTCAAAGTTTGTGTTTGTTGCTGTTAGGCAGTGTATACAGCCAATACCATCCAGCCACACGTGTGTGGTTGTATCCGAACCACGTATGGCTGCATACAGCCACACGCCGGAATTAACACCTATATCAGTTAACATCACGTATTGTATATCACCGTCATTCCAATCAAAATAACCTCATTTTCCATTTAATTCTTACATTCTACGCCACTTAAATTTCCTTGAATCGTTTCAATTTCATTCTCACCGTCTTCTTTCCTGGATTTTCTAGTCTTTTTACAAAGGTTCGTCTGTTTAACAGCAAATTTTCACACTTTTTCTACTTATGTCAGCCCCATTCTGGCTTGCTTCCACGACGGCTCTGTCAGTCTGCGTAAATAATGAGCATGTATTATGTACTGTGCACAGACTGACAGAGCCGTCGCGAAAGCAAGCCAGAATGGACATGACATAAGTAGAAAAAGTGTGAAAATTTGCTGTTAAACAGACGACCTTTGTAACAAGACTAGAAAATCCAGGAGAGAAGACGGTGAGAAAGAAATTGAAACGATTCAAGGAAATTAAAGTGGCGTAGAATGTAAGAATTTAATGAAAAAATGAGGTTATTTTGATTGTGATGACGGTGATCAGTGATACATATGTACAATATGGGGTGATAACTGATATACAATAGGTGTTAATGCCGGCGTGTGGCTGTATCCAGCCATACGTGGTTCGGATACAACCACACGCGTGTGGCTGGATGGTAAAGACACACGCGTGTGGCTGTATACACCTTATTTTTGATGAAAAATAAACAGCCTGTTAATGTACATGTATTTCATTGAATCAGGTGTTCATACAATGATTATGCTTACATGTATTTATGCATGTCTTCCACACAGAACGTAAGCCTATTTCCTGCGTACGAGAGGAAAACGACTACAGTTCAGTGTGCCATGCCGGTTGCACAAGGAGGGTTAGATTATACATGTATATTAAAGGAAAATAAAATTATGATTAAGACACAAATATTTATTTTCATTCTTGTTATTAGTTTTGTTGACATGAGTATTATCATTATTATAAACATTTATGCATAGAGGTCATTGTTTACTTGAAAATGGCTGGTTATTTCTGATCTGGCAATGGCGGAGGCAGAAATCTTCATTTGATGTATTGTACATTCCTTCTCTACCTGATTACAGAGATAGAAGGATGGATGATATAGAAGAATGGAAGGATATAAATATGGATGGATGGAATGATAGAAACTGACATGATACATAGATGGAGGGATGAACTGAAAGAGGATACAGGGAGAGATGAGATGATTTGATGGAAGAGTGAAAGGTCACAGAGAGAGAATAATGAAAGGATATACATGTATAAAGATGGATGGATAGATTGAAGGGAAATAGAAACAAAATTAGGGTTAGGGTTAGGGTTAAAAAAATATAAATGACTTCAATTTGCTTTTTTCTTGCATATTCCAATAGGGTAACACTAAAACTAATTGAAAAACAACAAAAAAAGTTAAAAAGTAAATGAAAAATTAGGCTGCAGGGCTACAAAGCAGTCTTTTTTGGGAAACCCAAAAGTCATTTTTGGGGTACGTCCACTTTAGGGTACATAAAGGTCCTTTTTGGTCTACTTAAAGGTCTGTGTACCACAAAATAGACATGTACCCGAAGAAAGACGTCATGTAACCTAAAAAAGACTGCATGTACCTTTAATTAGACTCGGGCCCTGAAAAAAGACTTCCTTGTCCCCTAAAAAAGACTCTTATGTCCCTACAAAAAAGACGTCCGTAACCCCAAAAAGACCATCATGTAACCTGAAATAGACTCATTTGTACCCCCACAAAGACATGTACCTCAGAAAAGACATTTATGTACCCCAAAATAGTCATGTACCCCAAAATTGTCGGGTACATGAAGGTCCATTTCCGGGGGAAAAGAGGTCTAAGGTACATGAGGTTTATCTTGGGGTAACACAAGGTCTACGTTCGGGGTTACGGAGGCCTAAAACAGTTTTAACCCTAATCCTAACCCTAACCCTAACCCTAACTAGGGTTAAAACTCTTACACGGGGACACTAAAACGGGTAGGGTTAGAGAATTAGAAGGGGGTTATTGAAACCATTAACACCATTTGCAGCCTAGATTCCAACCTACCCCTACACTGAGTTACAGGTCAAAGGTTAAAGGGGTCAAAACTCGGGTCAAACTCAAATTGGGAGGAAACGGTCACTTTTGGGGAACCTAAAGGTCTCTAGGGTTAGGAACCTGCTTTTAGGTACAAAAGTGCTCATAATTTCTTTATTTCTTCATATTTTACCGGGATTTTCGGATATGTTGTAGTTGACGTGTGCCTCTTCGCACCGGCACCAGTTTTTTGTACGTTTTTCTGTTCCATCATAATGATATCATCGCTTTAACCGTCAAAAGACACGCGCGGGTCCTTTTTCTACTGAGTATGGTTCCCGCATAGGGCAAAGCTACGCACTTTGTTTCCAGCCGCTAAATAGTCATTTTATTCAGCATGTTCAGGGGTTAATGCGAATGTATTTAAATATCTTGGTTCTAAATCGCTGAGAAAATCACGACGGACGAATGTCAATTAGGCCTACGGCTACATTCATTTTCAAGACGAGTGTCTAGCGATGATGTCGATGCCCGTGTCAAATTTTGTTCACAAAATGAAAGGGTCCTAACTAAAGCTACGCACATGTAATAAATGAATGCAAATGTTGATTTTGACTGATGTAAATTTAACCCCGAATTCCAAATAGTGATAATAATAATCACAAATATAGAGGGAAATTACTCATTCTTTTTGGCAAACGTAAAAGATATTTTCATTGCTCAGTCACGGCAAAAGTTTGGTGCATTGCGCGTATTTGCGGGGGGGGGGGGGGGGCGTAGCTTTAGGACACCTGACCATACATGCTGGGCTGAAGCACACCTCTAGTCTAGTATTATTGCTTTATCCCATTCCAAATTTATTAATGAAAACCTCTATTAAACAGATATTCTACAAAGGGTTTTCATTATTTTGAAAAGAACAAAGCAATAGTCATGATATTTAAGGTGTGCTTACATGTATGTAGGATACATTAGATGTGGGCTGGATACGAAAGTGCCCCTTTTGCTGCTCATAGTAATCAATAGTAATACGCAGGTTTGTAATGTATGTAGCTTCCTTAACCTTTTACAGATCTAAGAACTATCAGCATTATCGTGGTTTAGGAAACCACCATTCACTCCGCACAGAAGCGCTTCCTTACGTTACACGCATTGGTTTCCTCATTCCCGTCCATAGACTATGCACTTTATTTTTGCTAACGAACGAGTGGTTTCCTCAACCACGATATAGTTGATCTATCTAGAAGACTTACTTAGATGTAGAGTAATCTAGACTAATCTAGATCTACTAGATATCGGGTCGGGCTATCTCAGCACTACATGTATGGGAATAGTGAGGCCAAGTTAGCCCGGAGGGTTTAAATCGATCATGAAGTACCAATGTGTAAAGTTTTTGTTGTGATTAATAGCTATTAAAGAATATGTTTATATACATATGTATGAAATACATGTGCATGTACTTACTTTCTTGAGCTAACATGTTAATTTATAAAGGAAAGGGTAAAGTGTATTTAACATCTGCAAAGGTTCAACATTTGAAAGAATTCTCTTTCGCTCTCCTTGCTAAATTCCTTGACTATTCTCGTTAATTTTGTTCCCAATTTTAGAAAGGAGAATTTGAAAAACCGTTTATCAATGTATAAAAATCGAACCCGTTAAATTTCAGTGGTCAATTGCAAAATTTCCCAGGTAAAATTTAAGGAATTGGGTTTCTACGGGCAAAAAATGAAAAAAAAAATATACCACTCGGTCGTATAGCAATGTAGATAAGTTTGGACACTCGGGATTGGAAATAGTGTCATTTTATTTTAGGCGGGGGGGGGGGGGGGGGGGGGGAGGACAGAGCTAACATTTAAAAAGCCTAGGGGCTTGGGTTCATCGCTAAAAGTCAAATCAATGGCCATGGCGGGAGTTAGGGGTGCCAACATTTTAAAAATCCGAGAAAAGCGGAGGGGGTCGAGTGCTAAAATGTTGAATCACTAGGGAGGGTGGAGGCGGAGGGGGTGGGAGCTAAAATTAATGAAGAGCCGGGGGAGGGGGGCGGGGGTTGAGCGCCAAAACATTGAAATATGCTGGGAAAAAGGGCGGGGGCTGGGGCAGCGTTCAAGTTCTAAAAAGCCCAGGAAAAGAGCGCTAACATCTTAAAGTGATGAAAAAGCCTAAAAAATGATTTTAAAAATCCCTTGACAGCAGGGAATAGGGGGAGGGGAGGGCGCTGAACAATTTAAAAAAAAAACTGTTGGGTGGCACTAAATTTTTTTGAACGGCTGGGCAGGAGGGGGATGGGGATTGAGCAATAAAAAAATGAAAACGCTGGGCATTGCATGAGAAGGAGGGGCTAAAAATTTTTAAAGGCGTGAAAAGAGTAGGGTGTCCAGCGCTTAAAGTGATCGCTGGTGAGGGCGGAGGGGAGGGGGCGGGGCTAGAGATTTGAGAGGCTGGGGAAGATTTGAGAGGGTCGGCATTCAAAAATTCTAAACAGCTGGAAGGGTGATTGAGCCCTCACAAATTAAATCACTGCATGGGCATTGCCGGGGAAAGGGCGCTAAAAATTCTTAAAATCCGAGTGGGGGAGGGGGGGATTGTTAGAATTCAATATCGCCGAAAATGGGAGGGGTCATGCGCTAAAAATGTTGATTGCTAAGAAGGGCCGAGGGGGGGGGGGGGCAGAGCTAAATTTTTAAAAGCCTAGGGGCGGAGGTTCAGCGCAAAAAGTCGAATCGCTTGCCATGGCGGGAATAAGGGGTGTCAACCTTTTAAAAAGCCAAGAAAAGCGGAGGGGGTCGAGTGCTAAAATGTTGAATAGCTAGGGACGGCGGAAGCGGAAGGGGTGTGACGGAGCTAAAGTTATTGAAGTGCCGGGAGGGGGCGGCGTTGAGCGCTAAAACATTGAAATGCTGGGAAAAAGGGAGAGGCGCTATAATATCTAATCGCTGGGCACTGTTGGAGGGGGCTGGGGCAGCGTTCAAGTTCTAAAATGCCCAGGAAAAGAGCGCTAACATCTTAAAAGCTGGAGAAGTGCTGAAAAAGCAGGAAAGTGGGGCGGGGGTGGGTCGAGCGCTAAAATATCAAATTGCTAGGCATTGTGGGGGAAGGGGGCTCTAAAATTTTAAAAAGCCGAGGAAAGGGAGAGCTAAAAAAAACCACAAAAAAAACATGAATTGCTGGGAAAAGAGGAAGTGAACGCTTAAATTTTACAAAGCCGAGAAAAGGGGAGGGGATCCAGAGCTTTAAAAAAAAAAAGCCCTTGATAGCAGGTGATCGGGTAGGGGTGGGCGCTGAACAAATTTTTAAAAGACTTTGGGTGGCACTAAAATTTTTGAAGGCTGGGGAGGAGGGGGATGGGTGTTGAGCAAAAAAAAAATGAAACGCTGGGCATTGCATGGGAAGGGGGCGCTAAAAAATTTTAAAGGCGTGAAAAAGGGAGGGTGTCCAGCGCTAAAAATGATCACTGGTGAGGGAGGAGGGGAGGGGGCGGGACTACAGATTTCAAGGATGTCTACATGATCCATGCACTGTTTATACTTTTTAATTACCTAAACCAAGGAGTTATCACAGAACCCCTTGCCTCAACTGGAGAAAGGGAGGGGGCGGTGCACTAGAGGCGACATTTTCACTGAGGAGGAAAAAAGTGACCTGATGGAGTATAGCATGAATTTATTGCATGTGCTTAATGAATAAATTGACTGATTAATTAATTAATCAATTAATATTTTAGTGAATTTTCAATTATTATTTTATTGCACTTTGCATTTGTTATTTTGTTTTTTTATCCTTTCATTTCTTTCGCTATCTTCTCTCATGTATATCTTTAACCTTCTATCATTTATCTATTTTTCGTTATGTTATTCCTTTGCTTTTATCCTTTCATTTTTGCATCCTCCTTTAGTTGTGTTATTTTTCGATTCCTTCTCTCACCTCTTCCATCTGTCCGTATATCAATCTTTATGTTATTTCTTCTATCATCTTTCTATTTCTCGATGTGGGTTTTTCTGCTCTTTATACCTTGGATTATCTTTTTATCATTTTGCCTATTTTGCATTATTCTTTCTTTTTATCTTTCTTTTTCTTTTTTCTTTTCATCTCTAATTGCGTTATGTTCTTCTTCTTCTTTTTTCTTGTTTGACCTTTTTAAAAATCATTATTACAATGTATTATCTGCAAAATGAGATCCCTTCTGCAAAATATATACCGTACAAAATCATCAAACAGAATTATATGAAACGTGCGTCTACTCAAAAGTAAAGGGGCTGCGGCCCCAGGCGGTTCCACGGCCCATGCAATGTATACATAACGATAGGCTAACCTATTTGTCTGTAGTATTGCACCAAATAGATATCAGACCAGGTGAACATTAGACCAAACGGTTATTAGATGAACTGAGAATTAGACAAAACGATGGTTAGACGTAATGATAATTAGACGAATCGATGATTAGACGGTGTGGGTGTTAGACCAACTAGATTTAAACATAATGGCTATTAGACGACATGATGGTTAGACTATTTTGGTCGTTAGACCATCTGGTTTTAGCCAAAATAGATAGTGGACCAAGTGAACATTAGACGAACTGATTATTAGACCAAGTGGCGCTTTGACCAAATGGGTTTAGAAGAAATGGGTATTAGGCCAAATTTGGTTTTAGACGAATTGGCTATAGACGAAGAGATTATTAGACCAAATGGTTATAAGACAAAATGTTGATTGGACGAATTGTTGATGGACAAATTGTTGTCAGATCGAATGATGTTAGAACACTTGGCTATTAGACCAATTGGCATTAGACCAATAGGCAATAGGTGCATTATGCAAGCAATGAGTTTTTACACTTGCGGTTGACATGTTATGATATATGTGGTAAAAATCAAAATTTGTATATTTGTAATCGACATGCTGTGACATTTGTGTTTAAACAGACTTTTACATTTGTGGTTGACACGTTATGACATTTGTGGTTATTTTGACATTTGCGGGTGCAATGTTTTTACATTAGTGGTTATTTTTACATTAATTTGATTTTTACATTTGTTGGCTCTACCCCCCATCCATATTAATAATAATATAATAATACCACTTGTATAGCGCATATAACATTATAATATAATGTCCCTATGCGCTTCCAAAGGGTTTTGGATATTATTACCCTGGCTTTAGCTCCGGCAGCCGTAATCAGCGCACAGTGCATTTCAAGGAATAAATCCTGCCAGGTACCCATTTAACACCTGGGTGGAGAGTGGCAAATATGGATTAATGTCTTGCCAAAAGACGCTAGTGCCGGGCTGAGATTCGAACCCTCAACCCTTGGATTGAGAGTCAAGTGAATGAACCACTATACCACAACACCTCTATTATTATGCTGATTTATCGCAGGATCAGCGAAATCAGTTTATCTCACAAAGCTATCTTTACTCATTGCATGATAAAAATCACCAGATTTAATATTTTTAACCAATTGATGCGTACACCATCTTCAGTATTCTTGTTTGTTAAATTAAATTTCTGTTTGCAATCACTGCAAGCTCGTTTTCGTCTACCTTACACAGCCAAAACCACACCTTCTTGTTTTCACTTGGTGGTAAGCATGCCTATATAGTTTGCAATCCAGTAAATATACACAATCATGCACTCAATTTCAAACATTACTAATACAGAATATACGCTCCACTGCGTTGTTCGAAAATTAATTATATTTTATATTGCTTAAAAAGTATGGTGGTGGCATTAAAATGTCATGATTTATCATGATTTGCATATTGGGATATGATATACTGAGAAATTATGGATATTTTAATTTAATCAGTTATGATGTATTGGGGCTTTTCACCAATAGCGACAATTTGAACACATCAGTTGATAAGAATGAATCAAGCTGAATCAGGTTGTATGAATATGTTTAAAATTTATAATGTAACTATGATTAGGGAATAGGCTTGCTATGTAAACTAATCATCGCAAATTGAATTATAGTGAATAGTTGGGTTTGGAATAATTTATGTTTTATTGTTAGAGTAAATTACTTTCTAAATAGTGTGACCAACAATGCAAACAGATATAAATGTGTAAGCCTATTTTAAAAATGGTTTGGTAATCAACCACAGCTGCAGTCAGACGATATGCGGTTCCAATCTCAATCAAGAAAATAGCTCCATCAGACAAGTATTAGCATACATTTGACACTGCTCGACGCTCGACCCAGTTGAACTAAATGGATACTTGTCTGACGAAATTCACGGATGTCCTAGCGCTTTCTAAGGACATCAAGTCTACAGCCATGTTTGCCATTATGCATTATAAAGAAATGCGTCTACGAATCTATAGTGAGGGAGCAGAAATGGAAGAGCAGATTTGTTTTGTTTGTTTGTTTGTTTGTTTGTTTTTTTTTTGGGGGGGGAGGGAGGGGTGTGAGCATTATTCATTTCTTGTTGTGTAATAATGAAATCGCTTCATTGGTTTTTTTCATGATTTGTTTTTCATGTCAAACTGTAGTACTTATTACCAATGTGACTTGATTCATCTACATATAATTTGGGTACATTTCCGTTCAAAATTATGTTAAATTTTAAGCAACAAACATGCATGTTCATTTTTTTTTTTACCTAGCATGGGTAAAAAATGTTAGAAACTATTTTTTGTAGTGTTTTCAGTATGTTTAATACTCGGATTCTGGGTATTTAGTATTATGTCTTTTAGAACAGCTATTGTCGTAAGATCAGGAAAATACGTAACTATAAACAATGCATAACAATTTACTATTTACTATTTGAATTCCATAATTGGTAAATTGTAATAACTTCTATGATAGTTCGTGACAGAATGTAACTTAATCGTTAGAGCTTCCACATATAAATTATATATTACTTACACTTCAAGCAGACTGGTTTGTACAACCCAAGAGCAATCCCCGTCAACCATAGCCCGTCTGAATGAATGCCTGATAACGTGCGCGAGAAGTCTATGAACACTTTGTCTGTAATTTTCATCCCTTTTTTAAGGCAAATACTGACTAATATTTACCTATCAAGATCACGGTCATAATATGTACTTAATAAGGCAATCTGTTTTGAGGAGGGTGATAGTGTTTTTTATGAATGGGCGGGGGGTGGGGGTGGGGGTAACTTGTTTATTCTCATAATATAAATTGGTTATTTACGGGGATATTTATTTTCTTTAAATGTCTTTCGGATGGTGACGTTAAAGGTCGGTCCCAGACGTAAATAATCATATCTGATTGATACACGTCTGTAAAAAACCCAATCACACACACACACACTCTTTAAATGCTGTGTGCCTACAGATCAACACATACATCAGTTTTGTATACTTTTACTTTTTATTGAGAACAAAGAATCGACATAATCGTCTTGATTTTAGTTTTTATTCTAAAAGGGTGAAAAGTTTCAGGATGACAGGGGAAACAGTGGTCTCTTTATCCTTCACCCCCCCCCCCCCCCCCCGCCTCCACCTCTCTCTCTCTCTCTCTTTCTCTGTAGCTAAATATGTTTGGGCTTTTTTTATCATAATTACTTTACGATATAAATACATGTATTTGTCTGTCTTTTATACCACTCATCTTTTCAGGGTTTTTTTTAACGTATACCAGTGCATGTGCGCATGGGGATTGTTTTTATCTTCCAGACCTCCGCTTTTCAGATTACCCTATAATTCCAGACAAATTTGATGGGTACTCCCCCCCCCCCCCCCCCCCCCCCCCCCCCCCCCTCCCCCCATTGTTACCATTGTTTTCCCCGTGCTCTCTGGTTATTAAGTTACCCTATAATTCCAGGCCAGTTTAATGGGTACATTTTACCCCTGATACCATTCTCTTCCCAGTGCTCTCTGGTTCCTATAAGTTATCCTGTATTTCTACTTTTTACCCCTGATACCATGCTATTTCCGTTGCTATCTGGTTCCTAAGATACTCTGTAATTCCAGAGCAATGTGAAGGTAACATTTTCCCTTGTTACCCGTCTTGTCTCCATCTCTGTTTAACAACACTAAGACTTTGAACCCTACTCTTGCATGCTATACAATTTGTATATAATATGCTCACGCCCTACGCAGACATATAAAAATAGGGCTTACTAACTATCGTTATTAATGAATTTCGTGACTTACATCGTTTAATACCTTTTTCTTGCATGTTTCTTTGTTATTGTTCCTTTTATTTTGCTAATAAAAAAGTATTTAAGTGTTCGCGAGGAAAACCTTCAATTCAATTCCAGTTCATTGGTTTTATTCATATTGTGAAAATATTTGCTGATTAATAATGAACATGCAAAAAAAGTAAAACTACAAAGCTCAGCACACAAAAAAGAATATTTATAGAGTAACAAGATACAAGGAATACATAATTTCAAACCAATAAAAAAGAACAGTTTGATTGTCACATCTTGCAAGTTTGAGGTTAGATAGTTAAGCCGTAAGAATGATTTTTAGACCATTTCGTAAGATCTTCTTAAGTCCGTACGAAGCCAACGTTCGTAGACCGTTCGTGTAAGTTAGCAGCATGGTCGATGGTCTCGTCCAAGATTTTTTTCAACGCCGTACGAAACCCCTCATTTGTGAAATAAATCGATATGGCAATTAATATTGGCATTTTAACATATGAAAGACAGACATACAGAGACAGAGAGAGACAGAGAGAGAGAGAGAGACAGACAGAGAGAGAGAGAGAGACAGAGAGAGAGAGAGAGAGAGAGAGAGAGACAGAGGAGAGAGAAATCTTTAAAAAGGGTGTAGTTGAAACTAATTATTCATCAATACTCCTACAATTGGTTCTGGGGTCAAATTCACGATGAGATTATACAATTTTTTATTGTTCAATATTTATATATCTATATTTCAATATCTATATCCCATAATCCAGTATTGAGACAAAAACATGAATAACTAATAATTATAGATGCCCATGGAAATAACCTTAAAGGCCAAGTCCACCTCAATATCAAGTTGATTTGAATAAACAGAGTAAAATTAAACAAGCTTAACAGTAAAAATTTCACTGAAATCGGATGTAAAATAAGAAAGTTATGGCATTTTGAAGTTTTGCATTATTTCATGAAACAGTGATATGCATAGCATGGGCGGTATGCAAATGAGTGAACCGATGATGTCACACACTCACTTTGCCTTATGTATTTTATTATATGAAATTTCAAATATTTCAATTTTTATAGATGTGATAATAAAGAATCCGTTCCTTGTATGAAAATAATGATGATTTTACATGTTCCATATGGAGTCAAACCATGTTTTACATTATTGAAGCAAAAAAAATGAAATATATGATATTTTTTTCAGCAGACCTACGAAATATGGTAATAAACTTTTATGGAATCTTTTATTTCTTATTTCCCTGTATCTTTCGTTATGGCGTAGAAGGCGTTGTTCATATTGTTTGGGGGTAGCCGTTTTGGGAATCTTTCACTTAATATCATTCTAGCAATTTTTTTTTCATTATTATTAGGTCTACGTGTCGCCCTCTCAGCCCAAACAAATACAGTCGGTAGTGTGACGAACGATTCTCTTGATATATTTCTTGAACCTACTGGTTTAGAATAGCAATACGATGGAAATTTTCAAAATACGCTTCCCTGGACGGAATAGCGTAACACTACTCAATGCATGTACCCACTAATCTTATTGATTTGATCTCACCACACATTAAGGAACAGAGAGGGAAGTGTATGCCTTTCTATATATTATAGATACTCGTATACGGGCGAGAGAACAAAACAGTTTTAATGGGAATTTGGATTTCAAATCAAATCGAATGATACATTAAAGAAAAAGCTACCATGTTATACGCCTGTGTGATGAATGCATGTGTATAAGAAAAGTATAAAGTATTTCCCTTGTATGGATAATTAAATTCTAACATTGTACTAACAATGGTCTGGATAAGGCTTTATATCACTCAGCTTTAGGATATCTTACATTAATCATTTTCATCAATCAGATATTGGGATTCACTATGCGAGGAGAGAAATGTCATTACCCTCTCATATACGACGTGTTAAATGAAAAGGGAAGTCCAGTTTGTATTATGGTATGATTGGATTTATCGGGTATTCCCAGCAATGTAATGCCCATGGAAGAGTGCACATAGAGAAAGAAATACAAATCTGGTCATTATGCTACGACTACTACACGATAATATCTTCAATGATTTGAATTTCGTAATATATTCAGGAGTAAAGAAGGAAATATATACCTATAAGCCAGCCTATACATGGTAAATACTTTGCCCTCGATTGTGCGGGGTGGATGCGTGTTTGAAAACAGAGAAACAGATAGACACATTAATGTGAAAGAAGAGGAGAAGAGAAAGAGACAGGATGGATATTGTAGAGAGCTCAAGAGAAAGAAAGGGACAGAATTATAACGGGTTTTGGTTTCTTGTTTATCTTTCCATGCAAAACTTGGATGAACACCCAAATAAAAAAGTGTAGTGTGTCGTATGAATTAAACTTTAACTTCTTATTTTGCTCATTGCACATTAGTGTAAAACATAATTATGTGCTACCCAAGCGCGTCCACACACGTCAGAAAAGGACCCTAAATGGCGTATTCCACGAAATATAATTTACACCCTATATTGCGTCACACCTAGTTCTCTAAACATGCTAAACGGCGATTGAAGCTGAAAAATGAAACGTCAATGACGCCTTAAGGCTGAAAACAGGCCCTTTTCGACGTTGTTTGTGAACGCGGTTGCATAGCACATAATTATGTGCTACCCAAGCGCGTCCACACACGTCAGAAAAGGACCCTAAATGGCGTATTCCACGAAATATAATTTACACCCTATATTGCGTCACACCTAGTTCTCTAAACATGCTAAACGGCGATTGAAGCTGAAAAATGAAACGTCAATGACGCCTTAAGGCTGAAAACAGGCCCTTTTCGACGTTGTTTGTGAACGCGGTTGCATAGCACATAGTGTGGTGAGTGCCCCCCCCCCCCACTCCACCCCCCCCCCCCCCGGACATAATCACTGCCAATACGCCATGCCTCTCATAACTTACCCGAGTATTACAACATACCCTTGCTTGTGGGATGTATAATAGAGTGTGACGTCATTACATGCTTTATGATTTGGATGTCAAAGGTGATGATAATTCTTTTCATCTATTCAGCTTGATAATCTGTTCATACGAGAGTATTTCATTATTCGCCTTCAATTAGAGCACAGGTTGAAATATCATTTTAACGGGTTTCACACCCTTGCATTCAAGGTGTTTAGCCACAATCCATAAGAGAGTTTAACCTTGCTTACCTATACCGATATTGTCTGTGATTTGAACGAAGTTCGCTGTCCCTACAAAACCACGGTGCACGGCGTGATATCTGACAACATATGAAGACAGCGAAATGAGACGACAACTTTATCCATACAGAGTCAGATTTTATATACAACCAAGTATCTCCATTGTATGGGCAATGCAATCAATACAAATATGGTATGAATTTAAGCCTTTATAAGTTTTTAGATCACCCACCTTTGAGATCTATCTTTATACTTCAAACTTTGCTATTGAATGTTAAAGGGAAATTAACCTCAGCGTATGAATTAGCTTATTTTGAATGGTGTAGTATATGCCTCTTATTTGATACATGCAATTTCATGTAAAAACACAGGATATAGATATAAATCACTATTTTCCAGCCAAGTTATCGTCTGCTAGCAATAATAAGGGGGCTGCCATTACTTTATGTGTACACGAACATATTTTTCATCCCAAGTAAAATTTCCTTCATCGTTAACTTGTAATTGATTTTTAGAGGACAAATATATATTAGATAAAGTCACATATTCTGAAATGTAAGTTTAGTTTTATATATTTTTTAAAAGGTCTTAATTTGTTCATAAAAAATATACTTCATAAAAAATATACGTCAAGGACGGAGAATTGACGTCAAGGACGGAGACAATCGTAACAATACCAAAACAAAGCGAGGAATCTGCTTTACAGGATGGCTATTAGAACTCATGGGTCGTCAATTATCTAGGCCCATGGCCAATAACAATCGTAATACAATCAGAACAAAGCGACGTATCTGTTGTAAAGGTAGGCTATTATCAATGCATATGGTACCTAATGATCCGTGTCATGCACAAAATGGCAGCCTCCATGGAAAGACGTAGCAGACAATAGGTGCATCTAGAATATCACGTGGGGTTACTTGTCCTTTAAACATACAATAGCCGATTGTTGGTATCTCCCTTGTACAAACTGTTGTATGGACAATTGAATTCTAACATAGTATTAATATAAGTCTCGATATCGTTTTAGATCACCCAGCTTTGAGATATCTTGCAATTTCCATCTGTTTCCTTCAGATTTTGCAATTAACCATCAAACATGGCGAGGAGGTACATGTTTAATGAAAAGGGGAGTACAGTACGTATTATGGTTCGATAATATTTATCGGGTATTCCCAGCAATGTAATGCCCATGGAAGAGTGCACATCTAGTATTAGAGCATGACTAATGCAATACTTTTTGGAGTTAAGTGCCTCTAAAACATATACACGGTAAAGAACATGTATTAATGTGTAGGGTGAAATATCTCTGCAATCTTTTTCAATATTTATTTGCTATCATAAACTTGTAAACACGAATTGACATATTTGATATTTTGTTTGACCAAAGTTGGAAGAGGGCTATCAACTTGATAAAGTCACGAGATATAGTAAAATCTTAGATGTGGTCAGTGACATGTGGGACAAAATGGCTTGGACTTGCCCGTAAAGATTTCAGCAAAGTCAGAGTATGGAAATCAAGAAGAAAAAATATCCAAGAAATAGGAAACAGTATATAAGAGAAGAACAAAACGAGTTACCTTGGTACATCAGTTGAAAATAAATTGGGTACAATATAATTCTTGATAATTTAAGTATACAGTAAAGTTTAGTGTGAGATATTATTAACTTAAGTTGTATTCCGCTTCGAGACTGTAAACGGTGAAACAACAAGTATTAGTCAACATATTACAAATTACCATATACTCCTAAAGCCATTCGGCAGTGTACATCTCCTTTGAAGTACGACCGATTTCATTGTCCCCACCTCCAAACAGAATTGTCAGAACGATACACTTGGCTGACCTTGCCATAACAGTGACATTTATACAGGTTAATATCAACCTGTTGAATTTGGAGCATGGCAAAAGCACAATATAAGAATTAGTTATGTTCACACGTAGTACATAGCATCGATGCTTTGTAAGTTTCAAAAATATTTCCAGTACGTTCAGACAGGCCGTCATCGACTTGCTTCTATCACCCACTCGTGACTATTCATCGCTCACCCGCTGCCAAAACAATAATTACTGCGCCCACACAGAGTGACCCGAGTATAATTGGTGTGCATGGTCAAACGCGCGGAAGTTTGTGTACAGGGGTCATATGATGCGAAGCTTTTGTTTTGAATAATATTTTATTTGTCTTCATAATTTTTAAATCAACATAATAACACAATAACAATTCATTTGTAATATCGATAATACAATCAAGTAGCAAATACATGTGTTATAATACTTAATTTAAATAAACCTTGTACATGTCAAAATTGACTGAACTCCAATCTTATGCCAAAATAAAACACATGCATGCACACTATATTCTCTGGTAAGCACATGTAAATCAATATCTAAAGACCACATCATACTTTAGTTAAGGTCTGATCCTGAAAGAGCAGATTCTCAGCTTTAAAATGACTTATTGGATGTTCATAACTCAATGTACAAAGAGAAGAATGCACAGTCCCTCATAATGTTACTTCTTAATAATGGTTTAAAGTTTGCAGTCTATTGAAGCACTCTGACTTGCAAAGTGTTGTGCTAAGGTGACAAAATAATGGAGGATTAGAACTCAATGAAAATTTCTATGAAGGGATTATCAGATTGTCCTAAAACTTGGCATACTACATAGACATATCCTGTTTATCATAGTGCACAAGTATCAACGCAAGAACTTACTCCGGGAGATTTATGGGAGATTAAAATTAGACAAGTATTCAGGGTCGTGAAAAAGAAAAGTAATACAACAAAATCCAGAGAAGACACACATAAGTCTGATAAAAAGCTGTCAAAAATACCACTTCAAGATTGTTTGGTGCCTCCACATTTTAGATTACTTAGAAAAAAGTATACTCTTTCAGGAAATACCCAAAACTAAAATTTGACCATGCATGCCAACCAAAACACATTGATTGAGCTCTAACTGAAAATCACACAGTGCGACTTTGGGGTGGTTTTGTGGTGCCTGGTCATATATAAAAAAGAAAAAGATAAAAAGAAGGAACCCCCCCCCTCCCCCCCCCCCCCAAAAAAAAACAAAAAAAACAACGCCCTTCCTTACCACACAGTATACACATTAGCCTACTTACCCCTATATACATCACATTACATTACAGTACCAGATGAAACAGACAGAATGATAATAGAAAAAGTAGGGAAGAGGGTACATCACATGAATACATACATTGCATTATATTATAGCACCACATGAAACGGACAGAATTACAATAGCAGCGAGTGAAGATAGCAGCGATTGCGCTCACATTACAAATAGTCACAAGCGCAGTGGGTGGTCTACCGCAAAGCGTCGATGCTTTGTCGCTGGATCCTGAGGTTTACTCCTGCTAAACTCGCTGCAAGAATAGTTTGGAAACTCGCTTCTATCTCGTGACTATCTGCGTTCAGACAGCGTTTGGTCTCGACACTATCTGGTCTTCACCAAAATAGCATCGACACCTCGATAGCATCGATGCTATCGCTCTACGTGTGAACGTACCTAATTGTCTACATTAAGATCCATCGGGACGACATGAAATGATTCTTTCCCCTGGCTTTGAGTAACAGCATCGGTGTCAAAGTGTGAATATGATATGTTTGGAAGTTGTATCAAGGAGCACAATTATAATTCATTTAAAAGCGCGTGATATATTTATATTCTATCATCTACGAAACTAAACACACAGAAAATATTCATCATAATACCTTATATAAGCATGCTAAGTTATAATCAGTAAGGTCAATGTAGTTTCAGCTAATATTGAAGACTGATATGGAAGCCAAAACTTTCAGAGCATTTTCTTTTCCTATGGACCCCCTTGAAATGTCTCCAGAATGTATGGTTCATGTATAAATATCTTCTAAAAGTGTTAAATAGAATATCACTTTCGTTCATCTTGTATTTCGAAATATCCAAGCAATCCTTACAATGCTATTTACAATAGGTATATAATCATCAATCATGAAGATATTGTCTATCCTCTAGTAAAACATACTATTTTATTAGACAAGGTCAGTGTTACCTCTATTAAGGTTGACGATGTTATTACTCCGTCTAAATCATGTAGAAATATTGGAGTTTTATTTGATTCTGCAATGTCCATGTCCGCTCAGATCCCAGCTGTTTGTAAATCTGTCCGGTATCAGTTACGTAATTTAGGCATCATCCGCAAATATTTAACCCGCTCGGCCACCGAAAAAATAGTTCATGCCCTGATATCATCCCGGCTTGACTTTGGCAATGCACTTTTGTTTCAGCTGCCACAATCTCAGCTTTCACAGTTACAAAAATTACAAAATTCAGCAGCCCGTATTGTTACCCTTACCAGGCGTCCTACTCACATTACTCCTGTTTTGTCTTCACTAAAACTTTTGTTCAAAAAGGCTTTTCAGTACCGGTAGATTTACTTTCACACTGTTGTTGTATCATTTTTGTGTATTTTTGTGTACTTGCAAGTTTTTCCTCTCCATTGCGCCTTGAGCACATTAGTCATGTGGAGTTGGCGCATTACAAATTCTCTATATTATTATTTATGATTTTTATATGTATAACCAGGGGCGGGCTGGTCATCATGGGGGTTCGGTAGGGAAAACTTTTCCTTACGGGCCGGTAACTATTTTGGTTAAAAAGGGAAAGTCATACAAAAATAAAAAGGGACAGTCGCTCAGAAATTCCCCAATGGAAGTTTAGTCCCAGTCCGCCCCTGTATATAACGTCATAGAAAGATCATGAATGTCTCTTTTGATACCATACACTGAAAAAAAGATTAGGTGTCATTGGACACCAACAGGGGTGTTCAGATTTGGGTCCTCAGGCGAACATCCAAATGTGTCACGGTGACACCTTTAGAGTAAGCTGTGACACATTTTAGTGTGTCAATTTCCTCTTGACACCTGAGGACCCATTTTTAAGGGTGTCCAATGACACCAAAAGATAAGTGTAAAGGTGATGCCTTTAGGGTGTTAAATTGGTCTTGACACCATTGGATGTTCGCCTGAGGACCCATTTTGAAGGGTGTCCAATGACACCTGAAGAGGTGTAAAGGTGATACCTTTAAGGTGTCAATGTCCTTTTGACACCTTTGGATGTTCGCCTGAGGACCCATTTTGAAGGGTGTCCAGTGACACCTGAAGAGGTGTAAAGGTGATACCTTTAGGGTGTAAATGTTCTTTTGACGCCTTTTGATGTTCGCCTGACGACCCATTTTGAAGGGTGTCCAGTGACACCTGAAGAGGTGTAAAGGTGATGCCTTTAGGGTGTTAATTTGGTCTTGACACCTTTGGATGTTCGCCCGATGACCCATTTTGAAGGGGGTCCAATGACACCTGAAGAGGTGTAAACGTGATACCTTCAGGGTGTCAATGTCCTTTTGACACCTTTGGATGTTCGCCTGAGGACCCATTTTTAAGGGTGTCCAATGACACTTGAAGAGGTGTAAAGGTGATGCCTTCAGGGTGTTAATTTGATCTTGAAACCTTTGGATGTTCGCCCGAGTACCCATTTTGAAGGGTGTCCAATGACACTTGAAGAGGTGTAAAGGTGATGCCTTTAGGGTGTTAATTTGGTCTTGACACCTTGGAGGTTCGCCCGAGGACCCATTTTGAAGTGTGTCCAATGACACCTGAAGAGGTGTAAAGGTGATGCCTTTAGGGTGTTAATTTGGTCTTGACACCTTTGGATGTTCGCCCGAGGACCCATTTTGAAGGGTGTCCAATGACACATGAAGAGGTGTAAAGGCGATACCTTCAGGGTGTCAATTTCCTCTTGACACCATTGGATGTTCGCCATAGGACTCATTTTTAAGGATGCCCAACGACACCTTCAGGTGTGTAAAGGTGATGCGTTTAGGGTGTCAAGAGCAACTTGACACCCTAAACGCATGTTCGGATGATCGGCTGAAAACCCATTATCAAGGGTGTCCACCGACACCTTAAGAGGTGTAAAGGTGATGCCTTTATGATATCAATTGGCTTTTGATACCTTTGGATATTTGCATGAGAAAACCTTTCCATGGACTTGTATTAAAACACACCTAGAAAGGTGTCATCATGATGCCTTGATGGTATCAATTTACAGATGACAACCTTAGATGTTGCCTGTTGATCTATTTAGATGACAAAAAAAAAAGGAAAAAAAGAACCCTATACACCTTGAACTCTATCATTTTACCATGGACACTCAAGATCATGCATGTGCAGAGTAAAAAGATTATAGGCACAACTCCTCCATTCGCTCCACTACACAAAGTGGCTAAAATGTAATCTTTTCATCTCATCATCTTTTTAAAAGTGAGACTGTTATTTTATAAGGACATACAGCAATACATGTAATGTTAGATTATCATTACCGTGCTGATGGAAAAGGTGTTTGAAAAACCACAATTTCCTGATAATTCTTCCTGTGCCGTTTTAGCAAATTTGGATAGAAAGATAACGGCTCGTAGCAACTTTTTAGGCTGTTTTTCTCTCACTTCCCCCCGTTTTTTCGCTCTCGCTTTTTTTTGGTGATTTTTTTTTTTTTTTTGGGGGGGGGGAGGGGGCCACAAGAGGCTAGGGTTTACGCAGCCTTGACTCTCCCCACGGCCGCCTAACTGGTATCATCGTGTAGTAGTCGCAGCATTATACCAGATTAACAGATTTGTATTTGTTTTCATTTCTATTTGTGCCCTCTTCCATGGGCATTGCGAATTGGGAATATGGGAATACACGATAAATCTCGAATGAAAAATGTCTGTTCTGACCAAAGGAATCCTATACCTCTAGCACAATCTCTCCCCCAGTATGGTGAATATCCCTAGAAATCAAATATCTTGCCCCTTTGAGGAAAAAAAAATTGCTTTCATGAAATATGGAGTATTAATGGTTAGTATTATGACAATGGAGATGTTAATGACCTTCCCTCACGAGCGATGATCGGGAAATGAGCTTAGATGTGCGATTGGATGATTTACATTTATTATATTGAAGGTTTGGGCACAGAAACACACGCATCCTGAACTATAACATGCCTAACCCATTTCAACTACCTAATTTGGAATTTTAAACCATTTTTTTTGAAGCATCGGAAATTAAAATACAAAAAATGTTGTTTGCGCCCTCATGTGACCTTATTAAGCAGAATCGGCAAATAATCAGCGGCCTCTCGCGCCAGCGCCCGCACATTCTGTCAAAATGTCGGCGCCGTCGAAGGGCCTACTGGTCGTGTATTCAACAAACATACGTGGGTTACGATCCACTCCCTTATTGCAAATGGAATATCAAAACGAAGATCTGGTTTTCCTTTTCTTATTTTTTTTATGAATTGTCCCCTCCCCCCTTTTTTAAGGGGGTGGAGAGCGATTGAGGCTGAATAGGGCAAATGGGATTCGCCCTCTCTCTCTGTCTGGTTTCTCTCTCTCTCTCTCTGACAACCCCACCTCCCTCTTTCCCACTGTCACCCCTCTTTCCCACTGTCACCCCTCTTTCTCTCTCCCACTGTCACCCCCCCCCCCCTCTCTCTCTCTCTCTCTGTCACCACTAATCTATCTTGGTCTCGGGGGCGGGGGGTTCTTTATTGTTCGTATGTTGTAAATCACTCGCCATTCAGCCTCTGGATGCGACGAAATGATAAAGTCTTCAATTCAATCCAGTTCAATTTTCACCGTATTTCTTTATTCGTTCGCTCTCTCTCTCTCTTTCATTCTTTCTCTATCACCGCCCCCTCTCTCTTATCCATCCCTCCCCCCTCTCTCTCTCTCTTTCTTTATCTATCTTTATCTAGTTCTTTTCCATTTAGCTGATACATATTAAGTTGAACGGAGAATACACACCGAATGGAATACATTAATACACAGTTATTTTTTTTCAGAGTGACATGGTTATTTGCTTTCCTGTAAATGCTTAGGTGAAATGCTGAAATTTAAACCTATGCTCTTTTGACAAAATACGGTATAATGTTTTGACAATAGATATCAGCACAGCAAATATAACAAATGAGTATGCGAGTTAACGTAAAGCGGAGCTTGTGTTGGGAAGGCCATGAACAATGTAACCATGATAATAACAACTCACACATTACTCTATACTAGGGCAATTCCATGAAAAATGTTCACTTTAGTAAAAAAATGAAGTTTGCAATTGCACTTAAACTCTCAAATATTCTTGAAAAGTAATGTATAAATGTTCATTTTCCAATAGACAAATCATTAAACTGACAAATTTTCGTATTTTTTTCCACTGGTGAAAATCTAATATGATGTATCGCAATAACACAAAAATGTGGCTATTTTTGAAGAGTTTATTCTTCCTGTCTCTAATGAAGGCCTAAAATCTACTGGTGGTCTCCTTCAACTTTTAAACAGTAGTTCAGTGTACATATCAACAGAAAATCACAATGAATGTTTATATCATTCATCAATTTTCGAGGCATTGATCCTCAAAATTGTGTGATTTCTTTATCATTAGAAGTGTCATGTCCGTTACGTTTTTCACTTAAAGTTTTCATAGCCAACAGGAAATTTGTATTTGGTTACTGTAAATTCAGTTTCTATGTTAGAACTAAATCCCCTTACATGTGTAGCAACCATTTTTCCTTACCACTGTCAGTTTTCAAGCAAATGGCGTAACGGACATGACACTTTGCGTAACGGACATGACACTTTATATACGACAAGTGGCAGAAACCACATTGTGGGCTCCATTTAATAGATTAATTATTATTTTCAATTGCTTGAGGATAGTGGGATGTTTCTAGATACTAGTGACTCATAAATATAAATCTGCTTGTTATATTTAAGACACAACAACAAGCAGATTTTCCAGTTTACCCATGGAAGTCTGTAGATTTCAGATGATCTTGCTAGCCCTGTTATGTAATCCCATTCCAACATCTTGATCATGATTGATGACCAACATGCAGCAGCAGGTATGTCCCTGTTTATTTACATAGTGGATTACTGAAGTTCCACTATTGGCCATCTCCCTAGCACTTTTCCATGATAACTTAGACCTCATTTCATAATGACACTGGTTTTGTGGAACTGCTTTAGTGCATGTTGCAGATACATGTAGTTAACTTTCTTTCTTTAAAACTGATGTGAATCATTCAGGACATTTTCATGATATGTTCAAACTTTTGATCAGGTCTGGTTCATTAAGTTTTCTTTGCCTCAAAGCTTGAGACGTGCTCTACTTTGTTGTATGTTGTTGTGGTACTCAACGCATTATATTCCATGCATTGTAGTATAGTTGTTAGATCACTAAAACCTGCAAAAAAGAACTTAGATGTGTTACTATTTAACATTTGGTAGTAGTACTGAGCTGTTAGTTTTGTCTTTTTTATGCCAAATGTTTTTTTGAAAGAAAGAAGTGAAGATATGGTTCACTTCACAAGGGTGTCATGTCCGTTACGCTAGCATATATTATTAATACTATCTGAGAAATATTAGCCTATAAAGGAGAAAACACCATAGCATCAACTAATAATTTGTTCTGTTTTGGTATGGAGGGTAGTATTAACTAAAATGTATCATAAATTGTAGCTAGCTGGTGCAGAAGCAAGTTTGCTTTATTTTTTATATCTTGTGTAAACATTGAAAAACCAACCCTTCTAAAATTACAGAAATATATGAGATAGTACAGAATACCAGTTATGATGTGTGTCCCTATCTTTCAACCTTACTATATGAACAATAAAATATCTGCCATATCTCGTAATAAAACAAATATGTCCGCTCACAAAAAGTGGACAAAACTGTCATGTCCGTTACGCTACATTCTGAGCTATAAAAAAAGAATGCAATGTAAAATTAATCTCAAACATGAATTTATGATTACAGCATGACTTTAAGTTTTAATTAATACCCAAACCAGGTTCATTCTATCCCAAAACTCACAGGAATTTTCATAATAAAAAGTAGGTTAAAAAGCCTTGTCCATTTTGTGTCATGTCCGTTACGCTCACAACGAGTGCATTTTCTCCACAATCGTTCAATAAAATGATGTGAAATTTCATGAGTATATCCCCGATAGTCAAATGTGTCTGATAAACTCAATAAAAATTGTTTGGAGACTGCCAATTCTATTGTGTGATGTTTTGAATTACAAAAAACTGTCTGAATGTCATGTCCGTTACGCTGGAATTGACCACTAACATCATTTTTTTTTTGGGCAAATTTAGAGTAAGGAATCCATGACTAAGAGAGAGAGAGAGCGGGGATGATCGAGAAAGAGAGAGAGAAGGGGGGGGCGCAATAGATAGAAAAAAAGAGGGACAAATAACGGCATTGGTATATAAGTTGATGTAAATAATTGTTTACAATATGATTATTGACAGTTTGAGAATGCAATAGATTTTAATGTGAGAGACATTGACTTGAGTTTAATCTGCTAATAGTCTATAAAATGTATACGTAGATTACAAATTACAATTAATCTTATACATGTCCTTCTAAGGCCGTTCAGCAGCGTACGTATCACTGAAAATACGATTTACATTGAACACGAAAAAAAATACTACTTTCGAAAAATAAACTCACGACAATTTCAGTAACCCGGTCTATCACCTTTAGAAATGTGCGAACCGTACAAGGGTATATTGCGTAATCCGAACGTGATTTCTATGGGCAGTACAATAGGCCTTTGAAATTACCCTTGAGTTTATTTTTCGAAAGTAGTTGTTATCGTGTGAGTGTCCCCAGCTATGCATGTATATACAAACAGAATTGTCATTAGAATGTCAACGATGAACTTGACTGACCTTGGAATAACGAAAGCAATTATACAGGTTATGAACTAATCTCTAACAATTGAATTTGGAGAATACATATCAAGAACGACATGGGACGATATGATATCATTCTTTTGTATGGTTTTGAGTAACAACGTTGGTATCCAAGTGTCAACAAGAAATGATTACAAGTTGTGATTAGGAGCACACTTAGAATTCATTTAAACATATATACTATGAACTACGAAACAAAAAAACAAACAAACAAACAAACCCAAAACACAGAAAAAATGAACACATTATGTATATAAACATGCTAAGTTATAAATCAGTGCAAACTGGTTTCAATATTTATTTGATATTCAAGACTGGTATGGACCCCAACATTTTCAGAGAAAACTTTTTTTCATTTATTTATTTATTTATTTATTTATTTTTTTGTGTGTATGTGTTATCGGCCTTTGTAAAACGGGTTCAAGAATGTAGCCATCCTGATTGGTCTAATAACACCACGTGACTGCGCAAAAAAGTACTAACGCACGTAGAGGGGCTAACGCACGGCTAATCCGGTTCAAACCGGATTTGTAAACATGTATGATGTAGCGCAGACGGTACGACTTGTTTGGCTATGTTTTTACATGCTAACATTGTAGATTGCAGATTGTGGACCCGTTTTATAATGGTTGTGAGTTCGTGCGTTAGTGCGATGCGGCAACACGCAGGTTTTTATCGTGGTGTCTAACACACTCGCCTACGCCTCGTGCGTTAGTACACCACGATAAAAACCGTTGAGTTGCCGGATCGCACTAACGCAATTCCCAACCATGAAATAATAGTATACTTTTAGATGTCTCAAGAATCGATGGGTTGAATATAAATACATGAATCTCTTTTTTAATGAAATATCCCTCATCTCTCTTTGTGTTTTGTATCTTGTGTTCCGAAATATCTTATCAATCCTTTACGATGCTATTTACAATAGATATCACATCATTATACAAATCATTATATGTTTCACAAAGTGAAACATATTATTTAAAAATATATACATGTATAACCAGGGGCGAACTGGCTATGGGCCGGTGAATATTTTGGTAAAAAAAGGTAAGTCAAACAAACAAAACAAAAAAGAGCCGGTTACCAACAAAAAATCTCACTCGAATTTTAGTCCTAGCTCGCCCCTGTATAAAATATCATAAAACATTACATATTGTCTATTTTGATACCTAGTCATCTTACTGCTGAAGATACTCAGTGACGACGACGAATTCAGTGGGCCGGAAATGAATCGATTTTTGCAAAGCAAACAAGTAGCTATAGGCCTACTTATTTATCTTACAAAAATATACATAAAACTACCTGGCGGAGGGGATGCAAACGTTACGTTGTTATTACTCCCCTTTCAAAGCAAACAAAATTACATGTGTAGGTGTGACGGTTAACAACTTGAAATTACCTCCACACAAAAAGGGAAAGGAAATAATCATATACTTTTTTCAATATCAAACTCGATGACCTAAATACCTATATGAGATTAACAGTTCTATTTTGTTCCTCCATGTTATGTTTTTGTTTTGTTTTCTTTTCTTTTGTTTTGTAACTATTTTTGTTATTTTTTTTAAGTTTCATTGTTTTGTTTTAGCTTGTTTTTACTTAAAGAGGATCTGAAGAAACGATTTATTGATGAACTTTAGCTATATATTTAGCTTAGAGGCAATTCTGCATAAATCTGTCTTCCTAGAAACTAGTAAGTAAAGTAATTAGTAACTGAGAATACTGGGTTTTAATATACTATGTACAGTCGTAACAAGTCACACTATTTACCATACAAGGGTAAACAAAAACAGAAAGAGCTCTGCAGAATATAACACTTCTAAACTGCTTTATCTTGACAAGATAAAACAATGGTGCAACTACTTTGTATTGTCAATAGTATTAAAGCTATATGTGGAACTGCAGCTTAGCCACACATAAAACACTTGAAATATTAGTAAATATACAAGAGAATGTTATGTTGTTGCTGCATGGCTATACGTATGTCATGAATGATTCAACTATGCGGGGGGGGGGGGGCCGCTTCGGTAATTTATGCAAATTTTATGCATACATTTCACACAAAGGTTCTTGACAACCTGAAAGCTTGCCGGAGGTTTGCAGGAAATAGCAACAAATGTCGATCGTTGTCCTTTTCCTCTGGTAGATTCAGTGAGGTCATATTTTCAGTTGGTGATAACCAAATATCCTCTGTAATGAAGTACATAAATACCTAGGGGCCGTTATTACTAAGAATCTTAGCTCTTCAGACATTCATGAATATCTCTATAGTAAAATAGAGAAGAGCTTGCAGAGTATTGATTCCTCTCTCATTCGCAATGAGTATAAATTAAAGGTGTATTCACGTTATTTGCTCCCTTCATTGAGATTTGACTTGACGGTGAACGATATGACACACACCCATTGTAAGTCCCTAGATATGCTCTCAAATAGATTTTTGAAGAAATGGTGTGGTCTACCAAGACCGGGAACTTTAGCATTCGTTCATATACCAAATGGTTTTGCCATCCCATCAATTTCTGATTTGTATATAAAGTATCACACTCTCTCATACACATCCATGAGGGAGAACGGGGATGATTTGGTTAATCATTGTTTGGACTCTAAATTAGACCGCGAGTCAAAATGGGTTAGGAAAAAGTCCACTATTGTGAAAAGTGACAAAGTTTATTCATCCGTTAAGGTAGTACAACCAAATCTTAAGAGAAAGAAAAAAAAAAGCAAAACAAAACAAATTTTAACTCATGAAGTCGCTACTATTTGGCATACACACGTTAAAGAGTTGGTAGTTCAAGGGAGATTTTTAGATCCTCTGTCAATGGAAAGTATCTGTATGTTTCGAAGAGCATCATGTACAACTTGCCAGTAAAGGTTCTGAAATTTCTTGTAAATGCAGTCAGCGACACGGTTAATACAAGAGCAAATTTACTGAGATGGGGCAGATCCACAACAAACAAATGCAGGCACTGTGATTGTGTTGAGACTCTTAATCATGTACTCAATTGTTGTTCAGTATTTCTATCCCAAGGACGCTATACTTGGCGCCATAACAATGTACTAAAATGCTTTGTAGAAGTGATCACAGAAAATATTTCGCCCGATACAAAAATCCTTCATGATATTCCTTACTTAACTGGCTACTCTCCCGTCTCAACAATCCCACTGCCTTGTACGCAAACAAACCTAAAACCTGATCTTTGTATCTATGAGGAAAATAGCAAAAAAATAATGATCATGGAATTAACAGTCCCATTCGAACTTGGAATAGAAAAAGCCCATCAGTACAAAGTTGATAAATATTCGTCCCTAGTTACAGACATTCGAAATAATAGCTATGACGTAATGTTTCTGGCAATTGAAGTTGGTTCACGAGGATTCATTTCATCAAACAACACCCAAAGACTGAAACAGATGTTGGGCTACTTGCACGAACGGAACACAAAGCCGCGCGAATTTCGGGACAAACTCAGTAAAATGGCGCTTATTTCGTCTTTTGCAATTTATTGCGCGAAGGACGAACCCACCTGGCAAGACTGTAATAACTTGTAATAACTCAATTATAACTTACTAACTGAATAATAATAATAATGATAATATTGATGATGATATTAATGATGATAATAAATATAACTAATAATGATAATAATAATGATGATGATGATGATAATAATAATAAGAGTACTAATGATGATAATAATAATAATAATAATAATAATAATAATACTTATAATAATAATTATAATAGTAATAATAGGGCTGCTGGGACGGACAAGCCATAATATTTGTCCGACCTAGCGGCACTTAATGTGTGCGATTCGTGTTCCGACTGCCGGAGCGCGATTGTTCGTGGCGGGCGGGTGGGGTCGTCCTTGTCCGAGCGCTTCACGTGGACGTAAAAAAGAAAGTCCATATGCCCTCGTAACAATTAAGCGTGTATACTATTGAATAACTGAAATTATACTTAAATTATAATATTTCCCTTAATATAAAACTTAACTTGATATACCTGAACACATAATAATAACTATAATAAGATCTATCTCGCCAATCATGTTTTATGATACTACATGCATATGACTTGTATTCTTCTGTATGTTTTGTATTGTATGTCCTGCCTTAGCACTAATGTGCTAGGACCTGGACTACTCTTACCGCTATATTTGTGAATGTGCAACTCTTATTATGTTTATACTATGTTCCTTTATTGAAGATTGACAATAAAGTGATACGAAATCAAAAAATCAAACTGGATTCCAAGCATTGAGGCTCATTTATAAAAAGCAGGTTCATGGAATAGCTTGTCACTAGGTGCTCAGAGAATTTAAGTGCATAAAGTTGTATACATTACAGAAGCGGTCTATTCCCCACAACACAACATTTGAGTGTATTTAGTGACGGGAATCAAGGTAAAATTGCTAAACTATAATGCAGCGTAGAGGACAATTACTGGATCCCATTTTTTTCAAGTTCAAGTTCAAGTTCATTTACTTTCCACATTATAATAAAAAGCGAAATAATAAACATCAATCATGTATTACAATGATATATAAAATAAACATTTAACAGATACTAAAATATGGAAGGGATCAGCAGAGGCCAATGGCCTTTCGAGGCTGATCCCAGGGACAATGATGACAGATAAAAAACACAATAAGTACAACGTTGCTTAACTACAGAGTATACAGTGACAAGACAAAACCTAAATACAAAACAAGACATAACACGAGCAAATGCAATTGTCATCGTTAAATAAGGAAAGCAGAGGGACTGCTGATTATTAGCTTGGGTTATTGATAAGAAAAACTTTGATATTCCTTTTAAATGAAAATATAGAAGGGCTTTGTTTTAATTCTGATGGAATCGAGTTCTATACTTTTGGTCCAGTAAAAATAATGGAGCATCTAGATATATTGTAATGGCAAAGTGGTAAATAGAAATTATGGGAAATTGATAAGACAATGCTTTTTCCCGAGATAAATAACATTTCGGAATAAAAATAAAACATTAAGAAGTACTACACCCAAAGGTCTCTTCGTGCCCTAAAATTGAGGGCTGAAAGAGGAAATCAAGCTTCATGGTACCGTGCGTGTTCATAAATGAAGTCAGAATGTAACTGAGTCACCTGCGCCGAATGCAGCCCTAGACCGTGATACACACAGACGTGGGTCGAATATAACTGACGTGATCGCATTAAAGTAAGCTTTAAAACAACTAAAATACCGCGTAAGTGACAGCCAAAATGCAAAATTACCGTAACACAAATCTTTTACTTTGCAAAAAATAGTATGTGTATCCATAATATCTCAAAGAAAAACAAGATGTTGGAGGATTACGAGTGCACGAGATTAGGCAACCATATTTGACATTGTTCTGCGTAGCAAGACCGCCGGTGGCAGCAGAGAGAAAGAAATTGTGGGCATCACGTGATGGCTGGCTGATCACCTGATCTTATGCCCACTTTTATTTTCCTCTCTGCTGCCCTCCGCGGTCTTGCTACGCAGAACAATGTCAAATATGGCTACCTAATCTCGATATGAAGTGCACTCGTAATCCTCCAACATTTTTTCCTTTGAGATGTTATGGATATCCATACTATTTTTTGCATTGTGTTACGGTAATTTTCTATTTTTGCTGTTGCTTACGTGGCATTTTTAGTTGTTTTCAAGCTTACTTTGACACGATCACGTCAGTTATTTTCGACCCCGTCTGTGTGTATTACGGTCTAGGGTTGTCTTCGAGCGCACTGAGCACCGGTACGTGACTCCCATTCTGACTTAATTTGAACGCGCACGGTACCGCCTAGCTTGAATTTTCCTCGCAGCTCATATGGGGTTTTTTAAGAGTCATGAAAGGCCTATCCTCGTCTGAAATGATTTCCATTTATTACTGCAGCAAATATAATTGGATAACATTGAAATTCAGCTTGTGACCTGTAAGTTAAAGTTCTAAATTGGAGTATATTTAGTGCTAAAATTAGTACGGAAATACCCGAAATCCGAAAATATAAACCCGGGTTTCAGCGTGACGGGCGAGGCCCAGGCGTGGAACCGTTTCGACCCAGGCGCCACCGTCACTTTAAAGGGTCACTAAAATAAAAAAATAATTGCCCATTTTTCGTAGGAAGTTGTCATCAGGAGCCAAAAAATATCCATCACACAATTTTTTATGCATTCAGTCATATTTTATAATCATTTGAAAAGTACATTTTTGCTGATTTACACAGTCATAAGCCCCGCCCCTAAAAAATGAAAAGTAAGGGAAAATATTCCACTATAACCTATATCGTGCGCGCCCGGAGGCCCCGGCAGGCCCAGCCCGGTGCCGAAAATTCTGTCTCTCTTTCGTTAGCTAAGACGACTAACGAACAAGAGACAGAATTTTCGGTCTACTTCACCCGTAACACCAGGGGGCTCCAACGCGTTGGAGCTCCCTGGAGTTATTACTTCACCCACGGCCTTCACCGTATTCTGCGAGGGGTTCAAAGATAGGTCGAATTTCCCCTTGCCACTCGAGCTTCTTTGCCTTCGGTGTCTGATAAATCATTTGATAAATCAGACTTCGCATCTGCATGGCTCAGAAAAGTCCTCCAACTCGGAATCGCGGGCACTTTTCCTCTCTCTCTATAAGTTACTCGAATTCAGCCAAAATCTAAGTCAGTACTAACGTACTATGTGAAGCGAAGTAAACCTTTAAAGGTTTACTAAATTAGAGAGAAAATGGGTGCTCTTTCCATGTAGTTTTGCCTTCTAATCACGAATCTGCCAATCGATTGTCCAAATTATGTCTCGTTTTGGGGAAAAAAGGGGGAAAAGTAGAGGTTTTGGGACCGTTCCTTAAAACTCGTGAGCTGATTGGCTAACCCCCAAGTGACGTATGAAAAGTAAGAGGCACAAGATCTGCAGGCTGCAGCATATAATACTGTACACAGCATGCGGTATTTGACCCCTCTGTTCAATGGACAATTTATGAAAAAAGGAAATTAATCAATATAATCTTAGGAGTGAATAATCATTAGCAATATATTTTCTACAAGATCAGAAAACGCTTTTGCCCAAATATAAAGCTCTTGTTTTGTTTTTAGCTTTTCTTTTGAACAATGTTCTCATCCATCTGAGCTTGCCGAACGAAAGTTTTGCATTGGTCATAAACGCGTGCACAGCCGTTTTATGCGTCTGTATATAATTATGTACAATGTCCTACACATCTTTAATACGGCAGTGATTATGTTCCCCTCGTACATAGCGACTGGTGAACGCTTTTGTTTTGTTTATTTCACATTTTTTTTTACTTCGCTTCACATAGTACGTTAGTACTGACTTAGATTTTGGCTGAATTCGAGTAACTTATATAGAGAGAGGAAAAGTGCCCGCGATTCCGAGTTGGAGGACTTTTCTGAGCCATGCAGATACGAAGTCTGATTTATCAAATGATTTATCAGACACCGAAGGCAAAGAAGCTCGAGTGGCAAGGGGAAATTCGACCTATCTTTGAACCCCTCGCAGAATACGGTGAAGGCCGTGGGTGAAGTAATAACTCCAGGGAGCTCCAACGCGTTGGAGCTCCCTGGTGTTACGGGTGAAGTAGACCGAAAATTCTGTCTCTCGTTCGTTAGTCGTCTTAGCTAACGAAAGAGAGACAGAATTTTCGGTCTACGGGTGAAGCTGCTGCAGCTGCTGTCGTTGAAAAACAGATTGGAAGACTTGACTCCAAGTCTGATCGTTGGAATAGCTGAATCTTTTAGCTAGCTTATCCTTCTCTTCATGTCAAATTCTGAATACAGGCCAGGATCCTCAAATCATCTTCAGCAAAGTGATTACTGCAGATTGTACTCCACTCACTTGGCCGGCCCTTGCCACTCTGCCCGCGTGAGCTTTACATTTGCGACCCAAAATTTCCGTAGATTTTCATCTTTAGGAAAATGATGTAGGCTTACACCATCTTTAGGGGTCTTGCTACAGCCCGCAACTATACACCGATTAGGCATTATTGATGAAACTGTGTCCCAAAATCAAAGTTATTGTGAGGAATTAAACACACGAAAATACGCAATGCAAATGGTCGATGCGGTGAATATCATGCTCGGCACCGGGCTGGGCCTGCCGGGGGCCTCCGGGCGCGCACGATATAGGTTATAGTGGAATATTTTCCCTTACTTTTCATTTTTTTAGGGGCGGGGCTTATGACTGTGTAAATCAGCAAAAATGTACTTTTCAAATGATTATAAAATATGACTGAATGCATAAAAAATTGTGTGATGGATATTTTTTGGCTCCTGATGACAACTTCCTACGAAAAATGGGCAATTATTTTTTTATTTTAGTGACCCTTTAAGTTTACTCCTTTTTTTCTAAGTATCAAAATGAAATCATAAAAGCAACTAAGCTATGAGCATGAACATGTGGGCTCGATTACAAAGGGCATGTATGTTCTCTATCTGTTGAATGAGTTACACAATGAAGCTTTTCCTGTACACAAAGAACTTGTCCCCGTCACAAGCCACAAGGTTACCAGAAGGAGTTACGAGGCATACGCTTTTGTTTGCAGAGCGGTCTGATATCGCGTATTCGACGATCCTCCTTGCCTGGATGTTACCATCACATGACACCTGATCAACCGCGTATCTACCCTCTTTATCCCTGTATGTGATGTAGAGTGTGTCTGTCAGTTTGTCGACATAACATAATGGCTCGTCCCACTCTTTCCACTGTATGACAACCTTCTCTTCTCCTGATCGTGAGATGACAGTAAATTCATTCCCACCTGTATGCACAACGATATCACCTGATGACAAGGCTTGTATCCCACCCCAAACCCACTTGCTCTTCATCGTAATAGTTTGCACTGTCTTACCATCAGCAGGGTTGATGACATAGATATTAGAGTGAAAGTGCTGAGCAGCGACGATCATCCCTTTCCTGTCAACATCTACTGCGGAACAGGGTTCATTTTTCGGCATGGTAATGTCTTTATTTACATTCAATTGTCTGTCATAGAGAATTATGCGTGAACCTACGCTGTACCCATCCGTGTAATTCATTCTCCTCCCGGCACTTACTAGGCATACTATTACGTTGCTGTCTACGGGGGCGCATGATGTAATACTAGATCCCTGGATAATACCAGATCCCTGGATGATTTTGTACGTGTGTTCAGTTTCGATATTCATAGCATGCAAATCAAGGTCATTCGATAGCCATAGGCCTATCTCATCATAGCTGATCAAACCACATACACGATCAATCGTCGTTGGAGTGTCGAATGACTTAACCAACTTCCATTTGCCGAAAAAGCCATCAATTCTCCCGTAATGTTCCCCACCTACTTTACCCTCCACAAATTTCACTCTCTGAACCGTACGCTGGATTCGGTCCAGAGAGTCGGCCACTTCTTGATGAACATTTGCACTTGTACTATCAAGTGATGTAAGGACATGAGGACCTTTGGTCATTAATGCTTCGTCATTTTGCTTGATTCGAGTTATCTGAGAATCCATATCATCCATTACACTGATTGCACCGCGGTTCTTAATTTTGAGACCTTCTGTCGTTTGGGCAACCACTTCTTTGATTGTTTTAATCTCCGACATACATTGTGCTTTGATTCCTTCAAGAATTTGCGGCTGCTTTTTTGCTTCTTCTTTACAGGCTTTGATCCGTTCGTCCCTCTGCTCGTTAATGATTCGTATGTCCTCATCCGCCTTCTCGTTGATCAAACGAATCGTCTCCTGATCTTTGTCATACACACTCTTTAACTTGCCTTCGTATAAGACGTTAACCTCATCATTGACTGACTGAAGATGATTACTTGCATCAGTTGCACTGGACTGTATTTCAGATTCATGTCTTTTCAAGAGTTTCTTCGTCTCCTCTATGTCTTGTACTTTATAGTCTAGCTTTTTTTCTCATGTCCAAAATGACATCCTCGATGTCGACTAACTCACATTGTTCCTGGCGGTGATCTTTGATAGCGCATAGATGACAAATATATATTGTATGCTGCTTACAGTAAAATTTGATTGTCGCAGAGTGTTTGCCACATGACCATGTCATATCATGACCTGTTCTAGTGCGTAGCTCCGCCTTTTCTTCTCCATCTTCTGGGAACTTGGATGCCATGACGTGGTACAGTATTTGCAGTGATCTACCTGTAGGCAAAGTGCATTGAAGTACTATATATACAGTGTGTCCCAGAAAAAAAAGGGAAACCGGATTCCATGGGAGAAATTTTCTGTGATATTCCACTCCCGATGTTTGTGAAAATTCACCCAAGCAATAAGTTCATTATCACCTGCGAGGTCAGAAAAACTCAACTGCTTCTTACTCAACTATCCACTCATTTGGGCAGAAATCAAGCATGTTATCATTTTAATTGTTCTCTAGAATACGTAATTAATTTTCGACGCATGGGCTGTCATTTAAAAGAGAAATTTATGAATTGTTTTTTGATGTTTTCCTTTCTTAATATAATTACGTTTACTACCTAAAACACTCACTCAAATTTGAAAATATGTGCGTGCAAATGAAATGTTGGTACCACCACTTTCCATCATTTTAATTCAGTCATGTGTGAATTATGAATAATAAAGTGTGCATCACATGGAAGAAGAGAAGCAGAGCTTTTGATATATGTATATCTCATCAAGGACTTTATTCATTATGTACATACATACTTATATATACTGAGTGAATAAATAGCAGGGCTAAACAAAAAATCGTTTGGTCAACGATATCTGAATTTCAAAGAGATAATCACATTTCTAGAAGTAGTTTTTCTTTCCTTTCATATGACACCTCAGTAGGGGAAAATGAGCGACGGACGACAAAGCTCTGTTGGTGTAAATTGATGCTTGACTGATCATTTTCATGATTTATTAAAGGCTACCAGATCGTCCCCATTCTGTTACCAGAAATACTGGTTGCTTTGCTGTTAACTACATGGTCAAGTTGGTTAAAGAAAAACAACCCTCATTATTAATTACCTCTAATCATTTTGTTGACGATCAGCCATGCATGAATTTATTCTGTCTTGCTTATTTATTGCTAGGACTAGCAGCCAGTTCAAAACGGATTCGTTTAATGCATCAGATTTGTCATCCCTGGCTCAATTTTCCCGATTAAGGTGTCATATGAAAGGGCAAAAATCAAACTTTCTAGAAATATGATTATCTCTTTGAACTTCAGATATCGTTCTTTTTTGGTAGCCCTGCTTCATATTGTCTATATTCACGTATGCTTGAAGTATGTATCATTATGGGTGGCATCAAATGAAAGAAGATGATTCACGCTTTACAAATATGTGTCATTCATAAAACATAATTGTGACTGTTTGATAAAACATCGATGAATCTCGGTTTCCTTTTTTCCTGGGACGTAATGTACGTATATATATCTATATGTCTATGTCTTCGGTTGGGAGACACTTGTTTGTCTCCCTCTTTGTCCAATGTGGCTCCCTATCACACCAGTCCCTATTATCATGGAATTAACAGCGTTGTCGTGTGTCTCCCTAATACCCGATCCAGTGGATATATATATATATATATGTCTGTGTGTGTGTGTGTGTTTGTGTCTGTGTGTGTGTAGTATATCCCAGAACAAAAATAGGCATTTGGGTACCAGTCAGTAAAGACACCGTTTGATCCTGTCCAGTAGTCACGAAGAAATAAGGATTTTCTTAAAGCCTGTCATTGGTCTCTTTCTTCCATCTTTTGTCAATTGGATGTTATTGGCATCCACATGACTTGTGTGGATAAATATTTTGTTTGTAATAGACATTTTTACTAACATATTCAATTCAAATTCATTGTATGGTATTTCTACATAATAATCAGGTTGTATCTTCCTGGATCAAGACAAATCACTGTATTAATCAAACAGATTCATAATTTTGTTTAATCATTACTTTTCATCTTCAAAAATGCGAACTTCTGCGAGGAACCTTAGATTCCTCTCTTTTATGGAAAGATCTGTGCAAATGCATACAACTGTATTCCTAATTTTGCCTGGCAAAATTCCTATGTCTTTTCCTATGGAAGGTTGGCAGGTATGAAATATTTTAAAACTGATATCAAAACCCCTCACAACACCTATCCCTCATCTATGCACATGTCGATTTGAATTGCATTTACAAAGTATAATTGTTGTGGGTCAGGCTCGACTAGGACATGTGTTATTATCTGGTCCCTTTTACCAACCACTGATTTTGTTTTCCTTTAAATGTATATGTTGCTGGTGGTAATAAAATAAATCAATCAATCAAACCACCCTTCTGATTGAAATATTAATATATGAAAATATTGATATATCAGGCGAACGTCCATAACGTCTAATTCACACGAAATATTGCATTTACATCGTAACGCTTCTTTCATGCCTCACTCGTTTTAAAAGAACCTACAGAGAAACTACTAACAACTAAGGCATTAATCTTGAGTTATAATATTTACAAACATTTGTCAATGAATGTCTGTCATTAATTAAAAAATATACTTACGATTAGTTTACAGGACTATCCCTTTGTGCTATGGACTTCTCTACCTTCTACCGACGATGTACTACTCAAAGCCTACAGTTTGTATATATGCCATATAAAAAAAGGGGTGCGTATTGTGAAATATCGGGCATTTACAGCTACCATGGCTACAAAATACAAATGGTGCTCAAATTAAAAAGCAATCATAACAATGGTATCTCCCCCACGTGTTATTATATGATCAAGTTATTAATGTGTTTGTTAAGTAAGGTGTTAGCACGTCAACATTCAACCCCTATGCGCACGAAGAGGCAGTTTCGGGACGACAACGGGATCAATAGCGGAATGAAAAGCTTTTCGGTAATTTGAAAGGCACTAGCGTAGCCTGGGGGGCACATTTTTGTATTCTATTGTTATATTAGTAGTCACAATTCATTTGTTTTTTTTCTACGACTTTTATACTCGTATAGTATTCATTCGCGTGCAGTGTTCGTGATAAGAGTGTACAAATCAAATGGAAAAATGGCAGCCGTTGCAGGGGCATCGATCTATCGCTATCTCTTTCTCTAGCTCTCTCTCTCTCTCCCTCACTCTCTCTTGCTGTTATTCGAATTCCCTTTGCTATTTCGCCCTCTTTCTCTCTCTCTCTGTGTAGTTGTCTCTCTTCTTCTTACTCTCTTACACCCCTCCCACAATCATCGAATTCCCATTATTCTCTTGGTAACAAGTTTCTTTCTCACATCCCCCCCCCCCTCTTCCTCTTTCTCTCTCTCGAATAGTCCTTACTATATCGCTGTCAAGAAACTGACACTGATAAAATATTAAGTCAAAACTAAACAATGTTTTTATTGTAATAATTGACGTATATTCAAGATCTTTAAACATTGACTGAGTTCAATGGCAAAAGCGAGGTATTTAGAATTGACAATTGACAGCAAGACCAAATAAATAACTGAATACACACACACACAGGGTCTTTTCGATGATATGAATTTATCATTATTTAGTTTTGAGTAAGGGCCTAAAACATATTCTAAGTTGTAGTCACAGGTAAAACGTTTTTCCTACTTAATAGCACAAGACAGGCTAATCATTTTATTTCAAATGAACAGTATTAAAAATACAGGCCCATTTACTGAATAGCATTTCATGACATATCTTACGAAATACATGAGAACAATGAAATTAATAACAAAGATTGGTAAATGTTAAAACAACATCATGATATTTTTCGTGGGTGAAAAAAAAGGTTTTCACATCTAACAGAACGAGTCCTAACCTTTCCAAACTATCCCATTGTAATCACGAAACCTGTCTTGATCCTGAAAATATCTGTGAGTAGCACTCCCAACCCCATTAAATCCTGCAATCTCGGATCGGTTGGTTGGGGGGGGGGGGGGGTCGAGCCTACCGCCTAGCGGTTAATAAAATACAGAATGTAAAACATAATTGTGGGGACATTTTGACCAACTGTTGGTGAGTTCTCCCCTTGGTCAGCTCGAAGACATTTGGCTGGCCGCTCTGCACAATTCCATCATTTTCTTCACCAATCTGCTGGACGACTGATCTAACTCTATATAAATTCAAATTTGTTGTAGCTATGGCATTTTGACTAAAAACCATAGCTGGTTGTATGCTGCCATCTACAGACGAAATGCATATCTATGCTTATACAAATAGAAACAGCAGAATCTTGAGCGGGCGACTTTTTCAAGAGCTCCGTAGCTGCGTTATTTATCCATAGACATTTTGGCGGGAAAATTAAATCTGCTCCTCCACTACACCCAGCGGCAACGGTGCCAACAAGTAGCCGCCACCAGCCCTTCGACCTACACCCATCTTTGGCTTCTGTCCAGTCTACTTCTTATAGCTTCTGGCGAAATCCGACTTCGTTCCAGTCGCCTAGTTAGTGGAGGCTGAGGTTGGGGTTACCCACAGGCGTTCCCATGGTGATATTGTCACTCATTTTCATACTTTTCTCCACGTATTAATAACATTACAATAACAGGTAAGAGGTTGATTAATTCATTAACATGCGCATGAGATATGGCGTACTCTAGTTCTTTGTCCTCAGGAGAAGAGGATTACAATAATGCAGCAGATAATCCAAAATTTCGGGATACACCGGAGGTATTATCTTCCGATGGTCACACTCTCCGTGAGGAGAGTGATGACGATTCAAATTGTTCATGGAAAACGGCAATGAACAGAAATTCTGTCAGATCCAAGAAAAGGGCAAGGGTTAGAAGCAATAGCGATGGTATGTTAAATACGAAGAACAACAAGATTCCTAAATTCTCAACTCCAACGCATTCAAGTAGGAAAGTGGTGATTGTTGGTCTGGAAAAAAATGTATGCAGTGCTAATCAAGTGCGGGTTTACAGAGAAATTCATGATCTCGTTGGAAAACTTGTAGGTATGGTTAAAGTAAAAAATATGTTGATTTTGACATGTGAGAATGAGAAACAAATTATAACCCTGTTACAGTTAACACAGTTGGCTGGTTTAGACGTAAAAGCTACACGTTATGAAGAAGATCAGGTGGTTACAACGAAAGGGGTCATCCATAGAATCGATACTCAAATCAGCAATGAAGAAATAGCAGATGTATTAAGAGAACAGAATGTAATAAATGCTAAGCGATTTAGGAAGAAGATCAATGGAGAAATGGTACCCACTCCATCGGTACTTATTACTTTCAAAGGTAAAAGTAAACCGGATTCTGTAAATTTTCTCTATGAGATTAGGCGTGTGGATAACTTTGTCCCACCCGTGACAAGGTGTCATAAGTGCCAACTATTTGGTCATATGAAAGATAATTGTAGGGGTAAAATACGTTGCGTGAGATGCGGAGGCGAACATGAATTTGACGCTTGCGCACAAAAGGAAAACAGGAAGTGCTTTAGATGTGGAGATAATCACTCGGCGGCGTATCAAGGATGCAAATCTTATATAGAAGCTAAGCAAATACAAACAATTAAATTGAATGAAAAGCTCACATACGCGCAAGCGACAAAAGTGTATCGCACTCAGAAAAATGTAAATGTTGTAGAGACGACTAATAACACAGTCAACACGAGTAACTCCAAAGAGAACCCTCAAAGTAAACAGAACAAATTAGATTCCAACTTAAAATTACAGAGTCCTGGACATGAAACAAGCCCTCACTCCCATATCCCACCCGCGGCTCAAGTACACAAGAGAAAAGAGAAAAGGCGGGAAAGAGACGGGGAGTCTGAGCAGGGTTCTTCAAATAATAATCAAACTGGCTTTCCCAATAATGTGACATCATTAGATTTGATTATGTTCATTCTGGTTGCGATACGTAAGTTACTTCTTTCTGAGAACGATGATCAATTTGTGGAAGCTGCTGTCAAAGCGGGTAAAGATTTTTTAAAGGCAGACATTACCATGGAAATGGTAAAAAGCCGCCTTAAATGACACAGCCCGTTTCAGATAAAACTATAATACAATGGAATGCACAAGGTATGATTTCAGATGGTGCGGACTTTTTAACGTCAATATTTGATAATAATTTATTGGGTTCTAACCTAGATATTATGTGCATTCAGGAAACTTGGTTTAATGATTATAATGTGTCTTTTATTCCGAATTACATTTGTGTCTGTAGAAATAGACCGGATGGTAGAAGAGGTGGTCTAGTTATATATTTAAAAAAGGATATTACTTTCCAGGTTATGAAAGTTAAAGGGAATATCGAATACCAAAGAGTTGATATTTTTTCAAAGAAAGGGATCATTTCAATTTTTAATTATTATAATCCATGTAAAAAGATTGAAGTGGAAGAATTAAATGAGATGGTTAGAAATGTGCCAGGGAGGATCATAATTCTGGGCGACTTTAATAGCCACAACCCACTCTTGGGGAGCAGTAAATTAGATGCAAACGGCAGAACCGTAGAAACTTTTATGGAAGATCATGATCTAGCATTGCTAAATGACGGTTCTCCAACGAGGTTAGACCCTCATTTTGGAACACATTCAATGTTAGATTTATCTATAGTTTCCAAGGAACTAGCGTGTAAAATGGAGTGGGAAGTACGGTCTAACAACTTTGGCAGTGATCACAATGCGATTGTTATTAAATTGAAACAGTCGGGCGATACGATTATACATGAATACACAGATATCGGATTTAGATGGAGCTTTAGAATTGTAAATTGGGAAGGGTATAGAAATGCAATAAAAGAGGAATCATTAAATCAAGAGTATAATAGTGACTTTAAATTAGATATTCAAAGTCGATACAACGCCATTGTTAATGTTATTCTGAATGCGTCAAACAGGTACATTAGTCGAGTTCGACTAGGAGGGGGGAAAAGAAGTAAAATAACTCCCTGGTGGAACGAGGAGTGTCAAAAAGCAGTTGCGGAGAGGAATCATATTAAAAACAGATTAAAAAGGTATTATGACATAAATGATGTTAAACAATACTTACAAAAGAAAGCCTTTGCACAGAAGGTACAGAGAAGGGCTCGTTTCGACTATTGGTCTCAATACTGTGCTAGAATGAATAGATTTACAGACAAAGGGAAAGTGTGGAAACAGGTGAAAGGAATGCGAGACAGCACAAAGAACACTCACATTTTTCACAATCTAATCGTTAATGGTAATATGGTAAGTGAGTCTAAAGATAAAGCAAACGCCGTGGCATCCTTTTTCAAATCTATTGATAGATCATTTTCCGTAAACGATAATGAAATTGATGATGCTCTATTTACCCACATTATGGATGATGACTGTATTAATGATGATTTTAATATGAATGAGTTGAGGAACGCTTCAAAAGAGATGAGAAACTCCGCTCCAGGTAAGGATGACATTTATGTGATTATGTTAAAAAACTTGCCCCCAATAGCACTTGTTTACATATTAGAGTTATATAATGAAATCTGGGAAAATTCATGTTTTCCAAGCCAGGGGTATGAAGTTGTCCAGATACCTATTTTGAAACCTGGAAAAGAAGCGACGGATGTGTCATCTTACAGACCAATTTCGTTATTATCTTCCCTCTTTAAAGTCATGGAAAAAATGATTAAAAATCGGCTGACTTGGTATTTAGATAAAAATAAACTTTTAAACCCAATTCAATCAGGATTCCGTAAATATCGAAATGTCAAAGATCATTTAATCAGACTCGAGACCGACATACACTCAGCATTGAGTGAGAAAAAATATACTGTAGCTGTTTTTCTAGACTTGGAAAAGGCATATGACTCGTTATGGAAAGGAGGTCTCTTAAAAAAATTGTCAAGGTTAGAAATTCATGGAAAATTATTGTTTTATTAAAGCTTTCTTAAAGAATAGATATTGTAATGTTAAGGTTAACAATTGTTTGTCGGAAAATTATGTGTTAGAAAACGGTATCCCACAAGGGAGCTCTTTAAGTCCTGTACTTTTTACTTTGATGTTGAATGACTTAAAGATTAACGAAAGTGGAGTGAAATTATCATGTTATGCCGATGATATTGCAATTTGGTTTTCGGGTTCCAACTTAGATCTGGTTCGCCAGAAACTACAGGAAGCCCTCCATGAAATTGAAATTTGGTGCTGGAGGTGGAAATTAAAGATTTCACACACCAAGTCGGTATTTACCAATAAACAAAAGAAAGACATTGCTTTGAAAATAAATGGGCATGTTTTGCCTCATTGCGAGCAGTTTAAGTTTCTTGGTATGTGGCTGGATTATAAACTAACTTGGTCGGTCCATATTAACGCACTTATTGAGAAGTGTAAGAAAAGATTAAATTTATTACGTTGCGTTTCAGGAACTACATGGGGAAATAAGTATGAAATTTTGATGATGATATATAAAGGACTTATTTTATCTGTTTTAGACTATGGCAGTGAAATGTATGATTCTGCGTGTATATCTCTGAAGAAAAAGCTAGACGCTATACAATACAGAGCACTAAAATTATTACAGGGACTATACATAATGTATCCTTGGAGGCTCTACAGGTGTTAACCGGAGAATTGCCGCTGGAACTTAGGAGAAAATTATTTAATGATAAATTTAGATATTATTTGTTGTTTAGCTCATCCAGTCATCCTTCTAAAGAAATTCTTGGTGATCATTATACCATGAATAGAAGTGAATGGAAGGGTGGGAAAGCACCATTTAGCCTTAGAGCCAGTCGAGACGAAGTAAATGTAGAAAATCAAGACAATTTAATACCGAAAATTCCCGAATGGCGATTATCCCGTCCTCTTGTGTCATTTGATACTCGAGGTAAAATACCAAAAAGGGATATGCTTGCAGCCGAGATGAAATCCATTGTTCAGGACAGAATAGGAATAATATGGAAAGGATATTTGCATGTATATACAGATGGGTCTAAACTTGAAGATCTCAGAACAGGAGCTGCGTTTTATGTTCCCCAATATCAGGTGATTAAATATTTTAGATTGTCACATGTATGTATCATGAGAGCGGAACTCGTCGCCATTCTAATGGCTCTGGAGTGGTTAGACAGTTTCGTAAAGTCCTGTTCAGTGGTCATTTTTAGCGACTCATTGTCAGCCCTTCAAATGATCGACTCATACTTTATTAGATGCACTATTGTCAATGAAATCTTACACAAAATTCATAATTTTTTGTCAGAGGATATTCTTGTCTTTTTTGAATGGATTCCATCTCACTGTGATATTAACGGCAATGAAATAGTTGATAGGGCTGCCAAGAAAGGCGCTCTGAAAAATCATTTAGACATTGTTTTATCTAACACTACAAGCGAACTTGCATGCTCTCGGTTGGATTATTATAAAAATATTTGGCAAAATGAATGGAATAGTTCAGAAAAGGGAAGATTTCTATATGCTCTGCAGGACAAGGTTACCGAGCAGGCATACAGAAAAGGCTTGTCTCGGAGAGATGAATGCCTGATCCAACAACTGAGAGTAGGTAAGTGTACATTAAATTTTTATATGTTACAAATCAATCAGCATTCTTCCGGTCTTTGCGAAGTGTGTAAAGTATTTGAAACTATCGAACATTTCATTTTATATTGTTCAAAATACGAAAAAGAGAGACACATAATGATCAGAAAGTTAAAACTCAATAACCCAACCCTTAAGCAACTTTTGACTAACCCTGATTATATTCGGGAATTATTATGTTATGTACATGCCACTAACCGTTTTGGTTAGTCTGCTTTTTCCATGAACAGTTAGTATCGCGCGCATTGCATTTATCTCACAATTCTTAAACTGGATTATTGTATTTTGCTATTTCGCTTCGGCTTTCGTGTACTAATTTAGGTGATAGAATATATATATATAATTTGTTTTTCACTAATGATTTCATGCAACTAATAATCACCAAATGGATCGACGTTATACGTGGGCCTTCCTTAGCCGAAGTCCCACTGACGAAAGTGGCTGGCGCGTATAATCTGGAGAGATTCAAGTGCGCCATCATATTCAACTACAACAACAACTACAACAATTATTGTTGCAGTTTTATTTGCTTTTGCTGTCTGTTCTTGTTTTTGTTTTGTTTATTCGTTCAGTGTGGCCTTCTGCAGCTAATGCTTGAAGTAATTATTGTACCTCACTTGTTTATCCCAAATTGACAGTGTTGTAGTGTGTCACTTTTTGTTAGGGTGGACTTGGCCTTTAAATAAGAAAAAAAGATCGTAATAACATAACTCATATGAAGATTCATAATACAATTGTTGACGATAATTCTGATACAGCTAAAAGTTTCAATGATTATTTTTTCAGGAATTGGTCCTAATCTCGCTAACGCGATACCCCGCGTTGATAAGAGTTTTGAATGATTTTTAAATAGTGAAAATCCAAATTCGTTATCCTTCCTTCCAACTGACACTCATGAAATCATAAAAAAATGTGGTAAACCTAAAGTAAAAAGAGCCCATGATATGACAAGATAAGTAATGATTTACTAAAAGACATTATCAGTGAGATTGCTATTCCTTTAGAACATGTCATGACTTTGTCAATTGTGAGTGGTATTGTTCCCGACAAAATGAAAATTCCAAAAGTGGTTCTCTTTTATCTTATAGTTTCATAATCTGGAAAAAATGATATATAATCGTACAATAAAATTTGTAAGGAGTTTTGACCGTTTTAGGCAAAAGCACACAACAACGCATGTAATTCTATATTTTATTAATAACATAACAACTACTGTTGATGACCATCTCCACACGCTTGGAATCTTTCTGGACTTCTCCAAGGCCTTTGACACCATTGATAATGATCTCTTATTGGCTAAGTTATGACATTACGGAATAAGGGGAAAGGCCTTGGAGTGTTACAGAAGTTACCTTACAGCTAGTAAGCAGTTTGTTTCCATAAATGGTTAAAATTCAGATTATAATAACATAACATGTGGACTGCCCCAGGGTTCTCTTCTTGTGCCACTACTCTTTATTTTGTTTATCAATGATTTTCAGAATTCAAGGTCCTATCATTTATATTATTTGCCGATGACACCAGTGTTTTTTTATCTCATAAAAATCCCGATACTCTTATAAATACAATCAATACTGAACTTGGATGTATTGAAGTGTTTTTTAGCCATTCAATTTCACCTTTTTTTTTCAATTTCAGCTTTACCCGGTAATGTCTCTCTCAATAATACTTCTATATTTTTATTTATAGACAACAAACTTTCATGGAAGAAACATATCACGCATTTATGTAAACTGTTATAAATGTTGGTGTCATTAACAAACTGAAAATCATTTTTCCCTCCAATATATTATTTAATTTCTACTGTATGCTTATTCTCCCTTACTTGAATTATGGGTTATTAACTTTGGGCAAATCCACTAAAATTTTATTGGATAGATTATTGCTTACACAAAAAGGATAATGATAATCAGTTGTCATCAAAGCAGATTAGCTCATTCAGATCAATTGTTTTACGCTAATAAAGTATTAAATATACACGAGTTATACAATCTTCGTCTGGGTTTTTTTATGTATCAACTAAATTGCGGCGAGTTGCCAACTCCCTTAAGTTTATTGTTTTCAAAAAATGAAAGTTTTCACAGTTACTCCACAAGCGTCATCTTACCACCTTCAATTTCCAAGGACTTTGTACAAACAGAAAACTATTATCTACACCGGCCAACGTTTCTGGAATTCTCTTGATGGGTCATTCAGACAGTCACCAATTTTATTTTCGTTCGAACATAATCTTAAGCTTTGGCAAATAAACGGTTACAGTATGTAAGATTCTGATAGGTCATCAGAAGTGACCAGAAGTGATGAAGTACAGTCAACCTGTCCGAAACGTCAAGTCTTCTCCACTCTCAGCCTTCTCATCTGGTTTACAGTCCTTGTCTACACTCTCTGAATTTCTATCTCGCTTTTCCTTTTCTTCTCCTCTCAACTTTTCTCCACTTTCTTCTTCTTACTCAATAGTCATTTTCAGGACTAACCACATGGTGAACTGTAAACCTTCTCCACGTTATTCAGTTATTCATCTTGTAGGTTCTTTAACGGGCATATGGAAAGCAAGTACATGTTGATCTTTGATGATGTGTATTGTTCTGTACATAAAAAAAATTTACAACCATTTGATCTGAATATGTATCATATATTTTAAAATATTTTTTGTAATCATTTTATTTTACCTGCTAAGCCCCGCCCTAAAAAATCCTTTGGAGTCGATCGTGTTCATATCATGACATCATCAGTCAATCATCAGTCACCTAAAACAAGCCAAACAATAGACACTGGTATGTACAGTATCTCTCTGTTTTGTACTTGCTAACAGTAGCATCGTGTGTTTTCATACAACAGATTTTCAGTACCTTTCTTTTCCTGTGATGCTGGAGCATTTCTGACATAGCATCTGCTATTGTGATTGAGAGTTTATGAGTTTGTATTGTATGAAAACATGCGATGCTATTGTGAGCAGGTGCTAAACTGGGGGATAGGTACATACCAGTGTCTATTGTTTGGCTTGTTTTAGGTGACTGATGATTGACTGATGATGTCATGATATGAACACACTCGACTCCAAAGGATTTTTTAGGGCGGGGCTTAGCAGGTAAAATAAAATGATTACAAAAAATATTTAAAAATATATGACACATATTCAGATCAAATGGTTGTAAATTTTTTGATGTACAGAACAATACACATCATCAAAGATCAACATGTACTTGCTTCCCATATGCCCTTTAACAATTTTAGGAAGTCCTCGTAGTTCTGCAACCTGTCATGACTTACACACTGAAACTCTTCTTATAAACTGCGCAACGATATCACCTGATGTCAAGGCATGTATCCCACCCCACACCTTCTTGCCCTGCATCTTAAACGAGTTTACTATCATACCAATATCGGGGTTGATGGCGTAGATGTTAGACCCCAAGTCGGGAACGGCAATGATCATTCCATCAATGTCAACATCAACATACACTTCAGTATAATAAGGGTTATTTCTCTGTATCATGATGTTTGTAATCACGTTCCATTGTCTGTCATAGAGAGTGATGTTTCCATCCAAGCTGTCAAGCGTTTCGTCGCCTCTCCATTTACCACATGCTATCAAGTTGCTGTCTATGGAGGCACATGATGTAATACCCATGTTACTATCTCCTTCAATGACTTTCTCTGTATGTTCACTGCTGAGACATGTAACATAACATGCACTGTCACAGCTGTCAACCACACATATCTTATCATCACAGATCAAACTACGTACACACGGGTGTTTAACGATCGATGGAATGTCGATTGACTTGACAAGCTCCCATTTGCCGATATAACCATCAATCCTCGCATAGTGTTCCCAACCTACTTTACCCTCAACGAACTTCACTCTCTGAACTTCTCCCTGTATTCGGTCAAGACAGTCAACAACATCTTGATGAACATTGGCACGTAAACTTGAGGAGCTTCATTCACTAATGTTTTATCATCTTGTTTGATTCGTGTAATCTTGCAACTAATGTTATCCATAGTGCCGACTGCTTGCTGGTGTTTACTTTTAAGATGTTCTATCTTTTTGGCAAACACTCCTGACCACTGATTGTCTTTGTCTCTGACATGTTTTTTGCTTGGGATTCTTTGAGAATTTGTTGTTGCTGTGCATCTTCTTCTGCTCTTTATCTTTCACGGTCTTTAGCTTTCCCTCGTAGCTGGCGTTAACCTCATCACTGAATGACTGAAAATGGTTACTTGTACATGTGGCACTCGACTTTATTTTAGTGTCAAGCGTTTGCAGTAGTGTCTCCGTTTTCTTTATTTCTTCCACTTTGTCTTCCAGTTTTCTCTTCATTTCCAAGATGACATCCTCGATGTCTTCTAGCTTACATGGTTTCTGGCCGTGATCTTTGGTTGCGCATGGAAGGCAAATAGGGATTTCGTGCTTTTTACAGTAGAATTTTATTGGTTCACCATGTTTGTCACATGACCATGTCATGTCATGACCTTTTCTGGCTCTCAGTTCAACCTGGTTATCTGTAGGAAACCTGGACGCCAACGTGTTTTCTATTATTTACATGAAACAGAAGTCTGCAAATAATAAATAAGAACAATGTTGCTTGGTTCATAGAACGCTTTTTAACGCAGTAATACAAAAACAATAAACACAATAAAACAACACAGAAACAAAAACTGATAATGAAAAAGACTTATCCTTATACCAAAGTAAATAGGAAATGGCAGAGAAAGTAAAGTTGGATTTACATGTAAATTAACTAAAATAGGGGCGGATCCAGGATTTAGTACACCCTAGACCCGTATTTTTTGGTCTTGGAGTGGCGACATTTTTTTTCCGCCAGACCTCCAAAATTCGCTCGTGGGGGGGAGGGGGGGGGTGGGTATGGGGTCCAGTTTCCCTCCATAATTCTCTCACTAAACAAGGGTTTTCATTCTAAAAGGGGGGAGGGGCAAAATCGACAAAAGGGCGGATCCTTTATGGTCAAAATGCATACTTTTACTTTATATACTTTATATTTAGCTATCAGCTCACGGTATTCAGTAATTATGTGCCTCTTTATTTCACCGTGTATGGCAAAGTATTATTACTGATTTTATATTCATCGCATTCCATGATAGACACTCAATAAATGGAGGAATACTTCCTACCCGGGTCCACTTTCTTCATCTGAGTCGAGAGCAAAATGTTACATGTATTGTCTGGCACCCCCGTACATGACCAATCCATAACATTATGACTTATCCATGGGATCAGAGAAATCAATTCATCTCACAAATGCTTCTTTTCTCATTGTAAGATAAAAATCGGATTCATTTTTTAATCTTAATTGAAGCCATCTTTGCATTCTTGTTCTATCAAAGATCTGCTTGCAGTCATTGCAAGCTCTTTTTCTACCTTGCACACAACAAAAACACCCTTACCTTGATATGTAGTTGAAATCCACTGAATATATACACTATGATGCGCTAAATTCAGAATTGTACAAATCAACAGAATGAACGCTCATCTGCGTTGATTGAAAATAAAGTATGATATAAATCGCGTGCGAAGCAGGATTATATGGTAGCACTTATAGCTCACAATATTTGCAGAGAGAAGTTATTATTATTTACATATCGGGAGATAATATTGCTGATTGATACTTAGATTTGTCATATTATTCAGTTATGATTTTTTTCGATTTGTAACAATAGTGATACTTTGAACACATCAATAATAAGAATGAATCAAGCTGAGTCAAACTGTACGAATAGGCGATTAAAATTGATAGTGTCAATATTTGATTCCTGTTTATGGTTCTGTAATGACGTATAAATAAATAAATGATAAATTGCACTTATAATCATTTGATGTCTCTTGGAGACAAAGGCTAGTGTTTATAAAAGCATACTTTATTCTAGGTTTAAGCTGGTAGGTGTAGTTCACCAATTTATGGAGCGCTTAATGTATTACCCCCCTTCTCCTTAAAATTATTTTAACTTTGTAACTAAGTGAAGAAATAAAAGTCACGTCAACATGAAATCTTTTTTTTTTACTTTCGGGAGTGGATTCTTTTCGCTCATTCATTTTTTTTCAGAATTAAAATCATTTATTACTTGAACAGACTAAGGGATTCGATCCTTGGTGCTCCATAAATCAGAGGATTAATGGAGGCAGGATTAACTTAATCCACCTTTATTAATATGTGGCAAAGCGATTTGGAAAAACGTTGAGGTGGGTTTTACAAGTTGTAGGTGCTTCTGCTTCTGTAATCCAAACAATATTTTCAACTGATCCTTTGGAACATCTCAATAAAACTGAATTCGAGCACCAGCCACTATTCATGCAACTACCTCATCTTTATTTTGGGCAGAAATTTGTTTCTCGTATCTAGTATACTTTGATCACAAAATTTCACTTTTACAATAAAAAAGGGGAATAATTTACCCCCTTGTTTTGTTCGCGCGCATAATTTTAAAATTAGGACAGTTAAAGGGGAAGTCCACACTGATATAAACTTGATTAAAAGAAGCAAAAAAAGAAAAATTAAAGAAACACATCAATTAAAAGTTTGAGCAGAATCCGATCATTAAATTCAGAAAGTTATTGATTTTTGAAGTTGTAATCAATTAAATACAAATTAGCAACTCTGTGACGTACTAGTATATTGCGAGGTCATCTTCCATTTGCCCATTACTAAAAGAAAATCATTATTTTCAACTTTTCAACTACACAATACCTGTGTGAAACAATAGTATTCCTTCATGAACAACTAAGAAAATAAAAATTAATGAATTTTTTTGTAAAGACCATATGCAAGATAAATTATGTCAACGAGTGATTTGGTCGTCTTATAAATGTAAACACTAACCTTGAGAACAGGGGGATGTTTAATATACATTGATAGTTACAAAGTTGAAGCTCTTTCTCGCTCGCTCTCTCTCTCTCTCTCTCTCTCTCTCTTCGTACAAGTATCAATATTTTATAGCACCTAATCCAAACGTCACAAACATAATTATGTGCAATCAGGCAAGCTTAAATAAATAGTTAACCAAAACAAAGGTATTTCAGATATTGTTTACAGAAATTTCATGGATTTGCTTTATACGAAGTGATAAGCCTGTATTTGCACAGAAACAAATGACTCCTCTCTATCGCAATATAAAACGGACCCTGTTCGAAGATCTTAGGAGTGGTGGAGTTTCACTAGAATGGGAATGTATGAAAAGAGAGTTAAACCATTATCTTGCTATCAACCCCTTCCCCCTACCCACACTTTTTCAATCTGTTCAATGGTCAAATAAAATAGGGATTGTATCCATATATTTCAAGCCTTTATTTAACCACGGGGTACAGTTTTGTCTATAAACTCGGGGGACTGGAAAGAAATATGGACCCAAATCAATGGTAAAAAAGGGGTGCGGCTTTTGAAAGAAACAGTGTAAGCAGGGTATGATATGATCAGATCCATCCACACACAGTTGACCAACTCGGTTTCAGTTGGGCACAACATGGTGTATATTCACGCATACTTGCCTGACAAAGCAACTTGCGCCATATTGTGTTACCCACCAGAGCCGAGTTGGCCAGACTTTGTGTATAGATGGCTCTGGACATGAAAACCCTACCCTGTCCTTTACGCCAGTTGTTTACTGCTCTCATTTGTACCACACCCCCTCGCCGAAACAGCTAACGACCGCCTGTTCTATTATCACAAAGTGGAATATCATTAATATTATTAATTTTATTAAGCCACACTTTTTCCTACAATAATTTCACAATATCTGCATGATGTTATCTTACTCAATTATGGGTGACGTTCTATTTAATAAAGTATTTAAAAGCTTGAGTGAGCACTGGCTAATTTCGAAAAACTCGCAAAAATTCAAAAGAGGCAAAAATTATGTCAATCTTGAATTAGATCAAAGTACATATCAAGCAGTTATTGAGTGCGCTATGTTTAATCAATCTGGTGATCTTTAATCCTATACTTAGCCGTGCGTACCCCCAGTACCCTAGCGTACTTACAAATACAACAGGGTGGGGGGTCCTTCCAAGACAGGGAATCAGTAAAATCTAATGTATCTGAGCAGCTTCTCGCTCGTACCCCTCATAACAAGTTGTACTGAGTTTTTGTTTTCTTTCTTTCTAGGTCTTCAAGGAGCTACACTTAATTCACCCAATTCTGCATATGCGTCAGGCGGTCACCACCATTATTGTAGGAGACTTCTTTCAATCACAGATCATCTGCATTGATACACATCACCAACAAACGAGACACTTCAGTAGTTACTAAAGTTATCTAAATTTATGAAGGCAAAGGCTATGATGACACAGCGGCGCCGAAAAGGGCCGGTTACACGAAAACAACTGCTGAACATAATCCTGCCTCAAGATGGCAGTATAACACTATGGCGCATTATTTGCTCGATAGTGTTGGAAAGATTGAATGCAGGGACAGGGAACGATCGCAAAGTTTTTTCTTCTTCAGGTTTCTAACTCACCCGTCCTTTAAGGTCATAATCCGAAAGAAACCAAAAATGAATTAGAAATATAGGAAAGGAAGCATTTTAATTGACAAACGTATTTATTTACTATCTCTTTATATAAACGTGAATGTGAAAATATCAACAGTCATTAGGAATACACTGCATCATGCAATTTGGTGGGAGAAATGGGGGGATACTTGTTTAACATGTTTTCTTTCTTTTATTAACATTGTATGTACATCTTCTTTACTACATATCATTTTGTCGACATGCTTCACACAAATATGAAGACTGCAAAAAAGACATAATCTGCAATGTTATGTATGGGCTCATGTGCTACCACCACCCCCACACCGCCAGCGTGTGTTTCTGGTGTGGGGAGGGGTGGTTGATTACACGGTCAGGTGTAAGGTCAAAAATCAAATGATAGTTCAAATCAATTGACATTCAACAGAGCAAATGTAATTGATGAATGGTATGAACTTTGTTCCAATTCTAGACTAAAGCGTTTTCTTGTTTTCCAAAGGAGCCAGTGCTCACTCAAGCGTAAAATATAAATACGTTCATTGCCATGTCATTGAATATGCCCCCACCCTTAATAGTATTAGAAAAAAAATAATGCAGATAATGTGAAATTATAAATGCAGAGGATACGTTCAGAGTGTTAACTTTTCTTTCTTTCTTTGGAGTACGCGCTGTATATGTATGATCATCTTGAGCAAATCAAATTCACCAGGCAGAAGAAATACAGAATGTGTCAGTGAGATACGGAGAGATAATATGGCAGGGACAAGTGTTAGAAATTATTGAGTTGTATATAGTTGTAACGTCAAAAAGAAATCAGCATCATTCAAATTGATTTCCCCCATAACAACATCCTCCCTCCCCCCCCCCCTCTCTCTCTCTCTCTCTCTCTCTCGTTCTCTCTATCCTTCTATCTTTCAATATCTACCTATCTCTCGTCTTATTTCTGTATATCTTTCTTTCCCGGTCCCTCTCTGTTTCTGTGGATCAATCTCTCCGTCCGTCACATTTCCATATCCCCCCCCCCCCCCCGCCGCCCTCATTCTTTGTCTATGACATAAATACACTGTAAATCACAGATATTGAAGAAAGCATACACTACGTTTATTTTTGTCATTGACCGAGCTGATAGGATTAAAAACATACATGCTGATGATTATTCACATTGGCGGAACATTACAAATACGCTTCAAAAGAAGAAAAAAAACATAAAAAAGCATGCACTTAAACATAAACATCGGTATTATTTATATTGTCAAGATAGCATACTCCCCACTACAAGATAATGATTTTCATTGTAAAGGTGTGCATTATTTCCCCTTAAATGCGTAGAAACAATGGCAATAGCAAAATATTTAACATTCTAAAAACTGACCTTGAACAGAATCTTAAAGATTTTTTATTAGTAAACGATAGGTCCATCGAAGCACAAAGAACCGAAATTAGAACTGCGTTATAGGCCTCCTCATATTGTGTATATTATATATATTTATCTGGTTTTGAGTAAAAACTTTGATGTACAGGAAATGTTTGCAGGTTGTATTTACAAACACAAAGATATTGTATTTTAAAGCCCTTCTAACATTATGATAAACTATTTTTTAAAGGAATGGTAGAAGGTGTTTTTTTTTCAAAGATGGACGTAATGAATTCTGAATCGATTACACAGGATGCACTCTTGAATAGTCATTTTCCAAATATGTGGTTTGCAAGCTAATAATCAACCCAAACTCTTTATGAATAACGAAAAAATAACCCAAAGCAATGTACATGTACATGTATATTAGCTAAGAAATTCAAATTCAAATCAGACTCCATTTATGTATGTAGATGTAAAAAAAAATCTGATTATCTTCTGACAAATTTCCATATATACAGTTGTTGCAAAAATTATTACTGGACTATTAGTTGACCTTTAAGCCGTTTTCATTCTACAGTATGCATTAAGGTCATATTTACATGAAAGTCAAAGTCATTATGCTATTTTCATCATTTGAAAAGTGAAACTGAAATGGGAAGTTCAGCCATGAAATAACTGGCTGCTTTCAACAGAAGCTGAAAATCAGACAAACAGATCAAAAGCAGTTTGAGGAAAATCAGTCAACTAATAAGAAAGTTATGATTTTTCTGTGACATGAAAAACTGGGGAAAACAATGAAACTCGATTTCAACAGAAGCAGCAAAATCGGACGAACAGATTAAAAAAAGTTTGATGAAAATCGTACAACTAAATAAGAAAGTTATGAATTTATTATGACGTGGAAAACAATAAAAACCACTAGAAAAATTGACAACTTATATTATGAGAATCATATGTCATGGGTACATTACTAATAATGGTATCGTAATATGTAAAGCGCTTTGATATTAGTTTACTTCTGAAAAGCGCTATATAAATAGACGTTATTATTATTATTAACCATTTATTTTGTTTATATTAGTACTACGAAATTATATTTTTTGGTCAATATTATGATTTCTTCAGAACTTAAACCAAGATATTTTTATAGTTATATACTTGTACATGTATACTCCTTCATAACATATATCATGAACTAAAAATATTGATTTTCGCAATATGTTTTTAAATTTCTTTGAATATTTTTTTAAATCATATTTTCCAATTTCTTTTATTATAATTATTAAGTATGGGTTAATGTACATGAAGAACATTATTTACTATAACTATATTTCGGTTTAAGTGTTGAGAAAATCATATATTTGGGGGAAAAATGACAAATTGTATTATTAATATAAACAAAATAAATGGTTAGAAGTGAACCCATGACGTCACAAACTCATAATCAAGTTGCAAATATGCCAATTGGTTTCCCCAGTTTTCCACGTCATAATAAATTCATAACCTTCTTATTAGTTGTCCGATATTTCTCAAACTTTTTATAAAATCTGTTCGTCCGATTTTTCTGCTTCTGTTGAAATCAAGTTATATCAATGCTGGACCTCCCCTTTAATGGTGGACGATTACAACATAAATATATAACAGTAGGGCAGAACTTCACAGCTTAGCTCATGCAGTGCGACTGGGTAAACTCTTACCACTGGGAATGTTCACTCTTTTTAGGAGCCCACTACACATGAACATCAATCTCCAGCAACTATTGAACATCAAAACAGAATGTTTGTCCTGTACCTAAAATCATTTATACAATAATTCGTAAGAAATCAGAAATATTAACCACAACTATAACGTTCAGTTATAATTATGCCGAGACGAAAGACCGGTTCGTAGTACGGACATTGTACAAATGATCCTAAATACCCAGAGATCTTTTGAATATGGAGAGGTCTTACTTTGTGGCTTGTAGAAAAAGCAATCCCAAAATAATGGAGGTGCTTCATTTTTTAAACTATTTAATGCACAAAAAATAATCGTTACAAGTCATAACTTCCATGAGCACGTATCAAGATGGTTTTTTTTTACAAGTTGGTTCAAATGACCTTGCTCTGCCTGCTCATACAGTATCTTAGAACTGGTCTATAACAAAGATTTTTAAAAAAGGATACTTTCTATCATTGTGTTTACAATGAAACCCGTACAAATCACAATAACAATAAAAATGCTTATTGTTTGTTGATGGAAACGAAGGCGAGTTGGCTCAGTCAGTAAAGCGTCTGCCTGCATTGAACGGAAATTCATGTGTTCGAATTCACCCGCCGGATGACTGAAGCCTGCGTTTTTGTATTAATGTGCCTATCCCTTGTTTCACATACGCATGCAGGAAAACACTCTAACCCTCGGATAGGACGTTAAATGGAGGCCCCGTGTTAATGGACAGTCACCACCTTTGCCGTTAAGAACCCACTGCAATGAACAGTGGATGGGAAACCCTGGTGTAGAAATACACCTGCATACCTCAATTAGTTATACCGGGAAGAGAGAACCTAGGGTTACAGTGATTCAGTTCGCTTTCACCCTCCCAGGAACATGATAATGGTGATGATGGTGATGATGATGATGCTAATAATGATGAGAATAATAATAATAATAATAATGATAACAATAATAGTAATAATAGTTACAATGTTAATAATAATAATAATGATAATGATAATAATAATAATGATAACAATAATTATTTTAATTTTTTTCATATCGTTTTTTGTCTTTTGGGGTTTTTTCACATTCAGATACTGGAATGTTTTTTATCATTATGCTTTGACCGATTTCGAGACCTGAATTATGACTAAAAAGGACTTAATTATAATTTCATTTTTCATCATAACATATCTTGTTGATATTTTAGGGGATTAACTTTTCCTCTCAGTTTGAACATCAGCCTTCACATTTACCCACATATCCTGTCTTTGTGTCAGAAATAAGAGCATACATATGTTCTCACTCAACACATCAGCTAACAGGTGAAAGAAAATTAATAGTCCGACATTTATTCTTATACCGTGTTCTTTGATATCATTCAACTTGCTGATTAATAACTGATACAATACTTCTTTTTTTCTTTTAATCTGAAAAGGTTCTTCTTCACTATGAAATACAAATATAAAAAAATTAAGTCTCCATTTCAATTGGTCTTTATGAACATGTTTGTTATCATAATTTACACAATGAACATTTTCTTGTACATAAGGAGCTTCTCTCCGTTACACGCTACAAGGTTACCAGAAGGAGTTACGAGCCATGGGCTGACATACTGAGTGCGAACTGAATCCACGTATGTAATGATCCTCCTTGCCTGGATGTTACCATCACATGACACCTGACCAATTGTGTACATACCAAGCACTCGATCCCAGTATGTGATGTAGACTGTGTTGGTCAGTTTATTAACATAATACCATGACGAGACCCACTCATCACAGTGTATGACAGCTTTCTCTTCTCCTGATCGTGAGATGACAGTGAATTCTTTCGCATATGTCGGCACAACGATATCAATGGATGACAAGGCTTGTATCCTATCATACACCACCTTGCAATGCATCGTAATGGTGTTCACTATCTTACCATCAGCGGGGTCGATGACGTAGATATTAGACTGACCGAGCTGAGCAGCGAGGATCTTCCCATTCCTGTCAACATCAACATACACTGTATTAGTATGAAGGGATTTATTCTTCGGTATATTGATGTTTCTAATCACTCCCATTGTCTGTCATAGAGAGTGATATATCCATCCAATGTGTCATCCATGGATAATACGCTCCTTTTGCCACATACTATCACGTTGCTGTCTATGGTGGCACATGATATAATAGACATGTTAGGATCTCCTTCAATGACTTTCTCTGTGTGTTCACTGCTGAGATTTGTAACATAACATGCCTTGTCTCTGCCGTCAGTCACACATATCTTATCATCACTAATCAAACCATGCACACATGGGTCATTAACGATCGATGGAATGTCGAATTGACTTGACAAGCTCCCATTTACCGATATAGCCATCAATCCTCGCATAGTGTTCCCCCACCTAATTTACCCTCAACAAACTTCACTCTCTGAACTTCTCCTTGTATTTGATCAAGATAGTCGGCCACATCTTGATGAACATTTGCACTCAAACTCTCATCAAGTGATACAATTACTTGAGGAGCTTCATTCACTAATGTTTTATCATCTTGTTTGATCCGTGTAATCTTGCAACGCATATTATCCATAGTGCCGATAGCGAGCTGGGTTTTACTTTTGAGATCTTCCATCTTTTTGTAAACCATCTTTAATTATCTTTGTCTCTGTCATAAATCTAGCTTGGTTTTCTTCCATAATTTGTTGTTGCTTTTCTGCTTCTTCGTTACAAGCTTTGATCCGTTTGTCCCTCTTCTCGTTGATGATTCGTATTTCCTCATCCGCCTCCTCGTTGATCAAATGAATCTCCTCCTGCTCTTTGATTTTCAAACTCTGCAATTTGCCTTTGTATGTGGCATCAACCTCATCATTGATTGACTGAAGATGATTACTTGCAGAAGCTGCACAGGACTGCATTTTAGAATCAAGTTTTTCCAAGCATTTCTTCGTTTCTTCTATCCCAACCCGCTTATTGTCTAGCTTTCTCCCCATCTCCAAGATGACATCTCCGATGTTATCAAGATGACATGGTTTTTGATGGTCTTTGGTAGCACATGGGTGACAAAGAGGGATCTCATGATCTTTACAGTAGAATTTGATTGGTTCACCGTGTATGTCACATGACCATGTCATGTCATGACCTTTTCTGGGTCTCAGTTCAACATGGTTATCTCTCGGAAATCTGGACGCCATCGTGCTTTCTATTATTTTACATGAACGGCAGTCTGCAAATAATGAATAAGAAAAAAATGTTATTTGGTTCATAGAACGCTTTTTTAACGTAGTAATACAAACACAATAAAAAGCACAAAACAAAAATGATACGAAAGAGACCTTAACCAAAGGAAATAGGAAATGGGAGAGAAAGTAAAGTTGGATTTACATGTAAATTAACTAAATCAGGGTCGGATCCAGGATAAGGGGTGGCACACAAATGCAGGTTTGTCAACTTTTGGAAAAGGTAGACCCTAGACCCGTATTTTTTGGTCTTGCCAGCTTCTCGAAAAGTCGCTGGGGGGGGGGGGGGGTTATGGGGGTGCAGTTTCCCTCCATAATTCTCCGACAAGCAAAA
>CM046863.1:4949014-5139014 GCA_025617745.1 Heliocidaris erythrogramma
TTGTTTTATTTTAAGGCATTGTAAAACACAACCACTTTTTAGAATTTTCAATGAGAAATTTTCTTCAGACCTGCTTCAGATCAGACTTGTCTTTAGTCTTTATTAAATATTAATCCGTCATAAATATAGTAGGCCTAGTACTATGGGACTGGCAATTATGAATTACTACTCGTGACACATATGTTTAACATGCAGCTGTAAATAATACTTTGATAATAATTTATTCCAAACTTTTTATTAATTTACCTTTGCAAGATATTGCTGAAGACGTCGAGTTTGCAGCCTAAACGATGCAAGTCTTGCGAGATTCAAGCGCTAGCGACGGCAAAGCCAAACGCGGTGCGGTGCCGATATGGCAGCAACGATTAAACCATGTAGTCTATAATACTCTATGGAAAACACACACAGAATAAGTCCACGCGCATGCGTACAAACCTTCTTCTTCTTCTTGATTTGTTTTTGTTTGGCAATCAGTCATAATTGACTATTTTTGCCGCACACTATACATAATTATGTAGACCTACGTAACATTTTTTTCTCCCTTTAATATCGGTATTCTTTAACGAGAGAAAAAACACACACATAACCATATGCACACACCCCCACAAACACATACATTTCATTTTTAGACTAGTTTACATGACCTTGTTTTTTCTCTTTTGTTGTTGTTGTTGTTCTTTCAATGCAAGAGCTAGAGAAAGGGGGAATTATGAAAAAGAGAATGAAGCCAACACTCCAAATGATACACAAATAAATTTTAAACAAAAGGTTAATTTGGACAACAAAGAAACAGACAAAGCAAGAAGAGCTCCCTCCCACACCCGTACCACAGTGCGGGTGTACGGCTGTCCCGTTGATGGGTCACATGGGGACACATGGACCCACCAACATCTGTGAAGTCTCGATCTTTCCCGGAGACAGCCGCCTTTAACCTACCTACGGGGGGAAAAACAGGGGAACTTGCAGAAGGGAGCCCTTCCTCCTCCTATCATGCCTCCTGGTCAGTCATCTAGTCCCCTGATAGTCTTTGCTCAAGTGACACTATTGGCAATTTCGACGCGTTAGGGTTACGGGAAAAAAAATCGCAGCCGGGGGACAAATCACGACTGTCTGTGCGTTGGTCACCGTACATGGCGCTGTAGGGCGCGCCCTGGCGATAAAGCACGCCAAAATGCAATTTGTAAACAACAAACGATCTGCCTGTACCGCTTCACTATTCTCTTCAAGAAGTGAAGTGGGAGTAATTTACTCAAAATACTCACTACTCAAAATAAAACACATCAGCAAATTATGCACGTGTGACGTAAATGTTTACATTTACTGTATTGTGACACAGCGGAAGCAGTTCTTCGTCTCCACTTTTCGGGCATGCGCACACACAATATGCGTTTGCCGGGGAATGTCCCGCTAAACGGGGGATAGTCTGAACGGGGGGACAATCAACAGAAGGTTCAACATCAAAATGATGTGAGAACAGAGCAAAGAACAAAAAACTATTTCAAGTTACCTTACATTGGCAACCCATCTTAGGAACTTGAAAAGAAACTGAAATCAATGGCCAAACAATACTGTAAAGATCTTTCTATTATAATTTCTTTTTCGTCATTTAAACTCAATTCTTTGTTATCTGTTAAAGATTCCAATCCCCAAGAGCTCCGTGCTCGTGCTATATATCAATTCACCTGTGCGAGATGTAAGGCTCGTTACATTGGCCAGACCAAACGTCATTATATAACACGAGTACAGGAGCACTTGGGGAAGGACAAAAACTCTCACGTCTACAAACACTTACAATCTTCAAAACAATGTCTATCAGAATGTAACGCACAAAGCTTCAAAATACTGGACAGATTTTCAACTCAAAATAAAAGAAGGCCTATATAGTTAACAATATAAGGTGTGTTGCTTTCTATTTAACTGTATGTATTGTTCACCTAGGTCCTTAACCAGACAGGTCCCTCACCCCATTAAGTACATTTTGACACACCTTATATTGTTAACTGTTCATGTTATTTAGTATTATGTAATATGAAAGTATATATAGCACCGTCTCTGTTGTAAAAGAATCAGGCTGATAATGGAGTATGACTCCGAAACATGTTCCGTTTCAAAACTTATGTCTTCTTTGTCGTTTTTATAAAAAAAAATAAATAATCAGCTTGATTATGTGCGAACAAAATAATGTACAGATGTTGCAGAAACGCATTATTCGACATGACTTGAATTTCATTTTCTGTTACAATTAGAATGTATTATCAACAACTAGCAGAAGGTGAAAGTCATTATACAAAATATTTTTCATCCTTTGAAAAGTGGTAACAAACTTAAAATGGTGTATAATTACAATATAAATATATAAATAGTAAGGCCTTTTGTTCAGAGCTTAAACTTTTCTGAGGAGTCCACTAAAATTATTAATCCTCATTTACTATTCTGCATGGAAGGATATCCGTTGTCCTTTACATAAAATAATTCATACAAGAATTCAGAAAAATCAGAAAAAATGTACAACTATAACGTTCAGTTATATGCCTAGACAAAAGATCGGTTCGTAGTTACCACATGGTACATGGCCGTAAATATGCTAAAAATATTTGAATATTTTGAATATGGGGAGGTTCTACTTTGTGTTTTGAGAATAATCACCTACAATGTAAGGGAATAGTAATGAAAATCCCCCATTTCCAATTTTAAAAAAGAACACATCCACAAGATAATCATGGAATGCATCATTGATGTAGTAATCAATAATGATTACAAGTCATCAACTGGTCATAACTTTTATAATTTGGACCAAAGGGGAATTTTGTTATAGTTTCTGGTTTTTTTTTTAAGCAGAACGAACCCCATTCTTATTACAGTTAATTAATTTTTCCTCTCATTTTGAAGGTCAGCCTTCACTTAATCACCCCCCCCTCCCCCCCCCCCCCCCCCACACACACACACACTCAGATCTTCTCATTGTGTCAGAAATAAGGGCAGACATAATTCTTACTCTGAATGACAAGTTTAGCAAATAACAATTACATACGAAGAGAATGCTAAAATGTGAATTTCTTTTCCCGTTTTTCTTGTGTCATGATAACATTTAATCTATCTAGATCTGGATCTGGAGGTATATATGATGCAGGGCCCTATTGCTGAATTGAGAAATTCACTGATTTTTTAACCAACGCACCGCCTAGATGAAAGTTTACATGTTTTGTTCGAAAGTTCATTCTTTGGTTTTTCTTCACTATTAAATAGAAATATGAGAATCGAGTCTCCGTTTCGACTGGTCTCTATGGGATTTGTAGGAAATCAAATTGGCCTATTTTACACTTTATGTTAAATAACATTATGATGTATTCAAGGTAGTAGTGTTATGAAACTCACACAATGAAACTCTTCTTGCAAACAAGGAGCTTGTCCCCATTACAAGCTACAAAGTTACCAGAAGGGGTTACGAGGCATGGCCTATCCCAGTGACACAGATGAGATTTCTTGTATTTCACGATCCTCCTTGCCTGGTTGTCACCATCACACGACACCTGATCAACTGCAAAGATATGACGCTCTTCATCCATGTATGTGATGTAGAGAGTGTCTGTCAGTTTGTCAACCGAGCACCATGGGTCGTACCAATCATCACATTGTATGACAACCTTTGTTTCTCCTGATCTTACGATGACAGTAAATTCATTCGTTCTTGTCTTCATAACGATTTCACCTGATGACAAGGCTTGTATCCCACCAGACACTTCCTTGTCCTGCATCGTAATAGTGTTCACTATCTTACCATCAGCAGGGTTGATGACGTATATATTAGACTGACCGCGCTGAGCAGCGAGGATCATCCCATTCCTGTCAACATCAACGTACACCGTACTGGAATAGGATTTATTTTTCGGTATTGCGATATCTCTAATCACCCTCCATTGTCTGTCATAGAGAGTGATACATTCATCCAAGCCATCACCCTTGCAATCTCCTCTCCACTTGCCACATACTATTACGTTGCTATCTATGGGGGCACATGAGGTAATACACATGCTACTATCTTCTTCAGTGACTTTCTCTGTGTGTTCAGTACTGATATTTGTGACATACACGGTATTGCCAAGGGAATCTACCACAACCTCATCATTGCTGATCAAACCACGTACACCATATGGCTCATTAACGATCGATGGAATGTCGATTAACTTGACAAGCTCCCATTTGCCCACATAGCCATCGATCCTGCTGCAGTGTTCCCCACCCACTTCACCCTCGACAAACTTCACTCTCTGAACTTTACGCTGTATTCGGTCAAGATAGTCGACCACATCTCGATGAACATTGGAACTTAAACTCTCATCAAGTGATGCTATTACTTGAGGAGCTTCATTCACTAATGTTTTATCATCTTGTTTGATCCGTGTAATCTTGCAACTCATATTATCCATAGTACCGATTGCTTGCTGGTTTTTACTTTTGAGATCTTCTATCCTTTTGGCAACCACTCCACTAATTGTCTTTATCTCTGACATGACTTTTGCTTGTGTTTCATTGATGATTAGTTGTTGTTGTGCTGTTTTTGTATTACTTGCTTTGATCCGTTTGTCCCTCTTCTTGTTGATGATTCGAATTTCCTCATCCGCCTCCTCGTTGATCAAACGAATTTCCCCCCGCTGTTGGTCTTTCAAACTCTTTAATTTGCCATCGAATGTGGCGTTAATATTATTATTGACTGTTTGGATATAGTCACTTGTAAGAGCTGAACAATTAAGTATTTTAGATTCCAGTTTCTGCAAGCCTGTTTTTCTTTGTTCTGTTTCCATTAGTTTGTTTTCTAGCTTTCCCCGTATCTCCAAGATGACATCTCCGATGTTATCAAGATGACATGGTTTCTGGTGATCTTTGGTAGCGCATGGATGACAAATTGGGATCTCGTGTTCTTTACAGTAGAATTTGATTGGTTCCCCATGTATGTCACATGACCATGTCATGTCATGACCTTTTCTCGTTCTAAGTTGAACCTGGTTTTCTCTAAGAAACCTAGACGCCATCGTGTTTTCTATGGTTTACATGTAACAGAGGTCTGCAAAATAAAGAATAAGAACAAATATTACGAAAATGATTTATTTTGGTAGCAGATCACGATATTTTATGCCTCTTTATTTCACCATGTATTGGAAACTATTTATAAACCGCGAGCTCTGAAAAGACACTCAAGAAATGAAAGGATAATCTCCTACCCTGAGTCCATTTTCTTCACCTGGGTAGAGAGTGGAAAATCATATGGCCTCTACAATTAATTTACGATAGTGTCAGCGCTGGCACCCCGTACGTATCAATGCATATTATGATGATTATTCTGTGATCAGCGGAATCATTTTATCTCACGAAGCTATCTCTACTCATTGCATGATAAAAATCATGAGATTTAATTTTCAACCGATCGATATGTACACCACCTTCAGTATTCTTGTTTTGATCAAATTTTGTTTGCAATCACTACTAGCTCAATACCTTACACAACCAAAGACACGCCTACCTTGATGCTCGACTTGTTTTACTCGATGATAGGCGAAGCATGCATATATAATTTGTAATCCTCTAAATATACACTATCATGCACTAAATTCAGATTTGTACAAAATCCGCAGAATAACGCTCAACTGCCTCGTTCGAAAATGATTTATATTTTTATATCTCGTGACAAGTGCGTGGTGGCACTAATGGCTCCATTTTTTTATTCTTTTATTTTTTTGCAAATAGGAGTTATCATTATTTACATATCGAGAGATAATGTATTGCTGATGTATTCGTGTAGACTTATCACTGTAAATAATAATCTTTCCGGTTTGTAACAAAGAGATAGTATGAACACACATAATGTTGATATGAATGACTCAACCTGAATTAGGCTGGACGTGCCATAGTTACATTGATAATATTGACTAGTAATTCCCTTTTAATTCTACGGTATAACCTATAAAAAAAAAGGGAGGGGAGTAAAGAATGGCTGTTTTTATATATATATATATATACATATTATGTATAACAATGCGCCCTCCCGGCTATTACCATAATTTTTATGCAACACAAGGACTTGGGACCCTTGTTGTGCGGTATATATATATATATATATATATATATATAAATTCTCTTAAGACTTATTTTTAAGTCCAAAAGATTTTAAACCAGTGACAAAGCAAGTCGTTATGACTTGTTTTATCACTGGATTAAGTTATATATATATATATAATATATATATATATATATATATATAATAATTATATATACGTCTGTGTATTTTTTTTGGGGGGGGGGGCAAAATAAAGCGTTACAGAAATGTTGGGTGGGCTTTAAGACGGTGCGTGTTCTGTAATCAAAACGATATACGGAACATTAGGATCACTAGGTCGTATTGGTGCAGGCTCTTGACTCTCATACTGGAGGACCTGGGTCCCATCCTTGCATGGGGCTTACATCCCCACATCCTTGAACAAGATGCTTAGCCCAAATGCAGGGGCCGCAGGATTGTGGCTACCCTGGGTAAATTAAACCATATAATTAATGAAACTATATTTGCGCAACCGCCACTTTATATTCGTGCAATAGGGAGGGGGGGGGGGGTGTTTTTGTTTTTAATTCTCTTCTCGCAAAGATTAAAAACTGGAAATTTGGCACTTCAGTAATTAATATACCCCCCGGCGAATTATTGTGCCCATATAGGCCTATGTTGGTACACTTTTTATGTACAAATATCTCAAAAACATTTTTTTCTTAAATTTATTTTTTTATTTACCAGGGTATATAGATTTCGCCTTTAAATTCATCTCTTTTTTGTATGTGTTTTTAGTGATTTGGGTAGTCGATTACAAATAGACACCAACATGTACAGAAGCCTTTATTTTCGCTCAATTAACACAGAGTCAACACATCATCGTGTAATCGGTCATGTTCAAATAGATCATGGAATTATTAACCAAAATGATAACATTTTGAGTGTTGTTCAAATAAATAAGAGACAAGCTCTACTCCTCTCTATCGCAATATACAATCAACCGTGTTCAAAGATCCTAGATGGAGTGGTGGAGTGCCAGTGGAATGGGGAATATATAAAAGGAGAATGAAACCCTGGGAAAATATCCATTTTAATGAAAAGAGAGGATAGAAAGAAGCAATTTTTTAAAAAGTTCCATCAAAATCGGTTACGAAATGAAAATGATATGAAATTTTGAAAAGTCTAAATTTGCTTTCTATGGCGATCCTCAAATTGACAATGACAAAATTGACAATGTTGCTTGAAAAATGACAGGTTTTAGTAGTACAACTCTCAATAGGTTTTGCACACAAAATTTCATATTTTCTCAGTTATCTCTAAAGATGCTGCCTGTCTTTTTGTGAACTCAACATAATGTGTCAAAAACATTTTCCCATGATATATCTTGAGCTAAGAAGGATACCACCTTTCATAACTTTCTCATTTCGTAAACGATTTTGATGGGTTTTATAAAATCCTCTATCCTCTCTTTTCATTAAAGGGAAATCCAACCCTAAATAACAAGTTGTTCTGAATGAGGACCTATAACAATATGCTATCTCCAATATATTTTGAGTACTGCCCCGAGGCTAAAGGCGCTTCGGAGAAAACCGCAAAATAATGATATTTTTGTGTACGACAAACGGGAGAGATGTCCACATGTATGTTACAACTGACTCAACAAATTGCCAATTAGAGATTCGCATAGCTGTAGTGATCTCATTTTGCAAACATTCATAACTTTCTTATTCCTTGTCCGATTTCCTCAAATTTTCAAGATCCTGTTTTTCTTCTTTTTCTGCTTTCACACAAATCACCAAGGTTGGATTGCCCTTTAAAATGGATATTTCTCCAGGGTTTCATTCTCCTTTCAGCCATCATCTTGGCATAACTCCCCCCCCCCCCCCCCCCCCCCCCCCACACACACACTATTCCAATCTTCTCAGTGGTCAAAGAATAGAATTGTATGCTATAAATTTTAAAATCCAAATATTCCAAGCCTTTCTAAATTAAAAAAATCCAAATATTCCAAGCCTTTATCAATTTAAAAATCCAAATATTCCAATCCTTTATAAATTAAAACAAATCAAAATATTCCAAGCCTTTATTTCACCACGCGATACAGTTCTTTCAATAAACTCGGGGCCTAGACAGGAATTATGGGAAATGTGGCCCCAAATCGAATGGGAAAGAAGGGGGACGGATTTGATAGAAAATAGTGTAAGGAGGATATGATATGTTCAGAGCCATCCATACACAGAGTTAGGCCAACTCGGTTTCAGTTGATTTGGCACAATATAGCATACGTATTCCTTTGTTGCATACTTGTCTTACAAAGCAGCATGCGCCATATTGTGTATAGATGGCTCTGGATATATTGATAACCCCACCCTGTCCTCTCAGCCGGTTGTTTAATCCTCTCATTTGTATCCTTCCCCTCCCCTATAATAATAATAAATAATATTGGATATTTATATAGCGCTCATATCCACCATGAATGGTGCTCAAGGCGCTCCAATAGTACCCCGGCTCTAGCTAGGCTACCGATTTTGGTGCTCACAGCATTCATGGAATTAATACCTATACCGGTACCCATTTAACACCTGGGTGGAGAGTGGCAAATGTAGATTAATGTCTTGCCAGAGAACAGTAGAATATCATACATGAAAAAGCACTTTAGTCTGTCTAATGCTTGCCAGCTGAGAAAATTATCAAAATTTGTAAGTATTATCATGTCATATTTTGCTAACTTGAAGAAATCAAACGATGAAGATTACATAGATATAAACTCAAAACAAAGTATTAAATGTAGGTCTACCCGCAGTGGTAGAAGGGTTAAATGCCCAGATAGGCTTAACTTGTAATTTTGTAAAATATGTTTGGTGTGTTACTACATGCTCTTTACGTTTTTTATAACTTGCATATATGTTTAATATTATTCCTTTGTTATAACTTGTATATGTGTTGATTGATTGTACTCTCATACCCCGTAAGGGTGTCTCTAGAGTTAATAACTCTTACCAAATCTTACCAAATAAATTCTGATGTGCGCATCAAAAAAAGGATACACTTTGAAAATATTGCAAAATAATTGTCATCTCATTGAATATATCCCCCACCCTTAGTTGTATAAGAAAAAAAGAATGCAGATAATGTGAAATTATCATTTTAGAGGTTGCTTTCCAAGTTTTTACTTTTCTTTCTTTTTTATCATCTTGAGAAAATACACCAGACAGTACAGGAGAAAGGGAGCGTGTGTGTTTGTGGGGGGGGGGGGGGATCCGGAGATATAAGGGGCATGGGACAATACGTCGAGTATTATTTCCTTAATACGTCAAAAAGAAATCAATGTCTCTCAATTCCCCCATAACGACATCCCCTCTCTCTACCTTTCTCTCTCTCTCTCTCTCTCTCTATCCTTCTTTCAATGTCTACCTATGTTCCCAGCCCATCTATGTGTATGTTGCTCAATCTCAATCGCTTCTTTTCATATCCCCCTCTCCCAGTTCTTAGATTATTCAAGACATAAATACACTGTAAAAAGCATATATTGAAGAAAGCATACACTTACGTTTATTTTTGTCATTGACTGATATGATTAAACATTCAAGCTGGTGATAATTCACATTTCAAAAACATTATAAATACGCTTCAACGCTTCAAAAGAAAAAGTAATAACAGGGAAAAAAGCATACAATTATAAGAAAACATAAATAGTGGTACTATTTATATTGCCAAGATAGCATACTCCCCAATACAAGATAATGATTTCCAGTATAAATACATGTATGTGCATTATTCCCCTTCAGTGCGTAGAAACAAATGGCAATGGTGAAATAGTTGACGTTCTACAAACTGACTTATATCTTAGAAAAGACTTTTCTACATTTTTGATAGTAAACGATAGGTCCAACGAAGCATAAAGAATGGAAATTAGAACTGAGGCATAGGCCCCTCGTAAAATCTTAATGATATGTAACTAAATATTTATCTGGTTTTGAGCAACAGCTTTGGTGTTCAAGAATTGTTTGCAAGTTATATTTACAATCACAACTATATTGTATTTTAAAGCCCATCTAACAATAAATGGCAAACTCTTCTTTGAAGAAATTGTAGAAGGTTTTATTCCAAAGACGGAAGTAAATAAATTGTGAATCGATTACACAATACGCACTCTTGAATAGTCATTTTCGAAAGACGTGGTTTGGAAGCTAATAATCAACCCAAACTCTTCATAAATAACGAACAAATAAGCTAAAGCATTATCCGACTATTAGTTGACCTTAAAGGGTCACTAAATTAAAAAAAAATTGCCCTTTTTTCGTAGGAAGGTGTCATCAGGAGCCAAAAAATATCCATCACACAATTTTTTATGCATTCAGTCATATTTTATAATCATTTGAAAAGTATATTTTTGCTGATTTACACAGTCATAAGCCCCGCCCCTAAAAAAACCCATCGAAGCGACATCGTGATCACGTGATCTGTGACGCATGAAAAGTAAGGGAAAATATTCCACTAACCTATACCGTGCGCGCCCGGAGGCCCCCGGCAGGCCCAGCCCGGTGCCGAGCATGATATTCACCGCATCGACCATTTGCATTGCGTATTTTCGCGGTTTAATTCCTCACAATAACTTTGATTTTGGGACACAGTTTCATCAATAATGCCTAATCGGTGTATAGTTGCGGGCTGTAGCAAGACCCCTAAAGATGGTGTAAGCCTACATCATTTTCCTAAAGATGAAAATCTATGGAAATTGTGGGTCGCAAATGTAAAGCTCACGCGGGCAGAGTGGAGTACAATCTGCAGCGATCACTTTGCCGAAGATGATTTTGAGCATCCTGGCCTGTATTCCGAATTTGGCATGAAGAGAAGGATAAGCTAGCTAAAAGATTCAGCTATTCCAACGATCAGACTTGGAGTCAAGTCTTCTAATCTGTTTTTCAACGACAACAGCTGCAGCAGCTTCACCCGTAGACCGAAAATTCTGTCTCTCGCTCGTTAGCTAAGACGACCTAACGAACGAGAGACAGCATTTTCGGTCTACTTCACCCGTAACTCCAGGGAGCTCCAACGCGTTGGAGCTCCCTGGAGTTACTTCACCCACGGCCCTTCACCGTATTCTGCGAAGGGTTCAAACATATAATATGGTCGAATTTCCCCTTGCCACTCGAGCTTCTTTGCCTTCGGAGTCTGATAAATCATCTGCCAGTAAATCAGAGTTCGTATCTGCATGGCTCAGCGAGAAAAGTCCTCCAACTCGGAATCGCGGGCACTTTTCCTCTCTCTATATAAGTTACTCGAATTCAGCCAAAATCTAAGTCAGTACTAATGTGCTATGTAAAGCGAAGTAAAAAAAAAACTGTAAGTGAAATAAACAAAACAAAAGCGTTCACCAGTCGCTATGTACGAGGGGAACATAGTCACTGCCGTACTAAAGAAGCGTACAGACGCATAAAACGGCTGTGCACGCGTTTATGACCAATGCAAAACTTTCGTTCGGCAAGCTCAGATGGATGAGAACAATGTTCAAAAGAAAAGCTAAAAAACAAAACAAGAGCTGTATATTTGGACAAAAGCGTTTTCTGATCTTGTAGAAAATATATTGCTAATGATTATTCACTCCTAAGATTATATTGATTAATTTCCTATTTTCATAAATTGTCCGTTGAACAGAGGGGTCAAATACCGCATTCTGTGTACAATATTATATGCTGCAGCCTGCAGATCTTATGCCTCTTACTTTTCATACGTCACTTGGGGGTTAGCCAATCAGCTCACGAGTTTTAAGGAACGGTCCCAAAACCTCTACTTTTTCCCCTTTTTCGCCAAAACGAGACATAATTTGGACAATCGATTGGCAGATTCGTGATTAGAAGGCAAAACTACATGGAAAGAGCACCCATTTTTTCTCTAATTTAGTCAACCTTTAAGTCGTTTTCATTCTACAGTATGTCTAGTGCTTTGTTTGCCAACTGTGCTACAATCTATAGACTAGCTTTTCCAACATAATATGCATTAAGGTCATATTTACATGATAGTCATTACGAACGATAATAACTTGAAAGTGATAATAAACTTAATGGTGTACGATTACAATATAAAATATATAACAGCAAGGATGTACTATGCCTGCCTAGTACCTCCTTGATATCAGTAGGACAGAGCTTCACGGCTTAGCTCAGGTAAACTCTTACCACTGGGAATTTTCACTCCTTTTAGGAGCCCACTATACATGAACATCAATCTCCAGCAACTATTGAACATCAAAACAGAATGTTTTTCCTGTACCTAAAATCATTTATACAATAATGCATAAGAAATCAGAAATATTAACCACAAATATAACGTTCGGTCATAATTATGCCGAGACGAAAGACCGATTCGTAGTACGGACATTGTACAAAAATGATCCCAAACATCCAGAGATCTTTTGAATGTGGAGAAGTGCTTCATGGACAAGTTTTTGTATTCATTTTTCTAACCATGGAATTCAGCGTCGGGGCATACAAAAAAATAATGATTACATGTCATACCTTCCATGAGTGCGTTTCAAGTAATTGTCCCAGTGGGTTTTACAATTTGGTCCCAATGAACTTGGTCTGCTCCTGATCATACAGTATCCAAAAAACTGGTCTATAAGAAAGATACTTTCTAACATTTTGACCTATTATAATGAAACCAACATAAAATCACAGTAAACCTAAAAAGGATTATTGTTTGTTAATGGGAACGAAGGCGAGTTGGCTCAATCGGTAAAGCGTCTGTCTGCCTCGGACGGAAATTCCTGGGTTCGATTTCACCGAGGGCGTATGACTAAAGCCTGCATTGTGTTAGTCTAGTTCTGGACTCTTTTTATTGATTTTTTTATTCGCCGACTATACGCGCGCGATCCCGAGAACCTGTTGGCCCCGGAAAAAACAAAGAGTCCAGTGCAATTGCTCCACGCTGACGTCAGGGGTCAAAGGTTCACTAGCGCTTTAGCTGGGGAGGTGCGGCCAATTTTAATTGCTCTCCCTGAAAAATCTCAGGGAAAGTCGTCTAGCGTGGAGCAATTGCACTGGACTCTTTGTTTTTCGGGGCCAACAGGTTCTCGGTATCACTCGGCTTATCGCGTATAGTCGGCGAATAAAAAAATCAATAAAAAGAGTCCAGAACTAGACTAGCATTGTGTATGAACGCGACCCTCCCTTGATGCATAGAAACAGGAAAACACTATGTCCCTCGGATAGGACGTTAAACAGAGGCCCCGAGTAGAGGAGAGTCAATACCTTTGCACGTAAAGGACAACTGCACTATTCATAGAAGAGTGGAGGGATACCCTAATGTAGTGGTACATCTGCATATATCCCAATTATTTATACCGGGGCAGTGGGGGGGGGGGGGGGGGTAGATCGAGACCCGAGGGTTACAGTGATTCAGCTCGTTTTTCCCCTCCCAGCACAACGTAACGGCTAATAATAACAATAATAATGATGATGATGATGATAATAATAATAATGATGATAATAGTAGTAATAATAATAATAATAATAATAATAATAATAATAATAATAATAACTCTTTTTCCAGCGTTAGGGGGAATCATTTTATCTCAGCCTATTGTTAGCGTTCCCCTTAACGCACGGTTTCTTTCCCATAACGTCGAATTTCTATTGTGACGGAATAAACCCGTTGTTAGGATTCCCCCTAACGTGGGAAATAATGTTGTAGTCACAATAATAATAAATATTTCTTTTTTATTTCATTTTTTTTTCTTTCCTTTTAGGCTAGCAAATATTCAAATGCTTGGATGTCTTTCATACATGTAATTATGCTCTGACTGATTTCGAGAGCTGAATTTACATTTTTCATTTCTTAACAGAACGAATTTTAATGTTATTTCAGGGGATTAACTTTTCCTCTCAGTTTAAACTTCAGCCTTCACTTAATCAATATTTACCCACATATCCTGTCTTTGTGTCAGAAAAAAGGGTATACATAAATTCTCACCCGAATCCCTATTAGTGGCGCAATCAAAAATAAATAGTACGGGGATGCTTACAGGTGAAAACAATGTCTGAAGACTTTCTTATCTTTTCAGTCTTCTTTGATGACATTGAATATGATACTAAGGGACTCAATTTTCTTTTTCCTCACTATAAAACAGAAATATGAAAATTAATTTTCCATTTTCACTGGTCTTTATGGTATTCATAGGAAATAAAACTGCCTTATATTCCACTTCAGGACAAATAACATTACGATGAATATCAGGTATGTGTGTTATCATGACTTACACAATGAAAGTTTTCTTGAACAAGAAAAAAGTGACTCCGTTACAAGCTACAAGGTTACCAGAAGGGGTTACGAGACATGGGCTAGTGATGGCCGTGTGATCTGATCGTACGTATTTCACGATCCTCCTTACCTGGATGTTACCATCACATGATACCTGATCAACCGCGTATCTACGCTCTTTATCCCTGTATGTGATGTAGAGTGTGTCTGTCAGTTTATCAACATAACACGATGACTCGCCCCACTCATTAGAGTGTATGACAGCCGTCTCTTCTCCTGATCGTGAGATGACAGTGAATCCATTCCAACCTGTTTTCACAACGATATCACCTGATGACAAGGCTTGTACCTCACCTATCACATTCTTGCCCTGCATTGTAATAGTGTTCACTATCTTACCACCTTCAGGGTTGATGACGTAGATATTACACTAACCGTGCTGAGCAGCGAGGATCATCCCATTCATGTCAACATCAACGTACAATCTAGTATAAATGGATTCATTCCTCGGTATGATGATGTCTCTAATCACCTTCCATTGTCTGTCATAGAGAGTGATCCATCCATCGAAACTCCTACCCTTGTAGCCTCTTCTCCCCTTGCCACATACTATTACGTTGCCGTCAATGGAGGCATATGATGTAGTGTTACGATCTCAATGACTTTCTCTGTGAGTTCACTGCTGAGATTTGTAACATAACATGCATTGTCACGGTCGTCAATCACAATTATCTTATCATCACTGATCAAACCGAGCACACGTGGTTTATTAACGATGGATGGAATGTCGATTGACTTGACAAGCTCCCATTTGCCGATATAGCCATCAATCCTCGAATAGTGTTCACCACCTACTTCACCCTCAACAAACTTCACTCTCTGAACTTCTCCGTGTATTCGGTCAAGACAGTCAACAACATCCTGATGAACATTTGCATTCAAACTCTCATCAAGTGATACAATTACTTGAAGGAGCTTCATTCACTAATGTTTTATCATCTTGTTTGATCCTTGTAATCTTGCAACTCATATTATTCATAGTGCCGATTGCGTGCTGGCTGTTGCTTTTAAGATCTTTTATCGTTTTGTCAACCACGTCTTTGATTGCCTTTGTCTCTGACATAAGTTTCGTTTGGGTTTCTTCAATAATTTTTTGTTGCTGTTCTGCTTCTTCGTTACAAACTTTGATCCGGTTGTCCCTCTTCTCGTTGATGATTCGTATTTCCTCATCGGCCTCCTTATTGATCAAACGAATCTCCTCCTGCTCTTGGTCTTTCACAGTCTTTAGTTTGCCCTCGTAGGTGGCGTTAACCTCATCACTGACTGACTGAAAATGGTTACTTGTTGAAGCTGCACTGGACTCTGATGTAGTGTCAAGCGTTTGCAATAGTTTCTGCATCTTCTTTATCTCTTCCATTTTGTCTTCTAGCTTCCTCTTCATCTCCAAGATGACATCCTCGATGTCGTCGAGTTTACATGGTTTCTGGCCGTGATCTTTGGTGGTGCATGGATGACAAATAGGGATTTCGTGCTTTTTACAGTAGAATTTGATTGGCTCACCATGCTTGTCACATGACCATGTCATGTCATGACCTTTTCTAGTACGTAGCAGGACCTTTTCCTCTCGTTCTTCCGGGAACTTGGACGCCATAATGAAGTGCAAATCCAGCGATTTACCTGCATCGTCAAGGTTATATAAATTTAATTACAGAAGACATATTGTAACATGGAGAGAAAAGAAAATGAAAAGTAAGGGGGTATAAGGAGAGAATAGGAGAGAACAATAAACGCAAAAACAGAGACATATGGCCACAATTGTAATATTCAAGCATACCATTATTTGTAGTCCTTTTGTTAAAATCTTGTATTGTCTGCTCTTGAAATATTACTACTGATATATTAGGAGTTGAAAATACAAAATTATGTACTGAAAGCAGGCCCACAAGATTAAACATCACCTGTAACTCCCAATAATCATTTAATTTGCATTGTAGCGCGTTTCTCCGTATTCACTTAGTTTAAAACAACCTATAAAGAAGGAAAATATTACATTATTTATATTGCATTATCCTTTAATCATGATTTATAATGCTAACAGTTACATTCTAATATTAATGTAAGATATCTACTTACAAATAGTTTGCAGGATTAATATGTTGCAATGAGAAATCTCTACCATCAGGAAATGATGTTGAACAGTGTAATGCAGTGTAAAGTTTGGTTGTATGCATTTTATAGGCAGGGTGCAGTGCGTATTGTGAAATAAAGGGTATTTTCCAGTAAGTTCCACACATTCCTTCTTTTCATCAGGGGGATGGCTTTGTTCTCCATGAATGGTCATTCCCCCCCCCCCCCCCTAGTTAAAAATAAATTCTTGCAGATTTACACCTGTGCCAGCAACGCAATACATCGGTGCACGAATTAACAAAATAGCAAATACCAGGTATTATTTAAATAATCCATTTTTGGAAAATTAGAAGTTCAACGCTTTCTGTTACTTTTAAGTACGGAGTTTGCGTGTAAAAAACTTCATCCCCAACTTAGAATCAGCCCTGCTACTAGCTACTCACCTAATATACTTCTGAAATCTAATTCATAGAATTCTATGGAAAAAAATAAAAGAACATAGCTTTCCTTCCACGGGACAGATTAATGTTGCCCATGTTTATAAACCTTATCTTCAATGAACTTATCTCGAAACATATTTAGGAGTAAAAGTGAAACTAATGTATGCCAGCAAATACATTCCAAATATTTTGACTTTTTACGGGCGAGAGAATAAGGAAAATACACAATACACAATTATAATACCAGGGGCAAGAATAAATGTCATAGAGGGAAAGTTTATTCAGATTTCTCTTTATATTCCTATAGGCATCAAGCACCTGTTATCTGGAATTCTTTACCTCATGATATAACTTGTATTTCATACTACAGTTGTTTTAAGCGTAAACTCAAACAGTTTCTTTTATCACGTGACTCTCACTGATATGTAAATTATTTTGGCAATCTCTTTTCCTCTTTCTTTCTTTTTTCCTCCCTTTTCTTCTTTTCATCTTTATTTTGCCTGATTTTTGCTCATTTTCATGTTTGTATACTTTGGGCTAGTATGGTTCCAAATGCAGTTACTTATTTTGCTATTATCATTTATTTTCTAGATGTATATATTTATTCCTTCTTGCCAATTATGTTACTGAATCATATTTTATAGGGAAACTGTCTTGACAAAACCCTTTTGGAGATTTCTTTTACAGATATTTCCATTTTAGTTCAGTCATGGATTTATATTATGTCATGTCATTCTCATGTATATTATGTATAGAATTGCATTGCATTTATTTATGTATTTTTAACAAATGTTTTGATCAAAGATTGGATCTAAAACAAAAAAATGTGAATTGAATTGAATTGAATTGAATTGAAAAAATTGGATTTTATATACGAAATACAGATAGAATTATATAAAAGAAAAACTATAACAGTATGTGAATATGTGTGTGTAAGGAGAGAGAGGGAAAGAGAAGAAACTGAGACAGGACAGACGTTGAGGATATTCCAGTGAAAGAGAGAGAGAAAGAGTGGGCGTGTTTAGCCGTATGTCCGAGGACATTTTCGGACAGAGAGCAAAAAAAAAAAAAAATCATGAGAACAATGGTCCTCGAACGTCGAACAATGAATTTGTGCCTTATTCCGTCGACTGTCCGAGGACGGAGGAACAATACTTGTCCTCGGAAGTAAAGCCATGTAAAGCTGTGTGTGTGTGTGTGTGTGTGTGTGTGAAAGTGAGAGAGAGAGAGAGAGGGAGAATCAGTAGGGAATAGTTTTTTTTTGCAGTTGTTTCTGCATGTATTGATGAAACAAATATTAGCATTTTTTTTTCTTTATCAAACAATTTATAAGGCGATTGATAAACAAGAAGTGCGACAGTTAATATATTTAAATTGTAATGAAAAAATGTTCAGCTTGAAAAGTTGAAATGTCATTTGAATGAGTTTTCCATCTTCACATTCAAGGGATTTTTACGGAAGCTTAAAAGTGCCACCGAGATGACGAGATAATTCTTCGTCTTCTCGAACTTTTTTGGTCCGAGAAGATGAGAAGGCGAGAGTTTAGATCTTGTCAAAGTCGATTTCTTGGTATGAGAAGGTAAGAAAATGAGATTCAAAATCTCGTCTTCTCGACAGTATGAGAAGTCGAGAAGACGAGATTGTCTCGCCTTTCATCTTCTCATACCCAAGAAGTCGAGAAAAGGAGATGACGGATCTCACCTCCTCGCCTTCTCGGACCAAAACAGATCTAGAAGACGAGACATTATCTCGTCATCTCGGTGGCACTTTCAAGCTTCCGTAGATTTTACCTACGTCCGTACAATCCTAGGATTTAATATTTTACCTACAGTATAGGCCTATGTTGTTATTTTAGGTGATACAAGTGACGTTCGCTGTCCATACAGTATCACAGTGCACTTAAGAGAACTGGCCTGATGTTCCAAGGGCAGCGAAATGAGAAGACAACCCCTATCCATACGGTGTCAGATTGATCGTAGTACTCCAGGCCACATCACTCTTGCGTGAAAAATAAAAATGATTAAAACATGGTACCATCGAAATTCTGCATACTGCTTTACATCACCCAGCTTTAAGATATCTTACATTATCCATTTCATTATCCCATAGTCACGTGTTAAATCGAAAGGGAAGTGCAGTACATCTTCTAAAGGGACAAAGCTAGAGAGGTCAAACTTTGACATCATGTAGAGTAGTTAGTCTACAACGTATGTGATGGCATATAATCACTGTACTGTGAAAACAACTCAGTGAATACTTCATTGTTTCTGAAAGGGTGGCCAAACAAGTCAGTACACCCTTTGTGATGCAAGGTGATAAAGTAATTGACAAAACCCACAACCCCAGTGCTCATACCCATACTGGTCATTGGCTGGCCAACATGGCTCCTCACGGCAAAGAACTCTCCACAGACCTGAGGAAGAGAATAGTTGCTCTCCACAAAGATGGCCTTGGTTATAAAAAAATCAGCAAGACCCTGAAAGTGAGTCCTAGCACCGTGGCTAGGGTTGTCCAGCGATTTTCTACGACGGGATCCACCCAGAACAGGCCTCGTCAGGGTCGTCCAGCCAAGTTGAGTTCACGTGATCGTCGTCATGTCCAGAGGCTGTCTTCTGCAGACCCACGTAGAAGTGCTGGCAGCATTGCTGAAGAGGTTGCTTCAGGTGGAGGACCATGTGTTACTGCCCAGACGATCCGGAACAGCCTGCACCAAGTTGGTATGCATGGACGTCATCCAAGAAAGACACCCCTTCTTAAGGCAGCACACAAGAGAGCCCGCAAGCAGTTCGCAGAAACCAACAAAACAAAAACTGGAACCTACTGGAACCATGTTCTATGGTCTGACGAGACAAAGATCAACTTGTTTGGCTCCGATGGTGTTCAACATGTCTGGCGGCGTCCTGGTGAGGAGTATAAGGCTAAGTGTGTACTACCTACGGTCAAGCATGGTGGTGGCAGTGTCATGGTGTGGGGTTGCATGAGTGCATCTGGACCTGGTGAACTACGGTTCAACGAGGGAATCATGGATTCTACAATGTACTGTGACATTCTAAAGAAAAATATGATGCCTTCTCTCAAGAAACTGGGTCGCCAGGCTATTTTCCAGCACGACAATGACCCCAAACATACCAGTAAGATGACTACAGCCTTCCTCCAGAAGCTCAAGGTCAAGGTGATGAAGTGGCCAAGCATGTCCCCAGATCTCAACCCAATTGAGCATCTGTGGGGCATCCTCAAGCGGAAGGTGGAGCTGCGCCAGGTTTCCAACATACGGCAGCTCCGTGATGTTGTCCAGGAGGAATGGAAAAACATCCCTGCAACTGTCTGTGCACGTCTGGTAGACTCTATGCCACAAAGAATTAAGGCAGTATGTGAAAACAATGGAGCCTACACCAAATACTGACACTTAGGACAAGTTCATAACAAAATCTCCAAAGGGTGTACTGACTTTTTTGGCCACCCTTTCCGAGACAATGAAGTATTCACTGAGTTGTTTTCACAGTACAGTGATTATATGCCATCACATACGTTGTAGACTAACTACTCTACATGATGTCAAAGTTTGACCTCTCTAGCTTTGTCCCTTGAGAAGATAGAATAAAATGACTGTCAAAATGTTAGGGGTGTACTCACTTTTTTTACATACTGTAAGATGTATTGGGTATTCCCATATTCACAATAGGCAATGCCCTTGGAAGAGTGCACAAATATAAATGAAAACAAATACAAATCTATTAAACTGCGACTACTATTCATTATACTATTTGGATTTATGCGCATCTGAAACTATCTACACTGTATCAAAGGAACATATATTAACTGTGTGCGATTTGTTCATATTAAGTAGGGATAAATGCCCCTTTGTTTATAATATACTAAGAAACTCAGGTATTCATAATAAAAGTACGTATGTTCTGTCATTATTAATATACGGACCCGATGTTTGGAACACACTCCCTCATAACATAAAACAGTGCACTTCTCTCTCTTCCTTTAAGGCAAATATGAAAAAAATACATTCTGACACAATACAACGCAGCATAAAAACTACATTTAACCTGTCAATTTAAGATACACATACTCAACAAAATGTAAATACCTGTCCATCCCCTTTTTTATAGTAAAAAAATCGTTACTTTAACATTTCATCTTCTCCCGCGCATTTATTGTAGAAGTTATAATATTCTTGGAAGTACTATCTGTTGGCCATCCACACTTTCGCGCGCGTCCACACTAACAAGCACAAGCACCACGACACTTCTAGCCCCTTAAATATTTTTTTTTCTATTTATGACTTTAAAATCATTAACATAAAACTGGACTTTACTGTATTTCCATATGGCCCATCATACATACCTTAAGTACTTTTAGATATTTATTTTGGCCGACCGTCTTATTCAAGCTGTGCTTATAACGGCGGCCTTCTGCTTCAATATAGACTCCAATATACAATTGTACATAATGTGTATCTCGGGTCATATAAATATCATTCATGTATTCTTTCTTTGTATGATTTTTTGATTGTGTAAATTATTTTGTAATACCTCACATAACAATTGTAACTTATATCGCATAAATTAGCCTATATTTATCATGTACATCTGTAAATTATATATGCAATTTACTGACAGTGTTACACCAATTATTTGAATCAACGAAGTGTAAATTTAATTTGTTTATATGGCAATTGATTTGTTATTTTTGTTATTGTAATTTGAGAATTGACTGAAATGCAGAAAATAAAATCTTTTCAAACAAAATATTGGCATCCTTGAGCAAGGTTGATTTTTTTCATGAGTAGGTTCACGGTTATCATCCCTGGTACGAATACTAGGCACGATCCACACCCTTATTGAAAATTGATCCCCCTCCCTCCCTCCATCAGTCACCCCTCTCCCTCTTTCTTTCTTTCTCTCTCTCTCTCTTTTTCTCTGTCACCATCCCATCTCTCTTTCTAGCTCTCTTTTTCTTGACATTGACATTGTTTGTATATTTTTATCAATGTTGTCATTCGACATCCAGCCACTGGCTGCCGCGACGAAATGAACCTTTCAGTTCAATTCAATTTCTCTCTCTCTCTTTATTTATTCTCTCTCTCTCTCTCTCTCTCTCTATCTATCTATCTATCTCCCACACTCTCTCTCTCTATCACCACCCACTCTTTCTGTCTTTATCTAGTTCTCTCCCCCTATCTCTCATATGTGTCCCTCACCTCTTTTCTCTTTACCCGTCACTAATTTTCATCTGACGTTCCTCTTTCACTTTATAATCAGGTTGTATATAAAGAACCCTTTACGTGGAAAAAAAGACAAAAGAAAGCAATCATATATACGTTTCATTTTGAGTAAGGTTATCTGATTTGTTTTAATTTGAAAGAATACACACCGAATAAAATACATTAATACACAGCTCCTTTTCCAGAGTAACTTGGTTATTTGCTCTCCTGTAATACTCTGATAAAATGTTCAATTTCACACTTAAACCCTTTTGGCAAAATACGGTACAATGTTTTTGACAATAGATACCAGCACAGCAAACATTACAAAGAAGTATGCGAGATACCGTAAAGCGGAACTTGTGTTGGAAATGTCAGGAACAATATTATCATGACAACAAAAACACACACATTACTCTACTAACGTCATCATATATATGAAGATCTTTACATATTTAGAGTAAGGAATTCATGAATAAGAGAGAGAGAGAGAGAGAGGGGGGGGGGGGGGGTTGAGAGAGGGGCCGGGCAGTAGGTAGGAAATGAGTAGAAAGAGTGGCATTGGTATATCGGTTGATGTTACAGAATGTATTGGTTACAATATGATTATTGACAGTGTGAGAGTCATTGACTTGATTTCAATCTGCTATGAGTCTATAAGATTACAGATTACAGCTTATCATATAATGTAATACTAAAGCCGTTCGACAGCGTACATCTCACTGAAAATACGCTTTACATTACTGTCCCAAGATATACATGTATATACAAACAGAATTGTCATTACAATGTCAATGTCGATAAACTTGACTGACCTTGGCGTAATTAAATCATTTATACAGGTTATGAACTAATCTCCTCTCAATTGAATTTGTAGCATACACATCAATACCGACATGGCACGACATGATATCATTCTTTTCTATACATGGTTTTGAGTAACGACCTTGGTATTCAAGTGTCAACAAGAAATGCTTGCAAGTTGTATTTATGAGCACAATTAGAATCCATTTCAAAGCACGTGGTAGATCTACATTCAATGAACTACGAAACACAGAGAATATTGAACATATACAATGTACTGTATGGAAACATGGTTATAAGTTATAAATCAGTCAGATTACTATACAAACTGGTTTCACTATTTATATCACATTCTCAAGGATCGATGGTTCAATATAAATATCTCCTAAAATGTTAAATGAAATATTCCTCATCTGTAGTTATATTTTCCATCTTGTGTTCCAAAATATATATGCAATCCTTACGATACTATTTACAATAGATATCCGATCATTATACAAATATCGCCTATCCACATAGTGAAACAGAGGCGGCAGAACATCGGGCTCGGGCAATGGAAGTGGAGGGGCACCTTTAGTCCACCAAACAAAAGGTGCACCCCACTATCATTGTCCGAGCCTAACGTTCCGCCGCCTCTGTAGTGAAACATATATTTAAAAATATATCAGAACAAAAACATATCATAAACTGTTGATACCTTATTATCTTACTGATGCAGATACTCATTGACAACAATCAATAGACCGTTTCGGTAATGCATGCAAACTGGATTCCAAGCAGTGAGGGTCATTTATAACAAGCAGGTGCATGGAATAGCTCGTCACTAGGTGCTCAGTGGAACACAATGGAAGTGGAGGGGCACCTTTAGTCCACCAAACAAAAGGTGCACCCCACTATCATTGTCCGAGCCTAACGTTCCGCCGCCTCTGTAGTGAAACATATATTTAAAAATATATCAGAACAAAAACATATCATAAACTGTTGATACCTTATTATCTTACTGATGCAGATACTCATTGACAACAATCAATAGACCGTTTCGGTAATGCATGCAAACTGGATTCCAAGCAGTGAGGGTCATTTATAACAAGCAGGTTCATGGAATAGCTCGTCACTAGGTGCTCAGAGAATTATGTATATGAATATGTGCATGAATTTGTCTACATTACAGATTGAAGCAGTCTATTCAGTGAGCCTCAAAGGAATCAATTTTGGCAAATCAAACAAGTGGGTATACTTATGTATCTTACAGATGCACAAGCAACTACCAGTAGGAGGTGATGCAAACTGATAATGTTATTAATATCCTTATCGTACGACATTTGCATTCAAGACAAATAAACAAAGGTGACATGTGAGTAATGGAGTACAACACAACAACTTGAAATTCCTTACAAAGATAAGCAGAAATATTCTAGTCTACACCCTTTTTTCAGTCTCAAAATCAAAGCCTTAATATACGTTTTTCCAACATTTTTCACTCTCTCTTTTTTTTTATCTGTTTGATTTTTTTATTATGTTTTGTTTTGTTCTTGTTTTACCACTTTTGTCGTTGTTGATTTTTTTCTTAAGAGGATCTTAAGAAACGATTAGTTAACGAATTTTAGCTAGAATATACGTCTTTCAGGCGTTTTGCATGAACCCGTATACTTACCAGAATTAGTAAGTAAACAAAGAATAAATAAGAAAAAAAATACCAGATTTCAATATACTCATGTATAGTCGTCTATAGTGCACAGTACAAACCATATAGGTTAACAAACACAACGTAATCATGGTACTCTATGTTGAATATAACATTCAAAACCGCTTTATATTCATGACAAGATAACAAACTAGTACTGAAATAGTTAGCATATAGATCGGGGAAACCTCGCTAGTCATAAGGACCACTTATTCATTCAAATGAATAGCGGTTATCTAAATCGCGAGCAAACCATAGAAAAATTACCTCGCTATTCGCAAGGACCTCCATTTATAAGGACCACTATTCATAACTATTCATAAGGACCGCTATTCATAACGCGTGTTAAATGAATAGCGGTTTACTCGGAATAGCGGTCCTTATGAATAGCGAGCGGACCCCGCTAGAACCGGGGATACATCGGAGCGTCTTGAGCACCTTGCGTGGTGGAAATGGGCACTATAAAAATACCAATCACTATCATTATTATTATAATTATTATATTATATAATGTATCAGTTAACCTATGAGAGAATCAAGGTTGATATTTCATATATCTATATATTTCTATACATCTTTCATGTATGATACGAGTTTGTGCTGAAACAAACACGAGGATGGTCAATGATATTCCTGTATTGATTTACTCCTGACCTATTCCAAAGTATCAAAATGAAGTCATAATATGATATAAGATATGAACCAAATGTAATATATTCATCTTGTAGGTTCGATAACAATATTAGGAAGTCCGTGTAGGTTTGCAACCTGTCATGACTTACACACTGAAATTCTTTTTGTAGACAAAGAGCTTGTCTCCGTCACAAGCTACAAGTTTACCAGAAGGAGTTACGATGCATGGGCTAATGTAGGGAGAGCGATCTGATCTCACGAATTTCACGATCCTCCTTGCCTGGATGTTACCATCACATGACACCTGCTCAACCGCGCATCTACGCTCTTTATCCCAGTATGTGATGTAGAGGGTGTCTGTCAGTTTATCAACGTAACACCATGACACGACCCACTCATCACAGTGTATGACAGCCTTCTCTTCTCCTGATCGTGAGATGATAGTGAATTCCTTCCTATCTGTCTGCACAACGATATCACCCGATGACAAGGCTTGTATCCAACCACACACCACCTTGCCCTGCATCGTAATAGTGTTCACTATCTTACCATCAGCAGGGTTGATGACGTAGATATTAGACTGAATGTACTGAGCTGCGAGGATCATCCCATTCCTCTCAACATCAACGTACACTAAATGAGAACGGGATATATTCTTCGATATGGTGATGTTTTTAATCACCCTCCATTGTCTGTCATAGAGAGTGATACATCCATCCAATGTGTTACCCGTGGATAATCTTCTCCCTTTGCCACATACTATCACGTTGCTCTCTATGGAGGCACATGATGTAATAGACATGTTAGGATCTCCTTCAATGACTTTCTCTGTGAGTTCACTGTTGAGATTTGTAACATAGCATGTATTGTCACTGCCGTCAGACACACATATCTTATCATCACTAATCAAACCACGCACACATGGGTGTTTAACGATCGATGGAATGTCGATTGACTTGACAAGCTCCCATTTGCCGATATAGCCATCAATCCTCGCATAGTGTTCCCCACCTACTTTACCCTCAAGAAACTTCACTCTCTGAACTTCTCCTTGTATTTGATCAAGATAGTCGGCCACATCTTGATGAACATTTCCACTCAAACTTTCATCAAGTGATGCAATTACTTGAGGAGCTTCATTCACTAATACTTTATCATCTTTTTTGATCCGTGTAATCTTGCAACTCATATTATCCATAGTGCCGATAGCGTGCTGGTTTTTACTTTTGAGATCTTCCATCTTTTTGCAAACCACATCTTTGATTGTCTTTGTCTCTGACATAAATCTAGCTTGGTTTTCTTCAATAATTTGTTTTTGCTTTTCTGCCTCCTCGTTACAAGCTTTGATCCGTTTGTCCCTCTTCTCGTTGATGATTCGTATTTCCTCTTCCGCCTCCTCATTGATCGAATGAATCTCCTCCTGCTCTTTGATTTTCAAACTTTGCAATTTGCCGTTGTATGTGGCATCAACCTTATCATTGATTGACTGAAGATGATTACTTGCAGAAGCTGCACAGGACTGCATTTTAGAATCAAGTTTTTCCAAGTATTTCTTCGTTTCTTCTATCCCAACCCGCTTATTGTCTAGCTTTCTCCCCATCTCCAAGATGACATCTCCGATGTTATCAAGATGACATGGTTTTTGATGGTCTTTGGTAGCACATGGGTGACAAAGAGGGATCTCATGTTCTTTACAGTAAAATTTGATTGGCTCACCGTGTATGTCACATGACCATGTCATATCATGACCTTTTCTTGTGCATAGATGGGCCTTTTCCTCTCGCTCTGCTGGAAATTTAGACGCCATGATGAGATGGAATATTGGTAGCGATTTACCTGTATCGTTGAAGATAATACAATTTTAAAAAACGATATTTGGCAAGTTGAAAGGAAAGCATGACAGACAGGAGGGTCGGGAAAGAAAGAGAGAAAATACATGGAAGTTTGGGGAGGAAAAGCAAACAGAAAAACAGAAATAGTCTGTTGAGAGCCAGAATGACATTAAGTCTTATTCTTTCACTTTGAGCTAACGTCCTTCTCGCACTAAGCAGACGAAATGCTAACTTAGACAGAATATCAAGCACACCAGTTAGTTTTCTTTATTTTATGTTTGTCTTCTTATTTCGATTGCCCGTCTGTACAGAGGCGGTGCACCCGGAAGACAGGGGGAGCACAGTGCCCCCCCCCCCACTTTTTCAAATACACTAAAAGTGACCTTTTTTCTGATACTTTCCCCCTTTCTTTCTGATAGGTGCCCATTTTACTACTAAAAGAGCCCCTTTTCTTTTTAATAAGTGCCCTTCCCCTTTCTGAAAAGTGCATATTTTTCTCTTTTTGCCCCTTTTCAAATCTGATACATGTAATTGCATTCTTAGCTCTCTTATACGTGCCCTTTTCTCATTCTGATAAGTGCAAATAAAAATTGCCCCTTTTCTCTCTAATATGTTCCCTTTCTCCTTTGATAAATGCATTTTTACTTATGAGAGGTGGCCCTTTTCTCTTCTAATAAGTACCCATTTTCCTCTTCTGATAAATGTGCCCTAATCATCTACTAATACGTGTCTCCATAATCTACACCAAGTAAGGGCAATATATCGCACAATAATTTTGATTTCGATGTGATCCTAAAGAAAAGGGTTAATGTACGAATTAAAAGTGCGACATCGTCGGTTGGTATAATGTATATAGGCCTATTGTATATAAGGTATGTATAAAGTCCACAAAAGAGCCATATACCTTTAGCTCAAAATAATCAGAGAGGCTTCATAATAATACATTTCCCTACTGATATCAGCACAATAGTGAGGCAGTGGAGCAGGGGATAGGAGGGGCACAATACCCTAAATTATACAAGAATGATTATAGAAGGAACGACGCCAATTTTTTTTTTCTTAAAAAAAAAATCAAAAACTCACTCGCTACGCTAGTTATTATCTTCTTATCATATCAAGAAAACAAAACAAATACATTTTAATTTTTGCTCGTTCGCTTTGTTCGCTCGCAAATGAATAGTCAGACAAATTAATGCACTCCACCGCAAAGTTTTGGTTTGTAAAAATTTAGATCCATGTTGAGATTTAAAAAAAAATGCGCTTCGAAAATGATTGATTTGATTTGATTTGATTTGATTCATTTATTTAATCACGGTACAAGCCCAATTCAGCTGCAAGACTGTTTTACAATGGGGCCGTGCAAAACAACATCATAACATAAAACAAACATGAAAATATAACATATAGAAATTAACAAAATGAAATTGCCGATGACGAAAATATGATGCACAGTTAGAATATAAATTAAATATATGTATATAACATATACAAACTATTGCATGAATATGTTGAGGAGTGAGTAAAACTGAAATATAAATGGTTCGGAATATTTGTAAATTGATTTTTTTTCATGGTTTATAAAAATTCATTAAAATAGAGGGGATATTACACACCATATTATAAAACAAAACATGAAAATATAACATATAGTATATATCTATAAGTTAAAAAAGAAAGTAAAATAGCACTAAATTGCAAATAATGTAAAAAATTTATTTTGGGAAAAAACACTAAAAAATAAATATATAAATACTATGTACAATTAAAATAATAATAGTAAAAAGAAAGTATATACACATATAAAAAGAGAAGAATGGCTATGTAGATATCTATATATATTATATTTTATTATATTATATTATATTGTATTATAAGTTAGTGTACATTACCATCCCACTGTCGGATTGTTTAGTAAATTACAATCTATAGGTTAATAAAAATTTGAGTGAAAAAAACGTTCATATGACTTTATTGAACTCAAAATACTACCATCTCTTGTATTGTTATAATGAATAAACACATAGATTATTTAACTGTTCTTTGACATGATTGGCTTCAAACCACATTATACATTATTAGTATTAGCCAATTTAGATTTGAAAATGCCAATACAAGAAGACATTTGAGTCTCCTCGGTAAGTGAGTTCCATATCTGGGCACCTCTATATATGAATGTACGTTTGCCCGATTCTGTTTTCGGGCGAGGTACATCAACACAGAGATTACTCTGTCTCGTGTTATATACATGTGTTCGGTATGTGAATTTATCACTGATGTAAGGCGGCACTTGTTTTGTCATAGCTTTATGCATCATTATCGCCGTGTCTTTTTCTATTTTCTTATCGATAGGGTTCCAATTGAGTAGATCAAGGTTCTCCTTTCCCGATGTAAACCAGGTTGTGTTGTTGATTAAGCGAGCACCTCGATTTTGAATTCTTTGTAGGGTGGTTAGCAGCGTTTTCCCACAGTTTGCCCATATAACATCGCCATAATTTAAGTGGGAGGATACCAATGCATTGTATACCATTTTTAAAGACTCTTTGTCTACTATATTTCTGATACTTCTCAACATATGTAAACCTGAATTTGTTTTTTTCTGCAATAGTTCAATATGGCCACGCCACTTGAGACTTTCAATTATTATTCCTAGATGTTTACACGACTGCACTCGTTTTCCTGTTATATTAATATTAATATCATCATCTTCGATTTTTCTTAATCGCTGCCTTGTACCCAAAACAATATATTCGGTTTTGTTTACATTTAAACTTAACTTATTATGAACGAGCCATTGCCTTACATATTCCAAATCTTCATTAAAGGAGAATTAACCCCTGATTACAAATTTACTTATATTGGAAGGTGTAATATATTCCTACTTATTGGCCTAAATCATTTTCTAATAAGCTATCAGAAAAGGGTATAAATAAAGATATTCCAACACCCGGTATCGTCTCCTACTCATTTACATGGGGGCTGCCATTTTCTTGCTGATTTGGAGTTGTACATGAACCATTGAGAAATGTTCCAGTCAGGAAGATATTTTGAATCCAAATCCTAAATTTATTTTCTTCATTACCTAAAATCCCATATGTGACGAAAAATATAAAGTGGGTGTTTACATGTATTATAAAAATTAAATCTTTATAATGATACTTTTAAATTGTCTGGTTTTGCTTAACAAAAATCTATTTTCTTGGGTTTGCCAAACAGAGCAGAACATAATATATGCAGCATGCATTCTGACTTTTCAAGTCCATTATCCAAAAGCAGGTGAATGCATAGTTTGCCGCTATAGATGCTCAGGGAAGAAGAATCCATAAAATTTGAATTAATTTGCTCCGTCCCATACGTCCAGTATCGAGAAAATAGATTTCTATTAAGCGAATATCGATTTTCAACAGAAATATATAAGGAAATCTTCAGTTTAAAAATAAATTGACATATCTATTCTATATTTTTAATCTCAAATGGGTTTTTAATTTTGAAAAAGGCACTTGAGCATTTGGATTAAGAAAATCTTCTTGTACACATAAACAAAATGGCAGCCCACATGTGCTGCTAGCAGACGATACATATTGCTAGCATATGGTAAATTTTGCTCAGAAAATCTTGATTCGTATCGATGTCGTATATTTTGACGCGAAGCCATATAGTCTAACAAGTAGGAATAAATAACACCTTTGAACGTTATCGTCTTTATTTTTGAGCGTAATTCTCCTTTAATGTTGTGTGATACAACAGAAATACCCCTGCCAGAAAGATATAAGACAGTATCGTCAGCATACATGCTAACTTTACAATTTCGAAGTCCTTCGGGTAGGCTGTTGATATACAGTACAAACATAAGTGGGCCCAATATCGACCCTTGTGGGACACCACATTTCAAAGATAAAAATTCAGATAATTTACCATTTATACATGTTGCTTGGGATCTGTTTTTAGATAGCTAGCAAACCATCTTAGAGGGCGATCTTGAATGCCATAGTATTGAAGTTTTTGAAGCAGGAGATCGTGATCTACAGTATCAAAAGCCTTTCTAAAATCTAACATTACAGCAATTATTATCTCTCTTTCTTCTATACTTTTAAGCCAGGCATCAGTTACATTCAAGAGTGCTGTGGTCGTAGAGTGAAGTGGTCTGAATCCTGCTTGATACCTATTAATTATTTCATTACATTTTAGATATTCATAAAGTTGATTAAATACGATTTTTTTCTATAATCTTTGATAAAATTGGGAGAATTGAGATTGGCCTATAATTACATGTTTCCCTTTTCCCACCTTTATGCAATGCAATTACACGAGCAACTTTCCAGTTATCTGGAAAAGTCCCAGAAGTTATAGAAAAATTTATTATATGCGTTAATGGTTCCTTTATGTAGGGCATTGCAAGTTTTATTAATCTAATTGGTAGAAGGTCATTTCCCATGGCTTTGTCGTTAGATAAATTACATATCTGTTTAGAAATCGCATTTGTTCCGATTGTAGTAAGTTCAAAGAAACAATTCAAAGCAGATTTGTTTACAGAAAATTGTGAATCTGTGTTACAGTCTTGTGTAATCTTATTAGCTAGATCTGGCCCTATGTTGATGAAATATTCGTTTAGTTCATGAGCGATTAGTTGTGCATCATTGATTTCTCCTGAGTCCGTCATTAGCGATGTAATCTTATTATTCTTCTTTTTACGAGGGATCAACATATTTAGATTTTTCCATGTTTGGCCTAGATTGCCATTCGAGATTTTTATTTTCTCTTGAAACTTTAGTCGTTTTTTTAATTTTATTTTTGCAGTTATATAAATTTTTAATTTCTTGAAAATTTCCCAGTCTTCCTTATTCCCAGTTTTGATTGCACATTTCTTCAGGTAATTTCTCTCATGAATTAAATTCAATATTTCGACATCAATCCAAGGTGACTTGTTATTCCGTACTCTATTCTTTCTAACTGGCGCATATTCATTACATACAGAGGAAAATAAAGATTTAAACGTAAGTAATGACGAATTCACATCTTGTGCATTATAAACCGTATTCCAATCAATCTTACTCAATGCATAACAGAAATCATTTTCATGAAAATTTGTATAACTTCTGTAGGTTCTATAAACGTGTTTTGAATCCAAATGTCTGTTTTTACCCCACACTATGTAAACCAATGAATGGTCACTCGTACCTATATGCATAACACCACTTTCAGTAATTTTCGCTTCATTATTTGTAAAAATTAGGTCGATCATCGTGGATGTATTAGATGTGACTCTTGTAGGTTTTTCAAAAACCTGTACCAAAGGAAAGTAGTCACACATTGCTTTTAATCTATTTGTATAACAATTACTGGAATCCATGGCAAGGAAATCGCAGTTGAAATCACCTAAGAATATTATATTTTTGTTTTCATCATCCGCTTTCATTAAAATCTTTTCAATTGTGTCAAATAAAGCAATATTAGATCCAGGCGGTCTGTACCAAGCAATTACTATTATTGGTGACGATTTATGTTGTTTTATTTCAATTGCAACGAGTTCAACTTCGTCGTTCATCAAGTCTTGCCTCCATTTGTGGTTCAATCTATTCTCATTCACATAAATTAATACTCCTCCACCTCGAGTATTGCGATCTTTCCTGTAGACAACATAATCATCTACGGCAATTCTGGCATCATAAATGTTTTCACATAGACGAGTTTCATTCAGTGCTAACACGTCGAAACCATGCTCCTTAATAGTAACTTTAATTTCATCAATATTTGGGAGAAGGGACCTAATATTATGATGTGCTATTCTTAGACCATTTTTATTGTTAATTTTTATATAGTTATTTAGATAGAGTTGGTTTGTTGATGCATCTAATTCCTTATCATCGTTTCGTACAGGTAATAGAACACATCGACAATTAGAATTATCATTATTTAATAATAAGTTGTCCTCGATATTAGGATCATCGTCATCGCCGTTAGTGTCAGCATGAGAGGTTACATGTTCGAATGATTCAATAGGCCTACATTCAACCATCTCACTATCTTCCAAGAAATGGTGGTTTTGGGGGCCGAGTTCTTTTGTGTGGGAATCGGCACACTCTTCCTGGCCAAGTTGTTAGTATTGATAGATGGTTGGACAGGCTTTAGCTTTATGCCCCCATAGGAAGCATTGGCGACATTGGATCATCGTGTTGTATCTACAATTTGCTCTTTTGTGATTCATCTCACCACAATTATAGCAGCCTGAGTATTCTTCAGATTGTGCTTCTCGGGTATATTCTGATGGGCGTGTTCCGTTTCGCACAATGTTGCTGTAGAGATTACGAGCGATCATTGACTGATGGATATCAGTTTCAGGCATAGCTGGGTCATCTGCATCGTCCTCCTCACCATTCAAATGGCTGATGAAGTTTTTGGCAAACACACGTACCCCATTTCCGTTCAGATGCTTTCCATCTCCTCCAACATGTAGATCGGGACGTATGTTGCTGTTATCAATTAGTTTCCACCCATATATATCTAGCATAGATTTCATCATTTTGTTGATTTTCACTACTTGATCTGGGTATGATTTGTTTGATATTATTGAACTCCAGCTAAGCCGTTTAACGGAAGGGCAGGATTTCATCAGATAGAGCCCCGTTGACTCTACCTTTGTCACGATATCTTGTTGTTCATTTAACGCTAAGTTGTATGTCCCAACATGTATGATCATTTGCTCTGGCTTGAGGTCGTTGGCAATTGGAACAGCAATGTCGCATATCTGCTCAATTTCAGCACCCGGGACTGTTTTGCAGACTACGCGTTTAGAGTTTAAAAGTTTCGTGGGTTTGATTTTACGGATCATCGAGTCTCCGATTATAAGAACATCGGTCTTCGGTTTGGAGTTAAAAAAAACGTTTTTGTTGTTTTTGTCTATAGTCACATATTTGAATGTTGAGATTCTGCTTTATGGATTGATCATTAGATATTTCATCTTTTTCAGCATTGTCCTTGTTGTTTTCAGCATGTTCAGACTTTTCCGTTGTTTGTCGGGTAGGCGCTTCTCCGGTGGCGAGAAGATTTAGTTTTGAGTTGATTTCATCTATGTTCATAGCAAGGTCATTTATCTTTTGGATGATTGTGTTTTCTTTATCACTGCTGATGGACTGGATTTGTTTCTCTTTCTCATTCATGCGGTTTTTCGGAGAAATGGTCACTTGATGCGTCACATTATTTTGACTAGTTAAGGAGTTTAGCTTGCATTCAATGGCTCCTAATCTGTCAAGAATGGCAACACAGCTTTGACATAGGGATTTGTCATAGTCACTATCAGTGGGCTCACCACACCAAATGCATTGTCTGTCATCATTTGTTTCCCCTTCTTCCGAAGTTTCCTTTGTCTGAATGCCTTCAAGCAGACTATTGTCGCTTTCAACATGGCGACCTTCATCATCATTACTTTCCATTAACGAATCATCGAGGGGGTATTCGTCTGTTTCTGTCACTAGAACAAAATGTCTACAAATGTTTCTTTCTACATTAGGCATAATTCGGCATAATTCATTTTCGATGAAATCATATTTATTTGTGAGCTTCCGAGATTTGAAATTATTATACGACCGATGAATGTGATATATAGCTATTGACAGACTTGACTTTGTGACATACTTTGGCAACTTATATTTGAAGTTTGGATGGCCAGGTAAACCTCTATATGAGTTCATCTTCATTTGTTTAGCCATTATTATGAATTCAATGAGGGTTCATAGAGTTTGAATGTGGTAATATATTATAACAAAAGATGATAGCTATAGGTTGTGTATTGATTCGGAATGTACCGGTATAATTATTTGTCAAACTGATATTTACCGCCTTATTTCCACCCTTTGCAGGTGCCCCTTTTGCTGTTGCCCCCCCCCCCCCCCCCACTTTAAAAGACGCTCCGCCGCCCCTGATGATTAAATTGAGTGCAAACTGAACATCGTTACGATAGGCTGCCGCCCCCCCCCCCCCCCCCGCATCCAAAAAAACGGATCGACCCTTATGGTTGTAGGTGCTCCCTTTTACCCCAAAAGTGCCGTTTTTGTTGCCCCCCCCCCCCCCCCCCCCACCGCTGTGAAAGACGTTCCGCCGCCCCTGACTTTGTGACTGATATATCAACACTTCAAATATTAATATCACCAGGTGAGTATGCATAATATCACATGTAACACACACGAACAATTGCATTCGAATTGTAACGCGTCTCTCAGTTTTCACTTATTTCAAACAAACTACAGAGAAGGCTACCATTACTTTCTTTTGGACTTAAATTCTGCGTAATAGTTTCACTTATCTCTCATCAATAATGAGGGATTTGTACTCACGAATAGTTTACAGGATTATACCGGGGCATCAGCCAAAGATGTATTAGTGTACCGTTTGAATGTGTGCACCTTGAAATGGAGGTGCGGAGCGTGTTCTGTTATATCGGGTATTTCCAGCTTCGCAGTGCACACGGATCGGTGCACTAATTGAAAAGAAAATGCAAATACCAGCTATGTATAGGAATACGTTACTGATATGAAAATTAAGAGTTCAACTCGTTTTGTTAGTTTGAAGTACGGAGTTGCATGTAAAACACTGAGCCTCAACACAGAATCAGATCTGCTCCAACCGACTCACCTGATATACTTATGAAATCTATAGCAAAGCGTTGTAATGAAAACATCAAGGAACATGGCTTTTTCCCCACGAAATAGTGGAACATTGGTTATGTTTGTAAGACATATCTTCATTGATTTGATCTCGAAACATATTCAGGAGCAAAGAAAAAACTATATACGTATTTTAAGCCGTCCTAAACATGATAAATATTTTGCCCTTGAATGTGCAGGGTGGATGCGTGTTTGAAAAAAAGAGAAACATTAATGACGTCAAAGAAGAGAATAGAAACAGACAGGATGGATATTGTAGAGAGCTCAAGAGAAAGAAAGGGAGAGAATTAAAATAGGTTTGCCTTTCTTTTTATCTTTCTATGCAAAACTTGTATGAACACCCAATAATCACAAAACAGTGTAGTGTGTCGTATGAATTAAACTTTAACATATTTGGCTACTAGTGTCGAACCTAATCACTGCCAATACGTCATGCCTTCATAACTTAAAGGACAAGTAACCCCACGTGATATTCTAGATGCACCTATTGTCTGCTACGTCTTTCCATGGAGGCTGCCATTTTGTGCATGACACGGATCATTAGGTACCATATGCATTGATAATAGCCTACCTTTACAACAGATACGTCGCTTTGTTCTGATTGTATTACGATTGTTATTGGCCATGGGCCTAGATAATTGACGACCCATGAGTTCTAATAGCCATCCTGTAAAGCAGATTCCTCGCTTTGTTTTGGTATTGTTACGATTGTCTCCGTCCTTGACGTCAATTCTCCGTCCTTGACGTATATTTTTTATGAAGTATATTTTTTATGAACAAATTAAGACCTTTTAAAAAATATATAAAACTAAACTTACATTTCAGAATATGTGACTTTATCTAATATATATTTGTCCTCTAAAAATCAATTACAAGTTAACGATGAAGGAAATTTTACTTGGGATGAAAAATATGTTCGTGTACACATAAAGTAATGGCAGCCCCCTTATTATTGCTAGCAGACGATAACTTGGCTGGAAAATAGTGATTTATATCTATATCCTGTGTTTTTACATGAAATTGCATGTATCAAATAAGAGGCATATACTACACCATTCAAAATAAGCTAATTCATACGCTGAGGTTACTTTCCCTTTAACGGAGTATTACAACATGCCCTGCCATGTGAGACATATAATAGATTGTGACGTCATTACATGCTTGATGATTTGGATGTCAAAGGTGATGATAATTCTTTTCATCCATTCAGCCTGATAATCTGTTCATACGAGAGTATTTCATTCTTCGCTTTCAATTAGAGCACAGGTTGGAATACCATTTTAACGGGTTTCACACCCTCACATCAAGGGGTTTACCCAAAATCAATGGGAAAGGTTTACCTTGTTTACCTCTGCCGATATTTTCCGTGGTTTGAACGAAGTTCGCTGTCCATACAATATCATGGTGCAGTAGGAGAACTGGCGTGATATCTGACAACATAAATAGGGACAGCGAAATGAGCTGACAACCCCATTCCACACAGTGTTAGATTATTCGTCTCCACCTTAGTGTATACATATTTCCCTTTTGTAGACAATGCCATAGATAGAAATATGGTATGAATTTAAGCCTTGATGATAAGGTTTCAGATCACCAAGCTTTATGATATCTATGTAATACATCTTTATTCTTCAAACTTTGTTATTCATTATAAAACATACGGTGGCATATTATTGGTAGTACAACTAAGAAATCTCCCTTGTATACACAATGAAGATGGCCGGTACGTACATAAGTCTGGATATGACTTTAGTGGTGATCACCCAGCTTTGACTTATTGCACTTTTTATCATTTAAATTTTGTCACGCGTTTTGAAACATGACGAGGAAGGAAACGCCATCACCCCGTTATATATATATATATATACAGAGGTTTTAAGTTCTGGCGACATAAAATGCCTAATGACAGATTCAAGGACAACTTCCCCGGACAACTACCCCCGGGCAGCTACTCCCTGGACAACTACCCCCGGTACAACCACCCCCCCCCCCCCCCCCCCCCCCACGGTCCTGATGTAACAGGAATAAGCAATAAGGTATATCATAAATTGGTAACAATTTTTTATACAAGTAATACAATACAAGTAATATAATTAAAAAAAATAACTTAACACGTAGAGGCAACAATAATAACGGCTATGAATATTTCAAAAATAACCAATTGAGTATTATGTAAGGCTTAGGCTAAAGTGGAATGTGGATAACATCCATGTACTAATGAGCCTACTAGATTTAAAAAACACATGACCGGTATTTAAAAAAAAATACATACATAGTTCCTGTAACCTTGTGGATTGTCATCTACGATAAGAACCGTAAAAAGTCAGAGTACTTTTGAAATTTATGTTTGAAAGTCATGCAAAGATCATATCGACGGTATTCATTAGGGTTAGCGGGCAACTAAGTATGGTATAATCACAAATTTAGTGTTGATGGAGAGTGCAGCGACTTAAAATCACGAGTTGGCAACTAATCAATATTGGTCACAGACCAGGGCGGCAAAGCGTCTCGTGATAGGGTGTGGAGGGGGGGGGGGGTGGGGGGAGTAGACACCAGCAGAAAAAGAACCTCTGTTGAAAGGGGGCATGCACAAGGGGGGCATTAACAGAAAAGGCACTTTTTTAGGGAAAAGGGAAAAGCATAAATGGAAACGTTAAAGGCAATACATAACTTTAAGACATTATAATGATTATATACCGTACATTTTGAAGCCATCTCAGGAAGTGTGAGGGTCTATGATGGTCTGTATATTCATATAATTTCCAAGCGAGCATAATATAGCGGGATGTGACAACCAGTGGGGGATCGGGGGTGCCTTTTGGCGGAGCTTTTTGAATTATCCCTGACAGACATCTAGGACTTCAGCCCCCTATTTTGGTGGCAGAGGCCTCTTCTTTTTTTTTCTTTTTTTCGCCTATCACTCTTTCACTTAGAAAATTTGACCACCCCCCCCCCCCCCCCCCCCTTGAGAAATCCTGGATCCGCGGGTGACATCAGATTCTTATGAAGAGGAAAAAGTCATCCCTAGTGGGATTCAAAGTATAAAGGCCTTTCTGAGTTGGGGGGGGGGGGTGTCGAGACCACTAATTTACCGTCGAGCCTGAGACTGTGTGCCACCGATTACCGATAAAACTTTGTTTGTGAACGACGACATTATTTTTTTGGGGGGGGGGGGGCAGGTGCAGAAGCAAGTAATACAATAATTTGTTCTCAACCAGTGGCAACCGTGAGTCTATTTTCATTTAACAAATCTAATTCGAATTTAAAAAAAATCCTTGCCGATTTCTAATTAAAGCACCACCTACCATCACTTGTTCCACATCAAATGAGTGTTCATTTCATATTCGTGAGCGAACCCCTTTTAATGTTATTATTTTTTGACTGGGCGAGCGAGCGTAGAGAGCGAGCAGAAAAAATAGTAATACTTCTCGTTGAAAAAAATTGGTAGCATAAACGGAATCTTCTTGGCAAGGGGCGGGGAGGGCACAATCGTATTTAATGAAATGTTAATATTGATTAGGCGAGCAAGCGTAGCGAGGGATCAAAATCTTTTACACATCTCTTTTGATAATAATGTATAGCATAACTGAATGTAAATTTTACTTAAAATTCTTTTTTTTATAATAAGTGGTAGCATAAACGGGATCTTCTTCCTACGAAGCGGGGCGGGCACAATCGTATTCAGTGAGGGAATGTTAATTTTATTTAGGCGAGCCAGCGTAAAGAACAGTGACTTTCAATATTGTGTCATTTTGCAACTTGTAAATTTTGACCTTGCCCCACATTTCAAGGCACTGCACCTCCATGTGAATGATAATCATATCATGTAGGGTATTATTTGAAGGAGAATTAAATGATCTTTTCAGTGGTATCAATCAAACATCAATATTCACTAAGACTCGGGAGAAATGATCGATCAAAGTCAGATTTCCAAACTTTTTTTGAGGAGTTTATATTACCGGAAGGGACATTTTCAGAGGTGAAAAGTGAACATTTATTAATAATTTGATATTTTTTTTATAGTGTAGCTCCTATATTAGTTATTTTACTGTGCTGTGATGTAATGTAACAGAAATCTCAACAATTTTACTCAATAGACACACAGTATAAAGAAACTATTGGGAGGGGAAGGGGTACTTGCAAGAGTCAATGTAGCACCTGTTTGATTTAAAGACCTCAGCCTGACCCAAAACAACCATATATTGACGTAAAGCTTAGTAAACAAAGAATATAATTACCCTGGGTATTCATAAATTTTCGTCTCCGTTTATCCATAAAAAATAAAAAAGATAATTTTTTTTGGTCCGCCCCCTCCCTATTGCGTAACAAGAGAGGAGACTGCAGGGGGTCGCTAGACGTGTGACGACATGTCATGTATACAGCTCCGAGTGCGTCTACACGATATGTCGTCATCAAATTTTCACTCCCGCAAAGTAGCGTTCCTCAGAGACGGGGCCCTCGTCAGAAAAACCACCGGGGCTCAACATTCGGGACGCTGTTACTCATTCCACAGGAAACGGAATCTCATGAAGTTGGTTTCAATTTGTTCAGAAAATATATAGCTCCCCGTGGATGAATAAAGTGTATATTTCAAAATTCGGTCAGGCTGAGGTCTTTAAATAGGGTCATCCCAGTCATCCCAGTCATCCCAGTTAAGGGTGGCTTTTATCATGGGTGGTAAGGGAGATTTTATAAGAATGTGGAACAGGCACAAGTTACAAAGAAAAGGAGACACTGCTATGTGACCGGCCAATCTATCCTATAACGTACATGGAGGCAAGTTTTCTTACATATGCAATTTTATTATCAATACCTTGGCGAGACCGAATTCCGAGTGGTTGACCATATTATGAAAGCCTTGCAGACGTAATTTTTTATGGGGTGGGCGCTAATGTCTGTATAGCTTAAAATCATCTTTACAGTTTTTAAAGTTTGTGAGCGAAAGCAAAAATTTAGACACTGTTTAGTGAAAACACTTCTTTCTTATATCCTGAAACATTTGAATTGAAAGCTCAGATTATATATATATTAAAAATCTGACATTAGCATGCATGTTGTTCAATTAGGAATGTGTGGTAAATTTCAAATTCCAATAGTTTCGTGATGTATAACTCTTTATTAACCATGACAACGTCCATGTGGAACACATCCACAACCAAGTTCACCCCCAAGTTATATGCATAACATGGGCTGTCTGCAAATTATTGAGCCGATGATATCATAAGGTCACTTTTCCTTTTGCATTTTATTATATGAAATTTCAAATATTTCAATTTTCTTCTCCAAGAATGTAAAACAAAGTTTGACTCCTCATGTAGAATAATAATAATACCTAGCATTTATAACGCGCTTTTCCCATAGTGGCCCAAAGCGCTCACAATTACAGATATATTATTACCCCGGTCATCGGATTCTGGCATGCCCGCACACAATGCATGCACATTCTCCACTCCCTGGGGAGTATTCCAGCAGCGGGCAGTACAGTGACGCTCACATTCTCTCTAAATTTGAAAGACTTAAAATTTAAATCTTAATTGAGACTTAAAATAATCTAAGTCTTTAAGACTTATTTTCCACGTTCTTTGATTAAATTTTTCTCTCGAGACCGCGAACAAAATCTCCTGTTTAAATCTTTTAAGGAGATTTAAACTTTAAGCCAATCAGATTTACGATAATGCAACACGTGATCGAACACAAATTTTTTTCAAGCCTATACCTAGCCAGCCGGCAAGTGCGCGATGATCGACATCTTTCTTTTTGCGGTTGTGTGAATCTTTTTCGAAGATGGAAGAATTCTTATCCAAAAACAGGATTGATCAGGAGGTCATTGTCAACTTGAAAGGTATGTTGTTAGTAAGTGTACATTAAAGCACATTTTGAGCAGCTTTTATTGTAACAATATTACATATTTTGTTGTAAATTAGCGTTGGATTAGCACATATCGGCCGTACACAGTGCGTGTAGTCAGTTGTATCAAGTTAACTCTACACAGCGCTGTCGCGAAAGCTTCGCGACAGCGCTGTGTGCTGTGATATTATGAGGGGGGGGGGGGTCCAAAAGCTACGCACCTTGTTGTCCACGGCTTCGTCGTCTTCAAATTCATTATTTGAGTACATTTTTTTTACTTCACTTGACGCTACATATTCTGAAGATCATTTTGTTGTCGTCAAAAAGACGGCATAAAAATTATAACTGGAGTTCGAAGCGAAATCGAGGCCCTTTCCTTCGTTTTTTTACGCCTCCGCACGCGATTTTGGATTTGATGCGGTAACGTCTAGTTCAAGTTTTGCGTAACTATACACAGCGGCTGTACAAGCTGGCCATTCAAAAGCGTTGCGAACCGCGACTACAAAATTGCGACTAGGCCTAGGGCCTACTACTAGACCGAAATTTTCTGTCTCTCATTCGTTAGCCTCTTATTTGGATAGGGTCGGCCCTTCACTTAGAGACAGAAACGCTCCATTCACTCGCCTGTGCAAACTCACTGTCTGCCGAGAGACAGTAGGCATGTCGTTGTTAAAATGAGGATATTAGGAGTTTTAAAAATATTTGTGTCAATTAAATAGATTAGGCCTAGGCTCTATACTTAAAACGAACATGTTCAACTTACCAATTTCATTGTTTTATTCCTTTTAATGCTCCTTTTTCAGGTAATTCAGGGTCCAAGTTGTTCTCGGTTTGAAAATCTTACGCTGCATTCAAACTGTATAGTGTGTAAGTCAATGTGTACCGGTATTCGGTTTGCACAGGCGAGTGAATGGAGCGTTTCTGTCTCTAAGTGAAGAGCTAACGAACTAGAGACAGAATTTTGGCTTCACAACGTATTTGCAGATAATATCTCAACTTAAACATTGTGCGTTAAATCACAACATTCAACAATGCATCATTTTTATGCAACAGTTTCGCAAATAGCATACAGATCTAGATATAGACTTCTCTAGATCTAGAGTCTACATGTAGATCTAGACTCAGTCTATAGAGTATAGGCCTAGATTCTCTATTAGTAATTACTCTAATAAGAAAAGAACATTAAGAGAATCTAGATTTAGACTGATACTATAGACTCTAGATCTAGGTCTAGAATCTAGTGATTTAATTTTAGCAAATTGCTTGTACTAGATTTATGATTCTAGATCGATCTAACGTTAGACCTAGATCTAGGGTCTACACAGCTTTGTGAAAAAATGCATAGACAGACGTTTTTATCCACTACGAAGGCATTTAAAAAAAAAAAATCACAAAATTTGGTGTTGCAATATATGCAAATGACACGCTTCAACTTGTGATTCCAAATCGCAGCAATGCATACTTTTTGCGCAATTTGTTATTCACTGCGAAATTCAGAAAAATAAAACTAAAATGAAATAAAATGAAATGAAATTGAGAAGAAAAAAAAAATAAAAGTAAAATCTAAATGAAACCAAATAAAAGCAATGTAAAATAAAACGAAATAATAAAATAAATAAAAGAACTAATAAAAAATAAACTTCTGTTAGCCAATGACGTGTCCAGGTGTAGAGGTCAGTGGTACAAATGCAGTGTTTTTGCAGGCAGGGCCAACGCAGTGTGTATGTTGTTTTTGTGCTTTAAAAACTAGCGTTTGAGTAGTAAATTTTGTAGTAAGATGTGTGGTGAGAGTATATGGAAATTGTTTTATACTGGCTTAATTTTCAATGCATGTTCCAGGTTCAAAATCATGAGTGGTGAATGGGTTTTTCAGGCTTGCCAGGGATATTCCACTATTTATTCAGAGTCTTAAGATACATGTACTGTGCAATAAAAAAGAAAATGGGGAAAATTAAAAGTGCAATTAAAAGCATACTGACAAACACGTTTTACTAAATTCTTATGGCACAACTTGCTTCTTCCACCCACCTAGTACCTCCAACATTGATACCACCATGTGACGCTGCCATAAAATAAATTCAATTTTACTTTGACAAATAGTCTTACATGTAAGTGCGTTACTTTGCATTATTGTCCAGAAATCCAGCCTGGCATATTTGTCACAGACACCACAAGGCCTGGCGCTTGTAAAGCATGTGGACGAAGGTGGGATATTGTCAGTCCTTCAGAGGCAGCTATATGGGGTGCGGCCGAGTGTTTCTTATCTGGCAGAGAAATGTGGCGACTTGTAAGTATGATATTGTAAGAGTAGCAATAATTGTAACAACAAAATTCTTTGGAGGGCCATGTAAGTACAGAAGATAGTTGACTCCACCTCAAAAAAAGTTGCAGATCCAATAAGTGCGCTGCGTTTTGTGTGTGGTATGGGTTAATTGGCAATGAATTTGTTCATTAAGTGAACATGGTAAAGAGTCCTGTATCTGCAACTTTTGGAAGTGAATTTTCTAATAAACTAATTTTCTTATTACGATAGACAAAAATACAGCAATTTAACATTTATTTGTGTGCTTTGTATTCCCTATGTTAAATGGAAGAGTCCCACAAAAAATACTTTCCTATGTCATCAAGATTCTTTGAATTCTATTGGTCAACCTCATCCACCGTCAGCTAGGTTAAGGCATAGGCCATCGTCGATGTGAATTTAAGCAGTCTGGACGGATTACGGATGTTCACTATTTTGGACTTGCTATATTCTATACAATAACGATCACTGGATATCATTGATATAAGTGAAAATAAATACAAAAATGCAAAGTAGTCTATGTCCATAAATTTTATTTGACGTTTGCAATGAAAAACTGAATATTTTACCAAATATTAACATTTCTTGAGAAAAACTTGATTTTGGAGTTTGTGTTTCCATAAACCTATCAATTGCCATTTTTGTGAAAAAATGGTATGATTTGGACCTATACTCTCATGAAACATGCCATATAGCAGCGTATGCTGTGCTCACTTATTTTGGGTGATTAGAAGATAAGATTTACTGTCACATACCTGAAAATAAGATTTTTGTCATTTTCTGTAATTGAAATGTGTAGAAAATTGTGAGGGTATGACATCATCACCTCACTCATTTGAATATTCATACGGACTGTTCAACAAATGTTTTCCGAAAATATGGGAAAGTTCAAAATGTCATAACTTCCTTATTTCTTAACCGATTTTCATCATTTTTTCACCACTTTTTCTGGAAATTTTTTCTGTTCTTAGATTTATGTAAATTTTGGTCCGGATTTCCCCTTTAAGGCAATTTATGCTTCATACATAATTATTTTACACAGTTCAGGAAAACAATTTGTGCTCAAGGAGGTGGTATTGTATGACATATCGCCTGTTCAACTTTATTTGTGTTATCCTTTTTCAGGTTGGAACTGATGTGCAGTACAGGGCAAAGAGTCCATATATCAGCAGCCGTTTTTGTTAAGCCTGGGGGAAGAGATGAAGCCAAGTCAGTACTTGTAGGTTGTGGACAAAATTGCAATCCCAGCAGCATCATTGATATGGTATTCAAGTCCCACATGGCTTTTAAAGTAGAGTATGCTACCCCCATTGATGCCGTTTTACACTTTCATGGCTGCATTTGTCTATGAGGTCTTGCCGCCATCCCAGGTGGCAGCTAGTATTGCAGCAAAGTTTGCAGCAAACATAAGAAATATGGAAGAGATCTGAAACTAAGCATTGCAGACAAGGGTAAACTGTATCCTTGGAATGTGCTGGACATGTTAAAATACATTTCAGTTTAGTTGGACCATAAGATTTAGGCCATGTACCTTCCTGATAAAATACAGTACATTTCATTATAATATACGTGTAGATGGAGATACAAAGCAGCTAATATGAAAGTGTACTTTGTGTGCTTTTTATGCCTCTGCCACCGAAGGTGGAGCCAGAGGCATCATGTGTTTGGGTTGTCCGTCCGTCCCGCTTTCTGATTTTTTAAATTTGACTTCTTAGACCCCTAGATTCTCACATTTTTCTGAGGATATAGAGGTGTCGTGGTCTAGTGGATACGTCACCGGACTGTGGCTCACATGGTTCGCGGTTCGAATCCCGCCACAGCGCTAATGTCCTTTGGCAAGACATTCATCTACATTTGCCACTTTCCACCCAGGTGAAGTAAATGGGTACCCGGTAATAAGAAATTCCTTGAATGCTTTAGCGCCTATCATGGCAGCTCGGCTAAAGCCGGGGTAATAATGTGATACTTCGTATTAAGCGCAGTAGAGTATATTCATATAGTAGCTGCGCTATATAAATGGAACGTATTATTATTATATTATTCTGGGGCATACTTATGATCTAATCGTGAATGCAGGGGAAAACATTTGACAAAACCTATGGATCTCTCATTCTCAAAATTCTGTCGGTATAGTGAGCCCAAATAATGCAAAAATTAAAACAAAAAAAATATTTTTATTTGACACACTGGTTGTGTTGGTTTTTTTCCAATTTTTGCTGTGTTTACATTGTTCTTGGGACACTTGAACACATTGTTTTGTGATAATATATATCACTAAAATGTGGCAGTAAATTTAATTGAAATGGATGCATTGTAAAGTTATTGTGAATGTATAATGTCCTAGTGGTAGTATTAGGCTAAAAAAAAAATACCATGTCTCAAAGCTTGTGAGAATTTAGATCTGACGCGGAATGCGATTTTTTTTTTTTTTTTTTTTTTTACCCTTAAAATTTCAACTGAGTTCCGCCTCCACACACATCTGTAACCAAAAATGACTGAAAAGCTTTAATTTTTGTAAGTTTGGAAACCACATAGCATTTCACAGGTTGTTTGACCTCCCACTGCTTCAATTCCTTCAAAACAGCAAACTTTCTTTTTTTTTCAGAGTAAAAATGGAAAAAAAAACCATAGGGAAAAAATGAAAGTCTGACTTTTGCAGAATCAAATGCGCGCTGCAGCTTTGAGAGCTATAATTTTTTTTAGCCTTATAGCATGTATTTTGATATTTAAGATCCATAATTTTTAGTATCCCTCAAAAAACATGTTGACTGTGGATGCTTATTATATTAGCTCACCTGAGCAAAATGCTCAAGTGAGCTTATGCGATCTCTCACCGTCCGTCGTGCGTCGTCCGTAGCCTTTTCACATTTTTGGTTTCTTCTCAAAAACGCAGTGCCGGCTTTTTAATGAAACTTTGAATGAGTATTCCTTAGGTAATGGGGGCCTAAAGTTGGTCAAGGGGGCCTAGGGGCAGCCCCCAAAATGCCCTAGAGGTCCTAATATGTTAATAATCTCAAGAACACCTGACTGGGTTTGGCTAAATTTGACAAGAGTCATCCTGAGACAAGGATAATTTACAACTGATAAAATGCGGTCCCTATCTGGAAAGGGGTCGTGGGGTAGCCCCCTAAAAGGCTAAAAATGTTCTCCAAAAATTAATTGCTTCATTTCATCAAAACCTGACACAAATTATTCTCAAGCAGTGGAGACCAAAATTTGTAACAATTGGGAACCCATGTGGCATGGGGGTAGCCCCCCCCCCCCAAAAAAAAAAGAAGAAGAGGACCCCCCAAGGGCAAATTTTTCATATTTCGATCTGTTTCTCAAATATTGATTGCTGCATTTCATCCAAAGCTGAAACAACTTATTCTCAAGCAATGTGGACCCAAATTTCTTATAATAGGGAACGCATCTGACCAAAAAAGTGCATCAGGGGCAAATTTTTTTTTTGAATCATCCTAAGGCAAGGATAACCTAACATAGTTATTATTGGGTAGTCATCTGATGAGGGGTCATGGAGGACCCCCCCCCCCCCCCTAATAACATGGGGCCGTACATGTATTCCCTCTTTCCCTCCCAAATGATTATATCCTCAGGTGAGCGCAAGGTCTGCAGACCTCTTGTGTTATGGTGCAGTTGACCAACCGACTATATCTGCCGGCAACTCAAGTAGCTCTGCAGGCTAAACACAAATCGCATTCACTTAAAACTTATAATAGTATAGTGTGGAGTACCTAACTCCCTAGATGACCACATTATAAATTAGTCAACGTTAGTGAGTTGCACAATAGAAATGAATAAATAGTGTGTAATGTATACATGTGCCACCTGCATTTAGGGGAAAATATTGTAGAATGTTTGTAACTGATAGATTACTAATGCTGTAGCTGTTGATTCCAGCGAAAAGTGTACAAAGCATGATTTTTTATTTGAAAAATGCCTGAATTGTTTGTTTTTTCCTTTACCCATTGAATGTATATACAGCTAAACCACTACTTTCAAGAAATAAGGGTTTTTTCCCCCCAAAATAGATAAAATTTCATGTTCTCTACATCATGAGTTCACAGGATGGCGTCTATATGAAGCGTCTATCAAGGCACATAACTGCAACACAAAAGTGAGAGCCAGATGATTACTGTTTTTCAGATAAGTCGGATCGACATTGCCGTGTATGCACTTTTCGTTGGGATCAACCATACACCGGTCTCTATTTCTGCATTTGACACTTGCAATTATTATGATATTATGTTTGAATGTCATTTAATGTGTTTGTTATGGAGCTGCAATCAAATAAATTAATGTTTGCCTGAATAAATTGCATATTTTGAGTCTATGTTGTTGTTTTTCTCCAGTCCCACTTCCTCTGAAAATTTAAATCTCCAAAAGATTTATCTGTTAATAAACCTTAAAAAGATTTAAAGGTAAAACTGAAAAGATTTAAATTTTAAATCTTAAAGACTTATATTTTAAGTCTTTTGGATTTAAAATTTTAAGTCTTAATAAAGACTTATTTTAAATCCCAAAGGTTTCGTCACTAATATCAGTCTCTGTTAGATTTAAAAGTAAGTCTTTAAGATTTAAATATAAGACTTTCAAATTTAGAGAGTTGCTAAGCAAACGACATTGACTTTCGCATCCTACCGGTACCCATTTAACACCTGGGTTGTTATGATCCAAAATCCACAAAAGATAAGAATCAAACAAAAGATATTAACTTTAGATGATTTATGGTTTAATTTAAATATTTACCAACGTCAGATATAACAGAATTACAGATTCTAGTTACATATACACTACATGTACTTAAACTGGTAAAGACTTACAATTTCTCAGCTGGGAAATTCCTATTAGTCCAGAATGTTCCTGAAGTGTAGAGTAAGCTGGCTGCTAATCCCCAAATATTGAATCCAAACGGTATGTTGTCCAACTGGCAAAAGAAGATTCCAGATCCAGCCGAAGAATGTCCAAAATAATTCAGGAAGTCATCGATGTCGATAATGATGTCGATGACGATGTCCAAGACGATGGCAATCACAATGTCGATAACAGTGTCAACTGCAATCTCGATAATCAATGTCAATAACGATGTCGAACACAACGTCAAATAGGTCAAGGATGAGGTCCAAGATGAAGTCCAAGATGAGGCCCAAGATGATCTCCACAGGTTGATATCAATATCAGATGGTGTTAACTGAGAACTTATGCAATATATGCTCCACGATGTATTCAGGGTATAAATTCTGAAATTTCTGTGCAAGCTCCCAGCTTATATACAATCTCAACCCTTAATTAGAATTTTCTAGATTCTACTACAATATTCATGAAAGTTTAGAACTCTCTTGCAAGTTCTATATAGTTGTAACAAACAAAGGAAGGGGATTCCCATGATCTATAAATAGACTCATTGCAATGTTACACTCTTACTAAGAGGTTCATGTAAAGGTCAGGATACATGTAAACAACACATTCCAACATGTTTTGCATGTACATTGTAATTATCACACATCACACACAATGATCTAGAATGTTCTTCCTCTACTGGATGTGCATTATGATTCTTTCACTGCTACACAGCACATTCACTTTTCACATATAAATAATAATTTCTCTTCTGGAAATTTCTATGTTCATAAAATCATATAGAAAACTGGAAAAATAACTTCCTTCTAGAAGATTCCTTAATTATATGACACCTCCCCCACCGGGAAAAAGAAAGCTTTACCGTAGTAAAGGTTTCTTTAAGATTCAACCTGTTTCAAATTATTTAGATAAGCCTTTCATCCTGTACAAAGGCATTACAAGTCATATCACACATGTATTTAAGGATCATCAAAAAAGAAAAATGCAATTATAAATGACAAACTGTCCACAAAAAAGTAATTTCTCTCTTTACATCCTTGAAAGAGCATCAGCAATCACATTATTCTTTCCACGAATATGTACAATTTTCAAGGGGAAGGGTTGGAGCATAAGGCTCCACCTGTACAGTCTTTGGTTCTTTGTTTTGAATTTCTCCAAGAACACAAGAGGGTTATGGTCTGTGTAGACCATGATATCACCATTACTGTTGGTTAGGTACACCTCAAACTGCTGGAGAGCGAGTACAAGACTCAGAGCCTCTTTTTCGATAGTTGAATACTTCTTCTGATATTGGTTGAGTTTCTTTGAGAAGTAACAGACTGATTTTTCAAAGCCTTCTTCATCCTCTTGGAGCAACACTGCTCCCACTCCAACATCACTGGCATCAATAGCCACCTTGAATGGCTTTGTGAAGTTTGGAGCTGCCAAAACAGGCTCATTCACCAAAATGGCCTTCAACTTCTCAAATGATCTCTGACATGCATCAGACCATACATACTTCACTTTTGCTTTCAGCAAGTTTGTCAGTGGACTAACCACAGTACTGTAATTTGGAACGAACTTCCTGTAGAAACCACTCATACCTAGGAATCTGAGCAACTCTTTCTTAGTTGTGGGAATGGGGAAGTCTAAGATTGCCTGAATCTTTGCTTCTCTCGGTAGCACTTGCCCCTGACCAACCACATGACCAAGATAAGTGACCTTTGCCTTGCCAAATTCACTCTTCATCAGATTAACTACTAAGTTGGCTTCATCTAATCTGTCAAACAGTAATCTCAAATGATTGAGATGGTCATTCCATGTATCACTGTACACTAAGATGTCATCTATGTACACAACACAATTGTCAAGCCAGCAATCACCTGATTTGTCAGTCTTTGAAAGGTTGCTGGTGCATTTTTCATTCCAAACGGCATGACTTTGCATTGAAATAAGCCATCCGGTGTGACAAAGGCTGATATTTCCTTGGCTCGGTCAGTCAGTGGCACCTGCCAATATCCCTTCAACAAGTCTATCTTAGTGACAAAGGCAAAGTTCCCAACCCTATCGATACAATCTTCCAACCTAGGAATTGGATATGAGTCGGTCTTAGTGATTGCATTTACCTTGCGGTAATCTATACAAAATCTCTGAGAGCCATCCGGCTTTGGGACCATTACAATAGGGGAACTCCAACTACTCTGACTTGGTTCGATGATGTCATTATCTAACATGAACCGGATTTCCTCATTCACTTTTTCCAACTTGCTTGGATTAAGTCTATACGGATGTTGTTTGATAGGTTTTACATCACCTACATCTACATCATGTACAGTCAAGGCAGTACGACCTGGTCTATCTTTACACACATGCTTATAATCTTTCAACAAGCCAGATATGTCAATTCTCTGTTCATCAGAGAGATGCTTCAGTGCATCATCCAAATTTTCTAACATTTCTGAGTTAGACAATTTCACTCCACATGGTTCATTTTTAGACACATCTGTGTGAGACAATTCACTCTCTGTCTCTACCTTGCCTTCATTTACATCTTCTAGCTTCTCTTCTTTTACAACATGTGCTACACCTACTGGCTGATTAGCCTCACGTTCAAAGTATTCTTTCAGCATGTTTACATGACATACTCTTTGAATCTTTCTTCTGTCAGGGGTACTGATCACATAGTTGACATCATTCAGTTTCTTTTTGACAGTGTAGGGACCACTGAACCTAGCTTTCAAGGGCTCACCTAGCAAAGGCAACAACACTAACACCCTATCTCCAGGCTTGAAATTGCGCTCTTTTGCCTTCTTGTCTGCCTGTGTTTTCATTTTAGCTTGCGACACTTTCAAGTGTTCTTTGGCTACCTCACAAGCCTTTGAGAGCCTTTCTCGAAACTTTGACACATAGTCAAGAAGGTTTACCTCGTCATTCTGACCCATGAACTTTTCTTTGATCAGCTTAAGGGGACCCCTAACCTCGTGACCATAGACCAGCTCAAATGGACTGAAGCCCGTCGACTCATTTGGGGAATCCCTGGTCGCGAACAGCAAGAATGGGATACCTTTATCCCAGTCATCAGGATACTCTTCACCATAAGCCCTAAGCATGGTCTTCAGGGTCTGGTGATAGCGTTCTAATGCACCTTGGGACTGTGGATGATAAGCAGAGGACTTGATCTGCTTTATCCCTAACTCATGCATCACTTGCTGAAACACTCCTGACATGAAATTCGATCCTTGGTCTGACTGAACTTCCTTGGGCAAACCATACCTAGTGAAAAACTGCACTAGCGCCTGTACTACTGTCTTTGCAGTGATACTTCTCAACGGTATTGCCTCTGGAAAACGTGTAGACAAATCCATAATCGTAAGAAGATACTTGTGACCCGACCTAGTTCTGGGTAAGGGTCCAACACAGTCAACAAGAACCCTAGTAAATGGTTCATCAAATGCAGGTATCGGTATCAAGGGAGCCGGCTTGATAGAAGGCTGTGCCTTCCCAACAACCTGACATGTATGACATGTCTTACAGAACTGCACAACATCCTTGTGCATCTTCGGCCAATAGAAGTGCCTCATGACCCTATCCTCTGTCTTCCGAATACCTAAATGACCTGCCATAGGCAACTCGTGAGCCATCCTCAGAATCTCTGTGCGGTAACAGGGAGGAACAACAACTTGGTGAACTACACACCACTCTTCATTAGCTGGTCTCCGGGGAGGTCTCCACTTCCTCATCAATATGTCACCTTTGACATAATAGCACTCAGGAACCTTATCAGCCTCAGCCTCAGAACATGCCGTCTGTGACAAGCCTTTCAATTCTGGGTCCGCCTGTTGTGCCTGTACAAGGGAAGATTTGCTAAACAACCCATCATTGTCTGCAACAGAGCCTTCAACATTATCCCCATCCAAATCCTTGAAAAAGGTTTCAGCTAACCAGACATCAGTACTCTCCTCCACATCAATAGAATCCGCATCTTCCTGTTCAGCCCTACGAGCCTGAGACCTAGTAACAACACAATCCGGGAAAATTCCAGGAAAATCCTCCTGCAACCGTTCAGTTTCAGCTACCTCAACCGGCTTCTCTGAAACCACTGGAGATGCAACAACTTTCTCTCCAGCCAAGTCGTTACCCAACAAAAAGTCAACCCCGTCCACGGGTAATTCCGGTACGACACCAACAGTTACAGGACCACTAACTAGGTCACACTTTAAGTCGACCTTATGCAAAGGAACCGACACATAATCCGGACCAATGCCTCGAACCAAAACTTTGGCATTCTCTGAACTCTCTGGTGGGAGAGTCAAATGCCCTGACATCATCAGGGACTGAGCAGCCCCTGTATCTCGAAGGATAACCACTGGCTTACCTACAGCACCAGTCGAACAGGGGGATACCTCACCATCATGCAAAAAGCTTCTAAAGCTCTCATCAACCTTCTTGACCTTATCTGCAAATACTGGAGAAACACTCTCAACATCTTGGACTGATTCCAACTGGACAGACTCCTTGGGTAGCACACTTGATTGCTTGACTAAACCCACATCTTTCTTAATTTTGGTCGGTTTCCCAATCAATTCCCAACAGGACTTTTTCAAATGTCCTGGCTTATTACAATGAAAGCAGACTTTGGAACTTTGACCAGCAGATCTTTCATTTGATTTCGCGCCTCTATCTGCCTGAGACTTGTCAGTGTCATTCTCCTTGCTAGCATGTTTTCCCTCACCAAATTTCTTGTGGGATTCAAATGCCCCTTTACCCTTCTTATTCTGAAAGTTTTTGAAAGGAAGCCTATCCCCACTACCTCTGTGTGTGACCTCAAATTCATCAGCTACCACAGCTGCCTTACTCAATTGAGTAATTCTTTGGTCATCTAGGTGAGACTTAACGCCAAAAGGAACACTCTTTTTGAATTCCTCTAGGAGGACAACTTCTCTCAGTTGGGCAAAATCTTCGTCAACTTTCAGTGATCTGTACCACTTGTCAAACATCATTTCTTGTTCCCTAGCAAACTCAACATAGGTCTGGCCTGATTGTCTTTGCATATTCCTAAATTTACGTCTGTATGCTTCTGGGACCAACTCATATGCATTAAGAATAGTATTCTTCACTGTAGCATAGTCACATGATTGCTCTTCAGAGAGAGATGAGTAGACTTTTGCAGCCTTTCCCACAAAAACGCTTTGAAGAAGCAGAGTCCAGTATTTCTGAGGCCATTCCAACCTCTTGGCCACTTTTTCGAATGATACAAAATATGCATCAACTCCCTCTTCATCAAATTTTGGCACAAGGCGAATGTTCTTCGCTACATCAAAACCTTGGGAAGATTTCTCTTTGGTAGAGTTAGTATTTGCATGTGCTAACTCCATTTCTCTCAATTTCAACTGGTACTCCCTTTCTTCTCTTTCCATCTCGATTTCTCTCTGTTTTTGTTTTTCTTCCATTTCCATTTCCATTTCTCTTTGTTTTCGTTTTTCTTCCATTTCTCTTTGTTTTCGTTTTTCTTCCATTTCTCTTTGTTTTTGTTTTTCTTCAAATTCTAATTTCATTCTCTCCTTTTCCATCTCAAGTTTTGCTAATTGGAGTTGAACATCACTTGAAACATTAGAAGGAACCTCACTTTCTTTACTGAGCTTCATGTGACTAGCTAGCAGATCAATTATCTCTGCCTTCTTTAACCCAGGGGTAAGAACTACTCCCAAATGCTGACAAACAGCTCTCAAGTCATCTTTTCTTAGTGACTTCAACTGACCAAGGGACAAATCTGTCCTCTTAACAAACACTTCAACATCTATTGTAGTCATGATGAAACATGTAACAAACAATTACAGAATTTAAGACCTTATCTGCAATATGTATTCTAGAAGTTTCCAGAGATTTCCAAAATTCTCTCTAAATTTTGTTGTTTTTGACTTGTTATATTTGGCTACGTTCCCGGACAAGCCCCCAGTTTGTTATGATCCAAAATCCACAAAAGATAAGAATCAAACAAAAGATATTAACTTTAGATGATTTATGGTTTAATTTAAATATTTACCAACGTCAGATATAACAGAATTACAGATTCTAGTTACATATACACTACATGTACTTAAACTGGTAAAGACTTACAATTTCTCAGCTGGGAAATTCCTATTAGTCCAGAATGTTCCTGAAGTGTAGAGTAAGCTGGCTGCTAATCCCCAAATATTGAATCCAAACGGTATGTTGTCCAACTGGCAAAAGAAGATTCCAGATCCAGCCGAAGAATGTCCAAAATAATTCAGGAAGTCATCGATGTCGATAATGATGTCGATGACGATGTCCAAGACGATGGCAATCACAATGTCGATAACAGTGTCAACTGCAATCTCGATAATCAATGTCAATGACGATGTCGAACACAACGTCAAATAGGTCAAGGATGAGGTCCAAGATGAAGTCCAAGATGAGGCCCAAGATGATCTCCACAGGTTGATATCAATATCAGATGGTGTTAACTGAGAACTTATGCAATATATGCTCCACGATGTATTCAGGGTATAAATTCTGAAATTTCTGTGCAAGCTCCCAGCTTATATACAATCTCAACCCTTAATTAGAATTTTCTAGATTCTACTACAATATTCATGAAAGTTTAGAACTCTCTTGCAAGTTCTATATAGTTGTAACAAACAAAGGAAGGGGATTCCCATGATCTATAAATAGACTCATTGCAATGTTACACTCTTACTAAGAGGTTCATGTAAAGGTCAGGATACATGTAAACAACACATTCCAACATGTTTTGCATGTACATTGTAATTATCACACATCACACACAATGATCTAGAATGTTCTTCCTCTACTGGATGTGCATTATGATTCTTTCACTGCTACACAGCACATTCACTTTTCACATATAAATAATAATTTCTCTTCTGGAAATTTCTATGTTCATAAAATCATATAGAAAACTGGAAAAATAACTTCCTTCTAGAAGATTCCTTAATTATATGACAGGGTGGAGAGTGGCAAATGTAGATTAACGTCTTGCCAAAGGACGCTAGTGCTGCGGTGGGATTCTAACCCCGGACCGCGTGGTTCACAGTCCGGGGACTTATCCACTGATCCACAACACCTCTACTATAGAATGTGTACAATCATCATTATTATAACTTATTGTGATACAATGAATAGAATCTTTATACACATCTATGAAGAAAATGAAATATTTGAAATTTTGTATAATAAAATACAAAAAAAGGAAAAGTGAGCTTATGAATCATCGGATCGCTAATATGCAAAACTTCAAAATGCCGTAATTTCTTTATCCGTTTTTGATTTTTTTAAAATTGTTTTGTGATTTACTCTTTTGATTCAACTCAACTCATGTTTTGGCTGGAACAAGCTGATTCTGAAAGCTACGGGGAAAAATAATATATGATTCGTTTGATATTGTTCAAATTCTGTTTAACATTTATTTTGTATTGGTAGGTCACATTTCTTTCTTCAGGTGTAAGATTTCAACTTCATTGACATTCTGTTTCCATGGTAACAGCTGTTTTATAAATCAAATTTAGCTTTACACCAATTAGCTAAAATTTTGCATATAATCAAAAAGGCAGCAAAAATTATTAGATGTTTACCATTATTTCATGTTGAAAACAACCATAGTATTTTGTTAGAAATACAACACAATAAATACATGTATTACCATGGTAACGGCCTAAGCATGTCTGGTCACCTCCATCACCCCTTTACTAAAACAAGTTATGATAAGTGACTGTCCTGTAAAAGAGAAAATAATAATGGTCAATATCATTATTTACTTCTTTTTTTCGGTAGCATCAAGGGATTTTTAGTCAAATATCAGTTTTTTTTCTTACTGTTTCCATGGAAACAGCCATTTTCAAATATGTTGGACACTTTTTATAACTGTTATTTGGGTTTTGATCAAGTAAGAAACTTTTGATACATTATTCTAAAATGTTACTATGTGTTTTTGTACTTTCTTAATCACGAATACATGACATTTTCTGAAATTCTATTGTTCTTGATCCGTTGCCATGGTAATAACCCTTGTAGTCACGCCCACATCTTAATTTAGGGCAAAGAAGTATATTTTGATAGTTAATGGTCCCATCTAACAGAAAAATACTTCATTTAAGATTATTTCTAAGGGGGTGGGGAAATTTCAGTTTTTGGCCCATAGACTATACTGATAATACATGGGATAATTGCCTTATGTACATGTACACTCTAGATTTACATTCAAATAGTGTTTTTCATTCAAAATGCGCATACAGTAACATCATTCCATTTGGGATAACATACAATGAGTTATCTATCACCTTATCGGATAATTCCTTTTCTGTGTGTGACATGACAATATACATGATATGTTTAATCAAGAAAAAGCGTTTAAATTGACAAATTTACAAATTTACGTTGGGTATAAAAGTTTGAAATATTGGTAGTTTTCACAACCTGTTATTTTGAGTAAATCACAGTTTCATGTTTCATTACCCCATACATGTGTGTGTGTAATATCCAAATTTCAATTGTATATTAATCAGGTTTATAACTTCAAACTCAAAAAATTAAAATATGACATCACTTGAAAAGTCTTAATCATATTAGGTCAAAAAATTAAAAATCGTTATTTTTGACATTCTTTCAAATTTTGAGCTCAAAATGGCATTTTTAGGCAAAAATGCGCGTGGCATCCGCCCATACCTTGTTCCTCAGTATTTTTGCAAGAGTTTTAGCATGGATGCCGAGCATTACCCCAAAATGCCGTAAAATCTTTTTTGATGTTTGGCTGGTCTACTATTAGGCACTCGTTGGAAATTTGGAATGTTATTTGAACGGGTTTCACACCTTCACATCCAAGGGATTTACCTCCGTCTGTACAATCCTAGGATTTAGTCCTTTACTTATAGTGTATGTTGTTAATTTAGGAGATTTTATCATGGTGCACAATAAGTGCGTTTATGTTCCTATTTTTCAGGCCAGAATGTCGTAGACCGGAAGCTTTGAGGTGAACGGCCAGTTGTGACCAACGCTTCACTTACCCGAGTATTACAACATGCCCTGACAGAGTGTGATATGATATCATTACTATTATTACTACTATTATTATTATCATTATTATTATTTTTACATGTTTTATGACATGGATGTCAAGTTGATGATATTTTGTTTTATTTGTATATTGCTATTTTACTCTCTCTCTCTGTCACCCTCCCTCTCCCTCTCCCTCTCCCTCCTTTCTTTTTGTTTTCTCTTTCGTTGCCTGTCACCATCCTATCTTCTTTTCCCTCTTTTTTTTTCTTTTCTCTCTTCTCTCTCTCTCTCTCTCTGTCACCATCCATTCTCTCTCTCTCTCTTCCTTTCTCTCTTTCGTGCTCTCTGTTATCTCTCTGTCTCTCCCCTCTTCTTCTCTTTAGCTGTCACTAATTTTCATCTAACGATCTTCTTCCGCTTCATAATCATGTTGTGTATTTGCTACACAAAGACCCCTTTACGCTATCATCGTGGAAGAGAGACAAAAGAAAGCAATCAAATACGTTTCATTTTGAGTAGACTTAACTGATATATTTTAAATTGAAATAATAGACACCGAATGAATGAATATACTTAATACACTGCTTTTTCGCAGAGAAGCGTATATATTATTTTGTACTCTTGTAATGCACACTTTGAGGGCTAGAATCCACTTCTATATCCTTCTGACAAAATACTGTGCAACGCATTTGACAACACGAATTAGTACAGTAAGTATTACGAACAACGAGTCAAGAACAACGAGTCAAGGACACGAAAAACGGAGATTGTGACCGGGAACAGTGCAAAAACAAACAAACCAACAAACACATTACCGTACGAAGATTTTGTATAAGAAGGGCAAGTCCAAGGTATGACCCCTAAGTTACTGAGTATTATGAAAGTGTATTATGACATTGTAAACATGAATTGAAATCAAAATATAATTGTACTTGATATTTTGTTTCATCCAAGATGTTAGAGGATTATCAACTTGATATACTCAAATCTGATGTGGTCGGTAGCGTATGGGACAAAATGACTTGGATCTACCCAAAAACGTTTAGCATAGTCAGAGCACGGACAAGGAGAAAAGGAAAGGGGAAGCAGTAGATAGAAAAAGGGGAGAACGAGTGGCATTAGTATATCACTTGATGTTACATAATACCTTGGTTACAATATGATTATTGAAAGAAATTAGTATAGAGTAACGTTTAGTGTGAGATGTCATTGACTTAATTTGTACTTCGCTACGAGACTAAAAGAAAGGTGACACTACGCATATTAGTTAACTTGGTTAACATATTCCACATAAACATATACAACGAGGGCCGTTCGGCAGCTTGCATCTCATTTAAAATTACAACTGAAATTTCTGTCCCGATAAGAACAGAATTGTCATTACAAAATATATTAACGATAAACTTGACTGAACTAGCAATAACTAAGGCATTTACACAGGTTAAGAACTAATCATTTAACAGTTGAATTTGGTACATGGCAAAAGCGAAATATAAGAACTGCTAAACTTCAAGACCGATTGGGACTACACGAAATCGTTCTTTCCTCTGGTTTTGAGTAACAGCATTGGTGTCCAAGTGTCAACGAGAAATGTTTAGGAGCACATTTAGAAACCATTTAAAAGCACATGTTAAGTTTATATTTTATATACTGCGAAACAAAAAGCACAGACAATATCAAACATATACAATGTACCGCCTATGAATGTACCGCGTTATAAATCCGTAAAATCAATGTACTAACTCGTTGCATTTTTTCTTATTAGACCCATTCAAATGTCTAAAGAATCGATGAGCTAGGTATCTAAAATATCTTCTAATAATGTTTAATAAAATATCACTCATCCATCTTCTTACTTTGCATATCAAAGCAATCCTAACGATGCTAATAAGAATAGAAATCCACTTATCATAAATCATAAATATATCAGCTAGTAAAACATATTATTTACAAATGCATATATTTAGGGGCGGGCTGGACGTTTTCCCCACGGACTGGTCAATATTTAGTTTTAAAAGAGCCAGTTATACAAAAAGGGGGCGGTCAACAACAACAAAGAGCCAGTCGCTTCCACATTACCCATTCAAATGTCTAAAGAATCGATGAGCTAGGTATCTAAAATATCTTCTAATAATGTTTAATAAAATATCACTCATCCATCTTCTTACTTTGCATATCAAAGCAATCCTAACGATGCTAATAAGAATAGAAATCCACTTATCATAAATCATAAATATATCAGCTAGTAAAACATATTATTTACAAATGCATATATTTAGGGGCGGGCTGGACGTTTTCCCCACGGACTGGTCAATATTTAGTTTTAAAAGAGCCAGTTATACAAAAAGGGGGCGGTCAACAACAACAAAGAGCCAGTCGCTTCCACATTCCTCAATCGAATTTTAGTCCCAGTCCGCCCCTGTATATAAAACCATAAAACATGTAATAATGCACTTTTTTGATACATTAACATCTTACTGCTGAAGATACTTATTGACAAGAACGAATTTAGTTAGCTCCAAGTGAATTTTCGCAAAACAAACAAGGGGGTATATTATATATCTTACAAATGTACATAAAACTAGCTTTAAGGATGTGATGCAAATGTTATTTTGTTATTATTCTCCTTAGAAAGACATTTGTTTTCAAGACAAATATACAAACTCATTTGAGTATGAAGCAATTAGAGCTTCCTGATCTAGCAGCTGGCAATGCCAGTTCCTCTTCGACTAGATCGACTCTTGTTGACATTGAGGCTCGTCCCTTCCTGCTGATATTTTCTTATTTGATTTCATTATTTTTTTTTATTGATTTGATTTATTTATTCATATGTATATGTATATATATATATTTACACACACACACACACACACACACACCATCATCATCATAATTATATATATCATCAGCTACAGGTTATAGTCATTTAAGTAACATATACATAGGGACGACATAAAATTATTAGTTTCTCTGGTTTTGAATAACAGTATCAGCATTGGTAAGAGTAATATCATTGGTATGCAAGTGTTAATAAGAAATGTTTGCAAATCGTATTTGGGAGCACAAATAGAATCAAGTTTCAGAGAATAAATTTCTTTCTGATTGGCCTCATGTAAATATCTTTAAAAAATTGAAGGGATGGATAAAGACATCTCCTGAAAATATAAAATGAAATATCACTCATCCATTAGTACATTTTGCATCTTGTGTCCTGAAACATAACAATCAGTATGGCGCATTTTACAGTAGATATCGTTTATTACATGAATATTGTCTATACAGCTACTTAAACATACTATTTATAAGTGTATATAACATTATGAAACTCACTAATTCACAAAAAAAAAAATCAATGAGGCCCAAGTAATCTATTTAGGCAATACAAATAAATACGTATACAAATGCACATGGAACTACCATTAAGAGCTGATGCAAACATTCTCCTTATCATACTTAGTAAGACATTTGCTTTCAAGACACACAAACAAGATTGCACTGTAGGTGTGACGGTGTACAACGGAACACCTTGAGTTACCGTCAAACACAAGAAGAAAAAAACCCATAGTCATTATAAAATTGCTTTATTCAATATCAAAATCAATAACGTAAAATATCTCAATGTAATTTACAGTTATAATTTCTTTATATTCGTTTGTTATTTTTGTTTTGTCTTGTTTGGTGTTCTGGATCAAAGCTACACAGCTCACAGTATCCTCACTAGTAAGTAAACAATTAATAAATAAACATAATAATAATGTACTCTCTACAGTCGTAAAAGGCACATTTCAGATTTTAGATTTCAGATTTCAGATTTAGATTTTATTTCATTACACTTTCAGTTTTCAAAGTACATGTATGTAACAATATGTATTATGCAATCAACAATATTGACAACACAACTTCGTGCAGAAACGTTTTTGATCATTACAAGCAAAATAATGTGCATTAAAGTTTGAGTTGTAAGAAAAAAAAGTAACAGTAATGAAGACTACATTAGATTAATTTTATGAAAATGATAATGAAAACAGAGACCAGCATAGAAGCATAGCTTGTAGAAGCGCTGGTCCCTGGCAAAAGATAAATCATGAATACAGTACATAAAAAAACTAGACTGGGCAACCATGCATAAAATGCCCAATAAAAGGGTAAAAGAAGAAGAAGACAGATACTTGGCCATGGAAAGCATTACATTACATACCATACGAGGTAAACAAAAACAAATTAAAGAAGTCATAATATCAACCAAACTATGTAATGTATTCATCTTGTTCCTGGTTCGACAGCAATGGTAGGAAGTCTTGGGAGGTTGGCAACCTGTTGTTATGACTTACCAGGGAGAAAAACTCCCATCTCCCTGGACTTACAGACTGAATCTTTTTTTGTACACAATCAACCCGCCTCTGTAACAACCTACGAGGTTACCAGAAGGGGTTACGAGGCATAGATTACCGCCATCTGATTTATTGTATTCCACGATCCTCCTTGCCTGGATGTCACCATCACATGTCACCTGATCGACTGCGTAGATATCACGTTCTTTATCGACGTATGTGATGTACAGTACGTCTGTCAGTTTATCAACGCGACACCATCCCGGAGTCCACTCATCACAGCGTATTACAGCCTTCCTTTCTCCTAATCGTGAGATGACAGTGAATTCACATGATCCTGTCTTGACAATGATATCACCAGATGACAAGGCTTGCAGCCATCCACGCACAATCTTGCCCTTCATCGTAATAGTGTTTACTATTTCACCATCAGCAGGGTTGATGACGTAAATAGTAGACTGGTCGTCTTGAGCAGCAACGATCATTCCATCCCTGTCAGCATCAACGTACACTATGCTAGAATTATCACTAGAATAGTTCTTTGGTATGGCGACGCCTCTAACCACCTTCCAATGTCTGCCATCCATGGAAGATGTCACTTAAGCCGCTGTCTAATCTCCATTTGCCGCATACCGTTATGTTGCTGTCTATAGGGGCGCATGAACTAACATGCATTACACTAGGTAACCACCTATCACGCGCAACGGCTTCCTCTGTGTGTCCAGTGCTGAGATGTGTAACAAACAATACACAGTCTGACAGCACACATATCTCATCATCACTAATCAAATCACATGCCGTTGCTTCTTGACGGAACGGTGGTATAAAGTCAACTGACTTGACAAGTTCCCATTTACCGAAATATCCATCAATTCTAGCATAGTCTTCCCCACCTACCTTACCTTCGACAAACTTTACTCTTTCGATCTCCCTCTTAATATGGTCAAGATAGTTAGAAACATCTTGATGAACATACGCATTCAAACTCTCACCGAGTGATGCAAGTACTTGAGGAGCTTCAGTCACTAATATCTTGTCATCTTCTCTGATTTGCTTAATCTTGGAACTCATATTATCCATCGTGCCGATTGCATACTGGTTTTTACTTTTGAGATGTTCTATCTTTCTGTCAACCACGTTTGTCATTGTTTTTGTCTCTGACACAAGTTTTGCTTGCTTTTCTTCAATAATTTGCAGTAATTGTTCTGCTTCTTTATTACATGCTTTGATCCGTTTTCCCCTCTTGTTGTTACATGCTTTGATTTGTTTGTCCCTCTTCTCGTTGATGATTCGTATTTCCTCATCCACCTCCTCGTTGATCAAACGAATCTCACCTTGCTCTTTGTCTTTAACAGTCTTTAATTTGCCCTCGTAAAAAGCGTTAACATCGCCATTGACTGACTGAAAATGGATACCTGCAGAAGTTAAACAAGACTCTAGTTCAGAGTCAAGTCTTGCCAAGCATTTCTTCGCTTCATCTATCTCTGGCCGTGTATCTTCTAATTTTCTCCTCATCTCCAAGATGACATGCTCGATGTCATCCAGTTTACACGGGTCTTGAATGTGATCTGTAGTAGTGCATCGATGGCAAATAGGAATATTGTGTTGTTTACAGTAAAGTGACATAGGCTCAGCGTGCTTGTCACATAACCACGTCTTTAGCTGAACACCACTGTCTGATAGGATATTGGAAGCCATGCTGCCTTGAATTAGATGTTAGTATAAGAAAGAATTGTCCAGGTTAAAAGAGAATGAAATCAAATCAAACTGCGATTGCGAACTAATCATGGAAGCCTAGATGATACCAGAGCAGAATGCAGACTCATCCATGAATGGTGTGTCAAATATGGCATGTGGCAACCTGCTGTCCTTATAGTGTGAAGGCATATATACAACAGAGACAGAATGTTGTGTATACTCAACATTTAAATGTTAGTCGAGGAACACAGACGGAAATAAGCACATACATTGACGTTATAACCAAGGCTTACATTATTTGTGTGCAGGCAGTGACTCAGCGAAGCCGGATGGAGGGGTGAAAGAGTTCACATCCAGATTGTCAAGCTTCCAAAAAATACGACTGTAACCCTCCCCTCCCCCCCCCCCCGGGTATGACTTTAAAGGGTTTATTTCGTTGGTTTGTGTGTATGTTTACATTTTACAAATCTAGGAAGCAGGACGCAAACCTAAATAGTAACTTTCAACGTTGTATTACGGGTTTTCGTTTTAATGAAAGATGAAAGAAAATGTGGCGAAAAAAAGTTTTGCCTGAAAAGGAATTTGAGCAAGGATGCGAAAAATAAAAACAACATTAGGCAAAGTAGAAGCTGCGGGACTGAAAAACATGCTTCTCTTACACCTACCCCTAGTTTTAGGTCTCCAGGATTTCTTAGTGCTAGACCTGATCGCGTTTCCGTCCACGGCAACAAGGTTGCCGACGCCGTGAATGCCGATCACTCCCAATAACATGATGGGAACTGCGTTTCTAACGGTAATGGTCAATTTTTTCCGGATTGTAATCAGTGTTGACCTCTCGCCACACATGTGTTCTACGATCATTGTCAGGCAGACAGGACACTGACTCATCGGAGAAGACGAAATGGTGCCAGGTCTGCTCGACTGTCCAATATCGTGTCATCATGGCCCATGCAATTCGTCTCTTCGAATTGACCGGCGAAATGATGAGTGGTTTGAGAATGAGAATAGGTGATTTCGCCAACGAGGCAAACGCGAGCATTTCATGTCGGGGCCCTCTGTTGGCCTACCCTTCGCGACTATTAATTTGCTAATGTCACGTATTTTTAGCGAGCTACAAACAAAATATCCGAATGTTGGACTTTGCCATTCGTTTGATATTCGCATCATTCACGAATCGTTCGTCTGCCCCGTGAAAACCCACTTTTCGCAATGCACCCATCCCCTTCAAATTTTCAATTTTTGAAAAACAATATAATAAAGAGAAACAATATGTAAACTTTATGTCGCGAGTTTCTCTTTTTTAGGATAGTAAACGGGTTCCATTTGCTCTCATACTTTCACATATCCTTAATTATATATGTAGTTAGAGGACTGCACACAATTCACTGGCATTTGAGCTGATTTCAATTTTTTTACTTCACAAAGTTAATCAATCCCTTTAAAGGTTGGTCTCAACCGGTTGTGCACCTCCGTGCGTGTGGTCTGCGGCGGATTTTTTTCCAAGCACGCAGGAGCACGCAGGACACGCAAAGAGGATGTTGGACATGTCCAACAATCTCTATGGCAAAAGAAGGACGTACGAAGTTGGCCCACAGCCGATCGCAGCTGCACGTGCAAAAATACGCACGATTAGTTTTGACCATAGTAATTAAGCAAATAATTACCGCTGGTGGAGGTGATGTGACAAGCTATCACTTCCGAGGCGATCTGCATGTAGCTATCTTTCCGAAACGAAGCTGAGGAAAGATAGCGTATACAGTTCGCCGAGTGATAGTACCAAAAGGTATTATTTGCTTTATATTCTAGATCTGAAACATTTAACTGGTACGAGAAAGACAATTATCGTCTACTTCTCGAAAAACACATTTAGGCCCGAATTCACAAAAGAAGTTTAAACCATTACGTAAACCCGGAACCCCGATCCTGGGTGGGCACATGTGTTTTAAATAAGCGCGCGAATAGACCGTGGGATGACCACTGAAATTCTCACTTTTCGTGGTCCGCGATTTCGCCCCACTTATTTTCAGTTTTTAAATGTTACTAAAAAATATAAAAACACTAGTGGCATATTATATGTTGCAAATTTGCAAAGTGTGCAATCTACTGCAAAAAAGATTATTTTGTAGCTCAAAAGGAAGCTCCAAAGTTTCATGACCACATGGAGTTTAGCCATAGAGTTTAGCACAGTATTCACCCCATGCGTTCATACATGCTGTGTGTGTCTAAGCGATCTATGTATTGTGTATTGCGTGTGCTATGTACATGGTGTATGGGGAAGTGCCACTACTATAACGAGTGTTACTATAAAGAGAGAACAGTGGATGAGTTTTACCCCTTCCAAATCAATCATTCACAGAGTAGCACTAAAGAATTAATTAACAAGACGATGTTAATATTTTTACAGAACTATTCTAAATTTCACTTTGCCAAAATGAAGATTTGATTTGAATTGGGAGGAACAATAACACAAATTGTTGAACACTGCAGTCCTTTGGCAAGAAGAGTAATGATTTCTCTAGTGTCAGACAGAAATTCATGACTTTTTTTTACTTGTTTTATTTGTTTGTTTTCGTTTTGTTTGTTTTCGCTTTGTTTTTGTTGTGTATTTATGTTTTGTTTTTTGTATTTTGTAGCCGTTTCTCAGACGCGATTGCTCAGAAGCCTTCTTGGATGTTAGCTTACCTGATTTTATATTTTAATAGTGCAACATTCATTACTAATTCAGGTTCCTCCCTGTAAGTGGATTTGAAAATACTGTGCTCAAAAGATCTTGAAGTAACTTGATAGGTAATTATTTGCCAGTCGCAATCCTGGAAGGGGGGGGGTACATGGGGTATGGTTTTGTGCCGGAAAATCCTTAACATGCCCCCACTTTTTTTAACATGGATAACTTTATGGTTCAAAATAATATTCTCGGCCATATTGTCGCCAAGTACACACCCGAGATGCAAAATCCTAATAATGGGTACCCTTTCCTGCAAAAATGACGCTTATAAAAATGGGTATGGGTATGGAGACTTCAGTGGCACACCAAATCCGAGTATCCCCCCCCCCCCCCCCCGCCCTCGGGTTTTTCATTAGATAAATTTAACAGTGCTTATTTACATACTGCCGAGTGGCATTCCGATAATATGCCTGTAAACATGTCTAGCCCCTTGGCGGTTTTAAGGAATGTGACACGCAACATTAATATTCCCACCCCCACGAAACACATCTTTATATATTTACACAACTCCTTGCGTGTCCTGTTTCCCCTTTCTAATTTATGCAATGTATTCATTAATGCATTTATCAATTTCACTTCATTTTGTGCTACTCACAAAAACCTGATCTACCCATGGCTCAGACCACAACACCCCCCCCCCCCCCCCCCTAAAAAAAAAAATCTGCCACACAGGATCCCCTGTTTATGGCTTGGAATTGTTCACAATCAGATAAAGTAATTCAAATTCTTAGAAACAAATTTTGACTGATGGGATGGTGTTTGCGCCGAAACAGGCAGAAATCAGAGGGGACAGAAGCGTCCCCCCTTATTTCGCCATTGGATTGGCATAAGTAAGGACTATGAAGTCACATTACAGTAATGAATTGCCAGATTAAAATGCTTAGGAACATTCATAACTTGAATTCAGCGCCAAATAGTCCCCTACTATATACCAATATTTATAGGTGGGGCGAAAATGTGGATCACGAAAATGAAAAACGGAGCTTCTTTTTCTCTGTCATCCCATGGTTTAATAGACCGCTTCGGTAATGTACGCAGATTTTATACAAACCTTTCAAACAAAGCCGGAGGCTTACCGGGCATAGCAACAAGTAATGTATGCAAACTGGATTCCAAGCATTGAGGTTTGAAAAGCAGGTTAATGGAATAGTTCGTCACTAGGTGCACGGAGATGAAATGTGCAAAAGTTTGAATACATTACAGAACCGGTATATTGTTGCTATGTCAGACAATCATTTGCAAGGTTATGGTTTACAGCAGCAAGTGTTATACTTGAGACACATGTTCAAGGTACATGTAAAATACAGGCCTTCAGTGAGAAAACTGAATATTGGTATTAATGAAGCTCCGTTTTAGTAGCTAATTTTAAAAGGTCAATTAAATTGCATAAATTTGCATAATCCTTTTGTCCTAACGAGGAATTTTTTTTAATGAAAAACATGACAAACCGAAGTAGGTCTACTAATTGCTAATTGCCTACATGTTTTTTAAAATACAAAAAGGAAGTGATAACCAAAGTTTCCCCCCAAAAAATGTCATTTTTAGCATAAATTTGAATATAATTAAGTCCTGCTTCATTATGAAATGTGCATTAATAAAGATTTTTATCACAAGCAATGGTTGCTTTTAGGCTCACTTTAAAGATTAACTCAGTTTATTTTGCAGGTCTACTTGAGAAATATATTACACTATATAAATACCCAATATCTTTTTTTGTTGTTGAAAAATCTATATTTTTGCATTATTTGCATAAATTTAACGTAATGCTGATATAATTTGAATTCACAATTAAAAATTTTCATGCAGTTTGCCTTTAAGTCATGAAACATACCATATTTTGGGGTTAAAGGTGGACTTAGGGGGTGAAATTAATTGTATTGTGCAACAGTATTATTTCCATTTTGTATAAACTTGCATAATTAAGGGGCGATATCATGAAACATTGCAAGTTTACAGCTTGGCAACATTCATATTTGAATTCAGCACAAAAAGTTACCTCAGTCCACCAATTTTCATGTAGGGCGAAAATGTGGACCACGAAAATCAAAAACGGAGGCCTTTTTTCCATGTCATCCCATGGTCTAGAATGGGCAATGCCCATAGCACGCTTATGGTGCTATTCGTAAAGGTCAGGCACTTTTCATTCTGACTATTCGTAAAGGTCACGCACTTTCATTTCGCGTGTACCCAAAATTTTGATAACACATTGTGATTCTATAATGGACTGAAGAGATCAGCGAAACACGTAAGTACTATTCCATCAAGGTCACGAACTTTTCTTCTCGAGTCGATTGATGGGAATACTATGCTTTATCACGTGATTGCCTTTTGACCAATCTAACAGCAAGATTCTTAGTATGTGGAATATAACATTAGATATAATCATTGCCCATATATTTTTACAAAAGCTTGATTCCAAATTCAAACATTCATAACTTCCTTATTTGTTATCGGATTTTGCTCAGAATTATACTAATATGTTTCTCTCATTCGTTTTTCTTTTTTTTTTCTTTAAATCAGTTTAATACAAGGGTGGAATTTCCCTTTAAGGTACTACTAAAAGCAAGATTCATTATCGATGGAACTTTTTTTTCACTCGGTCACGACGCTCTCTCGCCAAATAATTAACTATATGATTTATTTATGTATTTAAAATATGTTCTAGAAAGCTATGTTAAAACATTACAAATTGTAGTATCTCATAAGCCTATGAATACCCCCCCCCCCCAGCAATGCTTAGAATTTTTTAGTCTCTACCCTCTCGTGTTACCCCACCATGCTACCAATGCAAAACAGTGGATGATAACGGCGCTTCAAAGATAAGATTCTTCTTCTTCAAAACTTTGCGCTTTCGAATTACAAAGAAATATCTAGTAAAAAGAAGGTTGTATAAAGGTGGTAAGCGTTCTCGGCGGGGGGGGGGGGGGGGGGGGGGGGGGGGGGTGGGGTATTCGTGTGTGCCCCCCCCCCCCCCCCCGCGATACCCCATACCCCGAGTGTTTGCCCCTTCCAGCTCGCCTGTTTCTATCTCTCTCCCTCTCGCTATTTTGTTTTCCTATTTCTGTCTACTCCCCTTCCTCGCTCTCCTTCCCCCTCTCTATATGCTTGTAGACCTACGTCCCTATACCCGCCAATCCCAAGGCCCACTTAATCTCTCTCTCTCTCTTACCGTCTCACATTCTTCATTTTTCTGCACAAATTAGTTAATCACTTTCTTTTATACCGTTTTTTATTTAATTATTAATATCATTTTATTGTACTTTTTGCATTGATTTATTATCTTTTTTGTTTGCCTAAGTATGTTTTCACACATTGAAATAAAATGAAAAAAGATTTTCATGAGATAAAGTGTGTTGTCACCTGTTAGTCTTTAATCAAAAGAACTATAAAAGTATATACATATACATACATATCATTTTTCCTTATTCTAAACATGACACTATTTTATGCAAAATGCAGCCGTTCTATGCCATATATTTAAAGCAGGGACCGCGGAACCGGGAGGGGGCACGTGTTTTTTCAGTAAACACATGCAAACGTATGGCAGTGCAAAAAATGTGATATACACGCAGCCTCCCCCCCCCCCCCCCCCCCCCCCCCTCAGCCCTCCACTCTCCAAGACGTTCCGCGGCCCCTGTAAAGGGATGCGGCATTATTCCACAATTGTTTGTCTCTTAGATTATGAGTAATATACATATCACACCTCACAGATGAGAAACGCTAGACCTATCCCTTACATATATATTGTAACTTGAACCAGTCACAATCGCATTTTACAAATCAGTTTTCTAGCCTGTGCTTACATAATTATTTTGATATCTAGGCCCCTTTACAGACGTACATTATAAATATTTTGATGCACTGATCTCATTGGTGAATACACTTACCAAAATAACTTTCTAAAATACCCACATCTAATCAACAATTGAATTATTGAATAGTTAAAAAAAAAACGTACCTTTTTAAAACATTTATATCTGCATGTAAATGTACTTTACTTGTACAGTATTTGACAGGGAATAACATACACATACAACATCATATACACAATTATATGTGTATTTTGTGGTCTCGTGGTTACATGACCGAGGTTGTAAGCAAACTTTACGAAGTTCCAGTCCCTGCCTAACACTATCATGATTTGTCAAGACACACGTGACGATATGCCCCAAGCTGACCTGACATTAGTGAGCTTTGGAATATGTGGACTTCAACGCCGTCCTAGATCTTCCCAGCTACAATGGACTGCTTTGTGTTAGCTGCATACCGCGCTTTGTGCAAGAACGGCTCACCCGTCCACTGGCTTCTCCCTCGTCCACTAGTCAGATCGAGAACGCGTCAAACATGGTGTTGCCGTCTTCTCTAAAACGTGAAACTCGCTTCGCCCATTGTTAGCTTCATGCTTCACCTACTTTGTATGCAGTCAACACAAAGCAGTCCATTGTCGCTGAGAGGATCTAGGACGGCCTTCTAGTTGACACATCCGAAAACTCCTTATTGATGCTAGTTTGACGAAATTCACGGAATGCGGCGCCATCTCAGGTCAACAGTGAGACAGTCAAGTTATGCCAATACCACAATGAACACGTAACTAGATAGCCATATATTCCATTTAATCGCATATATCTATATATATATATATGTACGTTTGCCATGTACGATACGAGTTTGTGCTGAAACAAACACGGGGGTGGTCAATGATATTCCTGTATAGATTTATTCCTGACCTATTCCCAAGTATCAACATGAAGTCATAATATGAAGATATGAACCAAATGTAATATATTCATCTTGTAGGTTCGATAACAATATTAGGAAGTCATCGTAGGTTTGCAACCTGTCATGACTTACACACTAAAAATCTTCTTGTAGACAAAGAGCTTGTCTCCGTCACAAGCTACAAGTTTACCAGAAGGAGTTACGAGGCAACGGCTAATGTAGGAGGAGCGATCTGATTTCACGTATTTCAAGATCCTCCATGCCTGGATGTTACCATCACATGACACCTGATCAACTGCGTATCTACCCTCTTTATCCCTGTATGTGATGTAGAGTGTGTCTGTCAGTTTATCAACATAACACCATGACCCGACCCATTCATCACAGTGTATGACAGGTTTCTCTTCTCCTGATCGTGAGATGACAGTGAATTCATCATCACCTGTCTGCACAACGATATCACCTGCTTCCAAGGCTTGTATCCCACCCCTCACCACCTTCATCGTAATAGTGTTCACTCTCTTACCATCAGCAGGATTGATGACGTAGATATTAGACTGACGGTGCTGAACAGCGAGGATCATCCCGTCCCTGTCAACATCAACGTACACTATAATAGAAATGGATTTATTCCTCGGTATGGTAATGTCTCTAATCACCTTCCATTGTCTGTCATAGAGAGTGATACATACATCCGATGTGCTGGGCGTGGATAATCTTCTCCTCTTGACACATACTATCACTTTGCTGTCTATGGAGGCACATGATATAATATACATGTTAGGATCTCCATCAATGACTTTCTCTGTGTGTTCACTGCTGAGATTTGTAACATAACATGTATGGTCACGGTCGTCAATCACAAATATCTTATCACCAGAGATCAAACCACGCACACGTGGTTCATTAACGATCGATGGAATGTCGATTGACTTGACAAGCTCCCATTTGCCGATATAGCCATCAATCCTCGCATAGTGGTCCCCACCTACTTCACCCTCGACAAACTTCACTCTCTGAACTTCTCCCTGTATTCGGTCAAGACAGTCAACAACATCTTGATGAACATTTGCATTCAAACTGTCATCAAGTGATACAAGTACTTGAGGAGCTTCATTCACTAATGTTTTATCATCCTGTTTGATCCGTGTAATCTTGCAACCCATATTATCCATAGTGCCGATAGCGCGCTGGTTTTTACTTTTAACATCTTCTATCGTTTTGTCAACCACGTCTTTGATTGTCTTTTTCTCTGACATAAGTATTGTTTGGGTTTCTTCAATAATTTGTTGTTGCTGTTCTGCTTCTTCGTTACAAGCTTTGATCCGGTTGTCCCTCTTCTCGTTGATGATTCGTATTTCCTCATCCGCCTCCTTATTGATCAAACGAATCTTCTCCTGCTCTTGGTCTTTCACAGTCTTTAGTTTGCCCTCGTAGGTGGCGTTAACCTCATCATTGACTGACTGAAAATGATTACTTGTACATGTTGCAATGGACTTTATTTTAGTGTTAAGCGTTTGCAGATGTTTCTTCATTTTCTTTATCTCTTCCAGTCTGTCTTCTAGCTTTCTCCTCATCTCCAAGATGACATCCTCGATGTCGTCTAGTTGACATGGTTTTTTGACAGTGCTCTTTGATTGCACATCGGTCACAGATGTAAGCTTTGTGTTGTTTACAGTAAAATGAGATCGGCTCAGCGTGTATGTCACATGACCATGCCATGTCATGACCTTTTCTAATACGTAGCAGGACTTTTTCCTCATGCTCTTCCGGGAACCTGTACGCCATAATCAAGTGCAAATCCAGTGATTTACCTGCATCGTTAAAGATTATATAAATTCAATAATAGAAGACAGATTGCAACTTGGAGAGAAAAAAAATAGACAAAAGGGGGAAAGGCGAGATTTTGAGAGAACGAGAAAGGCAAGCAAGCAAATATGGCGCAGATATTCATGCAAGCTTACCATTTAGTATGTTGAATATTGTATTGTTTCCTCTTCAAATATATTTCTACTTATATATTAGCAGTTTAAAATACTTTGAATGTTAAAAAAAATATAATTATATGTTATTCAGTAATTCTGTGAAATCCCTACCAGGGAACATATTAATTGACAATACAAATCTAAACCAAGTGGATTCCACAAAATTTCTTGGTATCTACATTGACAGTGACCTATCATGGAAGGTACACATCAATAATTTATGTAAATTATTGTCCAGAAATACAGGCATCTTAAATAAACTCAAACATGAGTTCCCTCCCACAATTTTGTTATCCTTGTAAACCACTCTAATTTTACCACAATTACGGAATTCTTGCCTGGGGGAATGGGACCAAAATTCAACTTGACAAGATACTCGATCACCATTCAAAAACAGGCCATAAGAAATATTAATAACACTGGATTTCTCTTTCATACTAGCCAATTGTTTTTTTAAGAAAAAGCTCTTACGAATCTCAGATATTTATGTGTACAACTTAGGGATATTCATGTATCAGTTATACATAAATGAATTACCTGCGATGGTTTCTGTACTGTTTGTAGAAAACAACGCTATCCACCCATACCCCACACGTCAAAGTAACTCTTTCCATTTGCCACGAACTCGAACAATATTTGCCCCCAAAACCGTTACATTTTCAGGTCCTAACTATTGGAATGAACTCCCAACTGAAATGACAGATTCCACCTCATTGTTTACATTTAAACGGAAATTAAAACTTCTTCTCCTAAATGGTTATGCCATACAGGCAGAAGCCGACATGTAGTGCTGTCAAAAGAATCCTTTTAATAGTCCATTTTCTATTTTCATACCACACCTATACAGTTTATTACGATTGTATGTCTTTTCTCCGAGTGGCAGGGGACGGGCCAATTCACTCGCCCGCGGCGAGTTGCTGCTTCTCAGTAGCAATTGTTTTGACTTATGAGGTGCAGTATTAAAGTAGCTATCCAAAGAAAATCACAAATATGGCAATTAATGTATCACTAGAAACTGGGAAGCTTACAGATGGCAATCGTATAAGTTTTATGTCAACTGCGTATCTGATGATTATAAAAACAGCATAAATGAAAGCTCTTCTCAGCATCTGGAATATCTGAGGATTCACCAGAAATATAGCGATGTTTTGATGTCGTGACACTGGGGGACCTATCCTGCTTAAGTAGACGACGTCCTATAATGAATGAACGCAATTGCAATGCAATTATTTATCAAATTATAAAGAGTTTTGTATATTTAAAGGGTCACTAAAATAAAAAAATAATTGCCCATTTTTCGTAGGAAGGTGTCATCAGGAGCCAAAAAATATCCATCACACAATTTTTTATGCATTCAGTCATATTTTATAATCATTTGAAAAGCATATTTTTGCTGATTTACACAGTCATAAGCCCGCCCCTAAAAAAACCATCGAAGCGACATCGTGATCACGTGATCTGTGACGCATGAAAAGTAAGGGGAAATATTCCACTAACCTATACCGTGCGCGCCCGGAGGCCCCCTGGCAGGCCCAGCCTATAGTGCCGAGCGTGATATTCACCGCATCGACCATTTGCATTGCGTATTTTCGCGGTTTAATTCCTCACAATAACTTTGATTTTGGGACACAGTTTCATCAATAATGCTTAATCGGTTTATAGTTGCGGGCTGTAGCAAGACCCCTAAAGATGGTGTAAGCCTACATCATTTTCCTAAAGATGAAAATCTACGGAAATTGTGGGTCGCAAATGTAAAGCTCACGCGGGCAGAGTGGCAAGGGCCGGCCAAGTGAGTGGAGTACAATCTGCAGCGATCACTTTGCCGAAGATGATTTTGAGCATCCTGGCCTGTATTCCGAATTTGGCATGAAGAGAAGGATAAGCTAGCTAAAAGATTCAGCTATTCCAACGATCAGACTTGGAGTCAAGTCTTCTAATCTGTTTTTCAACGACAACAGCTGCAGCAGCTTCACCCGTAGACCGAAAATTCTGTCTCTCGCTCGTTAGCTAAGACGACCTAACGAACGAGAGACAGCATTTTCGGTCTACTTCACCCGTAACTCTAGTGAGCTCCAACGCGTTGGAGCTCCCGGGAGTAACTTCACCCACGGCCCTTCACCGTATTCTGCGAGGGGTTCAAACATATAATATGGTCGAATTTCCCCTTGCCACTCGATCTTTTTTGCCTTCGGGATCTGATAAATCATCTGCCAGTAAATCAGAGTTCGTATCTGCATGGCTCAGAAAAGTCCTCCAACTCGGAATCGCGGGCACTTTTCCTCTCTCTATATAAATTATATAAGTTACTCGAATTCAGCCAAAATCTAAGTCAGTACTAATGTACTATGTAAAGCGAAGTAAAAAAAACAACAAAAAAAACCGTAAGTGAAATAAACAAAACAAAAGCGTTCACCAGTCGCTATGTACGAGGGGAACATAGTAACTGCCGTACTAAAGATGTGTAGGACATTGTACAATCATACAGACGCATAAAACGGCTGTGCACGCGTTTATGACCAATGCAAAACTTTCGTTCGGCAAGCTCAGATGGATGAGAACATTGTTCAAAAGAAAAGCTAAAAAACAAAACAAGAGCTGTATATTTGGGAAAAAGCGTTTTCTGATCTTGTAGAAAATATATTGCTAATGATTATTCACTCCTAATATTATATTGATTAATTTCCTATTTTCATAAATTGTCCGTTGAACAGAGGGGTCAAATACCGCATTCTGTGTACAATATTATATGCTGCAGCCTGCAGATCTTGTGCCTCTTACTTTTCATACGTCACATGGGGGTTAGCCAATCAGCTCACGAGTTTTAAGGAACGGTCCCAAAACCTCTACTTTTTCCCCTTTTTCGCCAAAACGAGACATAATTTGGACAATCGATTGGCAGATTCGTGATTAGAAGGCAAAACTACATGGAAAGAGCACCCATTTTTTCTCTAATTTAGTCAACCTTTAAACATGACCTTATTTCACACCATTCTAAAAGGGAAAGTGAAACTGATTCTGATAACTAAAACCGTTTTATTGTAAATACACATAGCAAGGGTCAATGATCAATGAAATAAACCCCACTTTCAAATTGAAAAGCCCTCCGAATAATAGCATGGATGGTATTCGTTACCCTCTTGAAACGCCGAGCATGCCCCGGTGCAAGCAGCTGAAAACACAATGGCGTCTTATTTTGTTTACAAGTGACTGATTCCTTTATTTTTCAACGTTGCATTTTTCATCAAAATAATACCATACACGAAGATAAGAGTGAGGCAACAGACCAACATTAAGACTGACGCTAGTCAAGTAAGAGAAATAAGTGAAGAGGAGATGACAAAACAGGCACTGAAAAATGTGTAAGATGTTATGGGACATCGTCTGCTTAGACAGGACTGGCCCCTGGTGTGTCGTCACACATCTCAGCAGCGTTCGAGGAGCTCTTCAGCTGCTATATCGGGGGGCTGTATTTTACCGTTTTATAATTTATAATAATCATTACTTCAAATGTTTCCAAGCGTTGAATTTGGATAACCTTGTTTAATTTATGACATCTATGCAATAATAAGTATTAAGCCAATATTTATTTTGATGGAATTTTCTTGTAATGTGATCTTTAAGCTCGCTGCGGGCGGGTGTGGTGGCTCGTCGCCGGGTGCTCGGAGATGCCCCCCCCCCCCCCCCCCCGCTTATTGATTTAATGTTCTATTCATTCAATCCGAAATGCTGACATCATAATCCCATTACATTGGTGCGTACGTGGTTGTTGTTTTATATGTCTTTTCTTATGTAAAAACCGGTAACAATTGAATATAATGCTATAAATCATGTCAGCACTTCGGTATGTTATCAATACTTGTACTCATCAAATAACTGAGTTATTGCAGAATGAGGAATTTATCTCAGTCCTACATAGTGTAGTTAGCAAACTTATAGAATAATTCCCACCATCAAAGAGCAACTGTCTGAAAGATTGGAGAGATGTGAAGGAGAAATCCTTGATCTTCAAGCTGAAGTTAAACACCACAAAGATGCATGTGCTACTCTTCAGTGTGAATTGTCCAACAACCAGCTGAAAACCAATCGTCTGGAGAATGAATTGGAGGATCTGCAACAGTACTCGAGGCGGAATAATCTTCGTATCTTCGGTGCCAAAGAATCACCCAATGAATCGACTGACGACATCGCCATCACAATCGTACGCGATCATCTCAAGGTTGACCTCACGCCTTCAGACATAGACCGCTCGCACCGTGTCGGGAAACCTAGTGGTGACAGTAGCAAGCCGCGCCCCATTATTGTCAAACTCATTTCCCATCGAAAGAAGAGGGAAATTTTTCGCAACAAGAATAATCTGAAGGAACAGAAGGAAACTAACTACAGAATCCACGAAGATCTTTCTGTCAAACGCTATAGCATTCTCTTAGCCGCACAGAAAAGTGACAAGGTTCAAGCCTGCTGGACAATTGACGGTAGGGTTTTTGCCAACGTTCCTGCCGGTAACAACACAGTAGTGAGAAAACTCATTCCAACCAAGGAATTTTTAGAAAACTTGTGAAATTTCTTGCCTTTCTTGCCTTTATTAGAAGGCATTCATATCAACCACTAAAACAATGAACTGATAGTAAATTTTATTTACCATTTACATGTATGTAGTTTTTAATTTTACATTACACGTTTTATTCTCAATATAAATTTTAATCTCTTTATTATACTCCGTTGTCTTTGCGTATATCAATTATTATTACACGCCAATTTTCATTGCCCTTTACATAGTTAATGTCTTGATTTTTGTTTGAATAATTAACTTAAGATAGTTTAATTGCAACCTTTCTTGTAACAGTTTATAATTGACTACTAGTGGTACCTCTGTCATATGCCTCTTTCTGACTATTTTCACCAGAACAATGCATCTTATCTATTAGAAAATCAATTTCAGGAATATATGAGAAATGTTGACTGTAAGTCGACTTTCTCTAGTATCCACTTTAATTGTCGAAGCCTTAGGAAAAATTACAGTGGTATATTTGATTATACTGATATACTCTTTCACACAATTTTGATATTGTTGGTCTAACTGAGACCTGGATTAATGAAAACGAAGATATTTCTATTTTTGTACCAAAAAAGTATTCGTTTGTACATTATGGAAGGCCGTTGCGTCGAGGAGGTGGTGTTGGAGTATTAGTAAATGAAAATATAAAGTTTTTTCAAAGGTCAGATTTGTCATTTATTTGTGAAAAACTTGAATTGGTTTTCATCGAAATTCCAAGAAATCGTGATAGAAATGTGCTAATGGGGGTTCTCTACAGACCACCCAATCAATCTATTAATTCTTTTTTGGAAATGATATGTCCTGTTTTGTCTAAGCTCCGTAAAGAAAAGAAAGAATGTTATCTCCTGGGTGATTATAATATTGATCTTATAAAGTTGGATTCATCCTCAAATGTAAATGATTTTATCGAAATGATGCTTTTAAATTGCTTTTATCCTGCTATTTTGAATCCTACTAGAATTACTACAGACACAGCATCTCTAATTGATAACATATTTTCAAATACTCAAGATAATATACTAAAGGCTGGAATTCTTATGACTGATATAACTGACCATTTGCCAATCTTTATCAGGACCTCCATTTATAAGGACCACTATTCATAACTATTCATAAGGACCGCTATTCATAACGCGTGTTAAATGAATAGCGGTTTACTCGGAATAGGGGTCCTTATGAATAGCGAGCGGACCCCGCTAGAACCGGGGATACATTGGAGCGTCTTGAGCACCTTGCGTGGTGGAAATGGGCACTATAAAAATACCAATTGTTATCATTATTATTATAATTATTATATTATATAATGTATCAGTTAACCTATGAGAGAATCAAGGTTGATATTTCATATATCTATATATTTCTATACATCTTTCATGTATGATACGAGTTTGTGCTGAAACAAACACGAGGATGGTCAATGATATTCCTGTATTGATTTATTCCTGACCTATTCCCAAGTATCAAAATGAAGTCATAATATGATATAAGATATGAACCAAATGTAATATATTCATATTGTAGGTTCGATAACAATATTAAGAAATAGTAAATACCAGGTATTATGTAAATAATCCATTATTGGAAAATTAGAAGTTCAATGCATTGTGTTAGTTTTAAGTACAGAGTTTGCGTGTAAAAACCATATGAATTTGTTAACCCCGATTTCTTCAGTCTATTTGAGACCTTAATTCCTGAACGATCAGCTGTGACCCGACTTTCTTCATCTGAGTCGAGAGAGTAAAGTGTTACCTGCATTGTCTTGGCAAAAGACGATGGTGTCAGTGATGGTACCACAGTACATATAAATAGTATTTATACGTATAATACTAATTATACTTTGCAACCATAATAACATCATTCGTACCATTAAACACGTTTTCACTCATCAGCGTTCAGGCAGATTTAAGATTTAAGCTGATACTATTTTTTGTTTTTATTAGTCATCAATCTGTAATAACCGGTTAGATGCTCATTAAATCAATCATGGTACTGTATTATTATTATTATTATTGTTATTATTATTATTATATATATATATATAAATATATATATATATATATATATATATATATATATATATATATATATCTAAAATAATTGTGTCCAACGGAGTATTTTATTCTGTGTCTCTGTATATATATATGTATATATATATATATATATATATACCCCTAATGGGTACATTAGGAGGACAGTTTTTGTTCTTTTTCTTTGTTCAACTGTCGACCTAATGTACCAACTGTCTACCTAATGTAGGGGTCGCTATTATGACGGAATAAACTGCATTGTTAGGTGTCGACTTAATGTACCCGTTAGTCAAATATATTTATATACTCGTAATAACTTGGCAGAATTTGAATTTCAAGTTTACTAAGCATATTGTTTTAAGTATATTTGAAATGCACTTCAAGTGCTTTAGGATGCACTCCAGCTCAGTAATAATAATAATAATATAATAATATAATAATATTACTGTTTTTATGTTAATATGTCTTGTTTACTGTTCTCCCTGAGGGCCCTGTAATCATACGAACCAACTTTTATTTTACAAGCCTGCTTTTTAGTTGGTTCCTACACATTTCACAGTTTATTTCGGTATGGACTTATATATTTGGTTAAATTATACACTTGATTTGTGCATTGTATACTTTAATGAATATTTTACTATTCATACCTTGTACTTTATGTATATGAACTGTACGTGAAAAATTATTCTTCGTCCAGACGTGACACCTTTGTATATTTTCGTTGTGAAATGTGAAATAAATTCAATTCAATTCAATTTATCGGGTATTCCTAGCTATGCAATGCCCATGGAAGAGTGCACAAATAGAACGAAATACAAATCTGGTATTAGTACATGACTACTGCATGATAATACTATTTGGAAACTGTATACACGGTAAAGAACATGTATTAATGTGAGCGCGATTTGTTCAGGTTTAGTAGGGTGAAATGGCTCTGCAATCTTTGATCCAATATCTATTTGCTTATAAATGATTATACAGGAAAATAAGTGATGTAGTGTCAGTAAGGAACATTTAAAAAACGTGTGTATACTGTACATTATCGGTATTGGTATCATTGTACAATGTTGATTTTATATGAATAGGTTGACAAGGGCATGTCCAAGGTATGACCCGTAAGTTACCGAGTATTATGGAAGTGTATTATGAAATTGTAAAGATAAATTGACATAAAAATATAATTGTACTTGATATTATGTTTGATGCAAGAGTAGAAGGGTTATCAACATTGGCATATATACCTTAAATTGTGATTACTTTAATATGGATTTCAATTATGTTTCTCTCTTACATGCTCTAATATAATGTAGTTAAGCATCGACGTTTGTAGTTGGTTTGATGACCTACATATTAATGTGCGAGCGAGCGAAGAGAGCGAGCAATTTTTGAAAGATCTGTGAGGCTGTATGGTGATCAATAACATCTTATAAAGAGCAAAAACTCAGTTCTGAAAGGTTTTAAACATATAATAGTCTCGGCATGAGAGACTGCAAAGACCTCTAATAAGTAACATAACAATATCAAATATAAATGTGAGCGAGCGTAGCGAGCGAGCCTTGACGAAATTAAAGTAAAGTTGATCTAAATCGCTATAGATTGGGGGCACAAATTATGGAGAAAGAAAAAAGGGGCACTTATCCTTCAAACTTTGCTATTCATTATCAAACATGTAGAGGGCGACAGTGTGATTACCCCGACATACAGGGCACACATAAGTAATTCATCCGCTCGCAATGCATGCCGGTGAGGCGGAGCAAAGATTATTTGAAATTAATTGATTAGAAATATTCATATAAAATCGATTGATTGTCCTCAGTAAATTTAAAAAGCGTAAATGGTGTTTAATAGACATACTCTTTTCAATTTGACACCTTAGCCGAAGTTGGCTAGCTTTTTATTATTTTTAAAGGATTTATTTTATCACTTCCACTGTTTCTATGTGCAAATGGGCTGAAATTTCGGCTAGCCTTGTTTCAGCCTAAATATCTTTTTTTAACGCCGGGAAAGTGCCCAAATTAGGTACTTTATTTGAGAGATATTTATATTTTGTCTCTATTCTGTGAATTTAAACGATTTCTACCGAGGGGTGTTCAAAATATGATTTATAGACATCCTTCGTTATAACACGTGAGTGAATGGGGCCGTGAATTACTTATGTGAGCCCTATAGCGAAACCTAGCTCAGCGTTGTTATGGAAATGTCGTCTGCTTTTGTTGGTCTGGGTTGCGTTTAAATTGATGTAGATTACTCTTTTTGGATGCTTAACTGCTTAAAGTATCATTTTGAGGTAAGTTGAGAGCCATCCTTAATAAAAACATACAGCATTTGTCTATGCTTTGGACAGTGACACCAAACACCAAAGGAATGATTCATACCCGCGGCTTTCTATATGTGGAAAACGTGTCTCTTGTATTTCCAACATTTGGGGGGGGGGGGGGGGGTTGTCAGTCGCTTGAGAATCTGAGTTAGGATTTTCTGTCGATCAAAGTTATTCAGGTTCACTTTTTGCCTCGGACGTTTGCTAAGATAGGGAAATTTAAATTAACTATCACCATTACAAAACACTTAGCAGGCCTCCCGTTCGAACCGGTTAGTTTCGCTCTCCTCGATCTCTTTTCAGAGCAGTGTCATTCTTTAAAATCCCCCTCTCTCTCTCTCTGCCACCCCCCCCCCCCCCCCCCCTCAGACTCACACACAACATCCATGGGTAATTATGTGAGACGTCCCCAATCTCCCCTTCTATCCTTATTATAGACGGAATAATACTATAAATAAATTGCGAGAATATGAAGGAAAAGTGAATATGCAGCCTTTTCTTTTATATTCTTTGTTTTTAAAAGATAAAGACAAAAATTGAAATTCTCTATTTTGATCCAACAGGTGCCATTCAACATCATCAATCGGCCGACACTTCATTCAGGGTGCAAAGGAAACAGTATTCACTATAAAGAATCACACTCCCGCATCTACACGTCAACCGTAGTTTCATGCACGCAAATTGACAATAGTGAGTGATGTCACTGGGACCGTTCTCACTTGCCTGTCCTCATTACCCTTGATTAGATAATGAGGACAGGAAATTGATTATAAAATTTTGACCTACTCTACACCGTTGAATTAAAAAAGGAAGTACAGTGCGTAATATGGTGTGGTGATATTTATCGGGTATTCCCAGCTACGTAATGTCCATGGAAGAGTGCACAAATAGAAACAAATACAAAACCTGTAGTATATCAAAGCACGATAATACCATTGTAGTTATGTGTCTCTAAACTGTTTACACTGTAAGGAACATGTATTAATGTGTGAGTGATTTGTTCATGTTAATCCATTGCCTACTGGAAGCGGGTAGGCTCTGTATTAAGCTTATGGGAATGAGAGATTTCAGTAGTCAACGGGTTAAGTAGGCATAAATGCCTCTGCGATCTTTGATCCTGTATTCTCTCTTTGCTTATAATATTGAGAAAAAGACGCATTGTATTGCAAGTAAGGAACAATTGTATTCACAAGAAAAGACGTGTGTACTGTACATTATCAACTGGTATCCTTGTGCAAAGTAATTTGTTTTTCAATATAGGTTCACGGTTATCACCCGGCGCTATGATATGTTTGTTTCTTTCATTTGTTTTCCTGTTGCATTCCCCCCCCCCCCCAACCAAAAAAAAAATTATAATAATAAATGAATAAATGGAAATAAATAATAAATAAATGAATGAAAATAAATAAATTAATTTAATTTAATTTAAAAAAAATAAAACAAAAATTAATTTTAAAAATAAAAAAAATAAAAAAGATAAAAAGAGAGAAAAGAAGTGAGAGAAAAGGCCTGAACTGGCCGGATTCCTCTCTCTCTCTCTCTCTTTCTCTTTCTTTCTCCCCCGTCTCTCTCTATCTCCTACTCCCCTCCACACACACACACACTCTCTCTCTCTCTCTCTCTCTTTGTCTATTCCCCTTTATATTTCTTTCTCCCCGTCTTTCTATATCTCACCTTCTCTATCCTCTCTCTTACTCTTTCTCTCTCTCCATCTCTTTCTTTTTTCCTCTTCCTCTCTCTTTCTCTCCTCTCCATTCTCTCTTTATTTCTCCCCTCGTCTCTCTATCTCTCACTTTCTACCCCTGTCTCTCTCTTTCTCTCTTTGCCAGTTATTTTTATCTAAATTTCCTCCTCTACCTGTCTACCTCATAAATATGTTGTTTATTTGCTACATAAAGAGCCCTTTGCACCATATAGCTTCTTTATCTGCCCTCTTTTTAAGTGAAAGTTGAATACACATAGAATAAGAAAAAAATACATTGATACACAGCTATGCTTTTTTTCAGTGAACATATATTTTTGCCCCCTTTAAAGCTTAGGTCGATGAATAAAAATCACATTTATTTGCTTCTGGTAAAGTGCAGTACATTTTTTTTTCACATCAATTAATCACCGTGGCAAACATTACAATGGAGGAAGCGAGAACCCGAAAAGAGGAGTTTGTGTTGGGAACGCCAGGAACCATATCAATATCACACATTACTGTACGAACATCACTATGATATATGTTTGCAAAGTCAGAATAAGGAACTGAAAATAAAGAGGAAGCAGTAAATAAAAAAAAACGAGTGTCACTGGTATATCAGTTGATATTATAAAATCGATCGGTTACAACATGATTATTATCAACTTGAATATACAATAGCGTTTAGTGTGACATATCGTTGACTTGTGGTGTACGAGGTCAATCTATAAACAGTAAAACTACAAATATCAGTTAACATAATATCATAACAAATTACCATATACTACTAAAGCCATTCTGCAATGTAGGCCCTACATCTCATTTGAAGTACGACTGATCTTACTGCCCCTATATATACAAACTCGTCATTACGATATTAGTGATAAACTTCACTGACTTTGCAATAATAGGCGATTTTACATGCTATGAACTTATCTTTCAACAATTGATCATGGCAAAAGCGAAATATAAGAAATAATATTTACATAAAGACCGATTAGGAAGACAAGAAATCATTATTTGCTCTGGTTTTGAGTAACGGACACATTCGACTTCCACTTGTCAACGAGAAACTATTTGCAAGTTGTATATATGAGCACAGAATTCATTAAAAACTACTTGGTAAATTTATATTCTACATACATTTACTACGGAACAAACAAAATATTGAACATATTATGCATTGTTCCGTATGAAGTTATAAATCAGTAAGATCAACTGTATTAACTGATTTCAGTTTTCATCTAAAATTCAAGGCTGGTATTGAACCCAACATTTTCAGAGCATACATTTTTTTTTCTGTGATTGGCCTCCTTTAAACCCTCAACAATCGATGGGTTAGGTATAGATATCTCCGAAAAATGTTAAATAAAATATCCCTCGTCTATCGTTATGTTTTACATCCTGAGTTCCGAAAATTATCATGATAAACAATCCTTACGATGCTATTAACAATATACAAAATATTGTCTACCCAAGCTAGTAAGACAAACTATTTACAAATGTATATAACCAGGGGTGAACTGGCCATGGAGAGTTTGGGGAGTTTTACCCCAAGGACCAGTCGATATTTTGGTTGAAGATGGCTAGTCATACACGAAAATGGAGGCGGTCAATTCGAAATTCCCACTCGAATTCAGTCTCAGTCAGCCCCTTTATATAACATCATAAAACATGTCATAATTGTCTTTTTGATACTTATCATCTTTCTTCTGAAGATACTCTTTGACAACGAATTCAGTAAGGCCCGAATGAATCAATTTTGACAAAGCAAACAAACGGGTATACTCGTACATGAAACTACCAGTAGGAGGTGATGCAAATGTTGTGTTGTCATTCTCCTGAGTAAGACATTTGCTTCCAAGACAAATAAACAAAGGTTACATGTTAGTAACGGTGTACAACAACTTAAAATTCCTTCAAAAGATAAAACATGCTTTATTTGATAATAAAAATCAATGCCTAAATACCTAAATGCGATTTCCAATCATTTTTCGTTGCTATTTAGTTGTTTCTGTTTATTGGGGTTTTTTCCTCATATTTTGTTTTGTCACGTGTTAAAAGGGAAGTGCAGTACGTATAATGGTGTGATTAGATTTATCGGGTATTCCCATATTCACAATACGCAATGCCCTTGGAAGAGTGCACAAATAGAAATGAAAACAAATACAAATCTATTAATCTGGTATAATACTGCGACTACTATTCGATTATACTATTTGGATTTATGCGCATCTGAAAAATCATCATCCCTGGTACGAATACTATAGGCACGATCCACACCCTTATTGAAAATAGAATATCAAAACCAAGATCTGGTTGTTTCTTTGTGTTTTTCACTGAATGGTTCCCTCCCCCCCCCCCCCCCCCCCCCCAACATAGGGGGAAGGGTGACAGAGGCTGGACAGGGCGAATGGGACCCCCACCCTTTCTTTCTTTCTCTCTCTCTATTTCTCTGTCACCATCCCATCTCTCTTTCTAACTCTCTTTTTCTTTTCATTGTTTGTATATTTTATCAATAGATATGTTTACACGTAGTACATAGCATCGATGCTTTGTAAGTCTCGAAACTATTTCCATTGCGTTCAGACAGGCCATGATCGACTTGCTTCTATCACCCACTCGTGACTATTCATCGCTCACTCGCTGCCAAAACAATAATTACTGCGCCACACACGGTGACCCGAGTATAATTGGTATGGTCAAAACGCACGGAAGTTTGTGCACAGGGGTCATATCATGCGAAGTTGCGAGTGAAGATAGCAGCGAGTGAAGCAGCGAGTGAAGCAGCGATTGCGTTCACATTACAAATAGTCACAAGCGCGGTGGGTGGTCTACCGCAAAGCATCGATGCTTTGTCACTGGATCCAAACTCGCTGCCAGAATAGTTTCGAAACCTAGCTCCAACTCGCTTCTATCTCGTGACTATCTGCGTTCAGACAGCGTTTGGTCTTAAAACTATCTGGTAATCACCAAAATAGTCTCGAAACCTAGATAGCATCGATGCTATCGCTCTACGTGTGAACCCGCCTTATGTTGTCATTCGACATCCAGCCACTGGCTGCCGTGACGAAATGAACCTTTCAGTTCAATTCAATTTCTCTCCCTCTTATTTTTTTTTCTCTCTCTCTCGCTCTCTCTTTCTTTATCACCACCCACTCTCTCTATCTTTATCTAGTTCTCTCCCCCTATCTCTCAATCTGTGTCGCTCACCTCTTTTCTCTTTACCCGTCACTAATTTTCATCTGACGTTCCTCTTCCACTTTATAATCATGTTTTCTTTCATAAAGACCCCTTTACGCTATGCTCCTTTACTTTTGTTCTTTTCAATCAACGTGGAAAAAGACAAAAGAAAGCAATCACATACGTTTCATTCTGAGTAAGCTTTGCTGATTTGTTTTAAATTGAAAGGAAAATACACACCGAATAAATGTTAAATGCTCAGATAAAAATTTCTTTTCACACTTAAAGTGATTGGTAACTTTGGAGAGGCTTGATAAAATCTCAGCTGCCTGGCCTTACATGCTATTGGTGTATGTAATGTGGTGTAAAAATGAAGCCCAGGGGGGAAAAGCACTTCAAAATCATCATATCCTTCACAATTTAGTAAACATGTGTAAGTGACTGGAAATGCCGGACTCATTTTCCCCCATAGACTCAGTTTTAGACTAAAGCGTATGGCCATACGCTTTTGTAAATGGGAGTATTCAGTCATATATTTGAAAACCTTTCTATGCCTGGCTATTTATTTATCCTTCTGAACATCATTATACAAGACAGATATCAAAATTCAACAATTCATTAAATAAAGCGTCCACAAAGTTTCCGAATGCCTTTAAACCCTTTTGGCAAAATACGGTACAATGTTTTTTGACAATAGATACGCAGCGTAGCAAACATTACAAGCATTTATACAGGTTATGAACTAATCTCCTCACAATTGAATTTGTAGCATACACATCAAGACCGACATAGGACGACATGATATCATTCTTTTCTATACATGGTTTTGAGTAACGACCTTGGTATCCTAGTGTCAACCAGAAATGTTTGCAAGTTGTATTTAGGAGCACAATTAGAATACATTTCAAAGCACGTGGTGAATCTATATTCAATGAACTACGAAACAAAAAACACAGAGAATATTGAACATATAGAATATCCCGAATGGAAACACGGCATGTTGTAAATCAGTAAGATTACTATACAAACTGGTTTCAGTATTTATATTACATTCTAAAATACAAATATGTCCTAATCTATAGTTATATTTTGCATATCATAAAATGTTTATACCTTATTATCTTACTGCTGAAGATACTCATTGACAACAACCAATAGACCGCTTCGGTAATGTATGCAAATTTTATGCATACCTTTCAAACAAAGATTGTTCTTGACAACTTGAAAGCTTGCCGGAGGCTGTAAAAACCCAATTACACACACACACACACACTTCCCGCCACAACTGGGCGTTGTGGCGTGCGCCTGTAATCCAGCTACCAGTGGAAGTTATAAACTGATTCAGCGGACCCAGGTTCGAGACTGAGTCACGTCTTTCGGATGGTGACGTTAAAGGTCGGTCCCAGACGTAAATAATCATATCTGATTGATACACGTCTGTAAAAACCCAATTACATACACACATACACCCCCCCCCCTCTCTCTCTCTCTCTCCCATCTGTCCCACTATTTCTCAATATTCTCTTGCAAAAAGTTTTTCTATCTTACATCCCCGACCATCTCTCTCTCTCTCTGTCTTTATGTCGCCATTCCATTTCTCATTCTTGCTCTCTCTCTTTATCTTTTGAATTCTCATTATTCTCTTGCAAATAAGTTTCTATCTTACATCCCCGACCCCCCCCCCCCTCTCTCTCTCTCTCTTGAATTTTCAATATTATCTTGCAAACAAGTTGCGATCTCACATCCCCGTCCATCTCTCTCTCTCTCTCTCTCTATTTATCTCTCGAATTCTCAATTTCTCTTGCAAAAAAGTTTCTATTTTACATCCCCGACCATCTCTCTCTCTCTCTCTCTGTCTTTCTGTCGCCATTCCATTTCTCATTCTTGCTCTCTTTTTTTCTTTCTATTGTTTGTACGTTTCTATCAATGCTGTAAATCATTCGCCATTCAGCTACTGGCTACGACGAAATAATAAAATTTAAAAAACCCTTAGTTCAATGCAATTCAAATCTCTCCCTCTTTCTTAATTCTCTCTCGCTCGCTTTTTTCTTCAGAATAACATGGTTATTTGCTTTCCGGTAATGCTCAGATGAAATGTTGAAATTCACACCTATATCCACTTGACAAAATACGGTACAATGTTTTGACAATAGATACATGTATAGGCATATATAGCAAACATTACAAATTAGTAGGCGATTTACCGTAAAGTGGAATTTGTGTTGGGAACGCCAGGAACAATATAACCATGACAACAAAAACACACACATTTAAATACTCTACTAACAACATAGCATATATGAAGATTTTTGCAATTCTAGAGTATGGAATTCATGATTAAGAGAGACAGAGAGGGAGGGGGGGGGGGGGGGGTAGTAGATAGAAAAAGAGGGGAAAAGAGTGGCATTGGTATACCAGTTAATGTTACAGAATAAAATGGTTACAATATGATTATTGACAGTGTGAGAATACGATAGCGTTTAGTGTGAGAGTCATTCAATTGAGTTGAATCTGATAGCAACGCGCCTGTAAAAGCGTATTACATATTACAGCTTATCATAATCATATAATATACTATTAAAGCCGTTCGGCGGTGTACATTTTACATTACTGTCCCAAGATATACATGTATATACACACAGAATTGTCATTACAATGTCATCGATAAACTTGACTGACCTTGGAATAACTAACGTATTTATACAGGTCATGAACTAATCTCCTCACAGTTGAATTTGGAGCATACACATCAAGACCAACAAGGGACGACAATGATATCATTCTTTTCTATACATGGTTTTGAGTAACGACCTTGGTATCCAATAATATTGTCAACAAGAAATATTTTGCAAGTTGTATTTAGGAGCACAATTAGAATCCATTTCAAAGCACGTGGTGAATCTATATTCAATGAACTACGAAACAAAAAACACAGAGAACATTGAAGATACACATATAAACACGGTAACATATGCAATATCTCGTATAGAAACATGGTAAGTTGTAAATCAGTAAGATTACTATACAAACTGGTGTCGTGTTGCGGGGATCGTGTTTGTGATGTTAGTCCATATACAAAATGTAGTAACAATGACGAGTCGATGAGAGGTATATTGAAGTGCAGTTGTACATATAGTTTATTACAGTCAGAGACATAATATAATCAGCAGCATACAACATATATTATCTTGGAAATATGTCTAGCAGGAGTTGAGCATGTCTGCTCTCTGTGATGGTCAGTCCTGACTCCCCTCCCTTAAACTATCTGGGGTGCTCCATTTATATCTCCAGCAGTATAGGGGGATACTGTCTATCATGTGAACAAAATGTGGAGTTCCCATGAAGAGGGGGTGAATTCTGCTGGTACCTTACAATGTATACATTAATCAAGAAGTTGTCTAAAGGACAAAGGAGGCTTATAAACAAAAGGGAGATTATGAACAATTGGTGTATTATGACGAAGGATTAAATTAACATCATAAAATCTGGGAGTGTGGGAACTGGAGTTGGAGGGGGCTTGTATTGAGAACTAGTATTATGAGGAAGGATTAAATTAACATCATAAAATTTGGGAGTGTGGGAACTGGAGTTGGAGGGGGCTTGTATTGAGAACTATTACATAACAATGGTTTCAGTATTTATATGACATTCTCAAGGATCGATGGGTTCAACATAAATATCTCCTAAACATGTCAAACGAAATATTCCTCATCTGTAGTTATATTTTGCATCTTGTGTTCCGAAATATCTAAGCAATCCTTACGATGCTATTTACAATAGACATCAATAATTATACAAATATCGCCTATCCACATAGTGAAACAGAGGCGGCAGAACGTCGGGCCCGGACAATGGAAGTGGAGGAGCACCTTTTGTCCACCAAACAAAAGGTGCACCCCCACTATCATTGTCCGCGTCCAACGTTCCACCGCCTCTGTAGTGAAACATATATTTACAAATGTATATAACCAGGGAGAAATTCGAAATAGGTAATTTGGGAAGTGTTTTTTCTAAGGGCCGGTCAATATTTTTGTTTAAAAAGGACAAGTCATTGAAAAAAAGAGCTGGTTTAACAACAAAAAATCTCACTCTAATTTTCGTCCCAGTCCGCTCCTGTGTATAAAATCATAAAACATATCTAGAATGTTGATACCTTATTACCTTACTTCTGAAGATACTCATTGACAACATCTATTCAATGAGCCCCAAAGGAATCAATTTTGGCAAAGCAAGCAAGTGGGTATACTTATGTACCTTACATATATACAAGCAACTACCAGTAGGAGGTGATGCAAACTGATATTGTTATTATTATCCTTATAGTAAGACATTTGTATTCAAGACAAATAAACAAAGGTTACATGTGAGTAATGGAGTACAACAGAAGAACTTGAAATTCCTTCCAAAGATAAGAAGAAATATTCTAGTCTACACCTACAGTTTGTGCAGGCTGAGTTATTGGGGTATTGCCTGAGCTTGGGTGGTTGATGCCAACCAGTATGTCGATAGGCCCACTTTCTCTATGAATATCTTGCTTCTTCAGCTTAAACTTCCTAGCCATCTCATCTAGGTTGATTGCCGTGATATCATCGCTGATAAGGGGAATTCCTTTGGCTGTGATTACTATTGCCTTGCCATATCCTCCAATCTTTCGGATCGGTACTTTGTACTTCTTGGTATTCATCAACTCTTTCTCTCCTCCGATCTTAGATACAACTATTGTAGTTGGAGTTCCTCTTAGTTTCAAGTCATCTGCTAACTTCTGCCTCACCAGGCTGATCTGTGAACCTGAATCTAATAGACAGTTTCCTTTCTCTGTCCTCTCTTTACTCAGGATTTCCACTGTTACTATTGGTAGCAGACCGTCATCAGAGTCCACTACAGCGACATCTACTTGACTTTGATGATCAGTACGGGCTTTACGTCCATCTTGATCATTAGTATGTAGCAGTGGATGATGAAAATATTTACATCTCTCTCCATTATATCTCTCTGAACACTGTCGTCTCCTCTTGCACGTAGCCATCCTATGTCCACGGCTGGCCTTTTTTAGACAACTGAAACAAGCGTTGTTTTGCATCATCAACTTTATAGCCTTTCTTGTGCTGGTTTACTGGTCAACTTCTTACATTGATCTATCCAATGATCCTTTGTCTTGCATATCCAGCACCGATATGTATGGTTAGCTCAGGCAATACCCCAATAACTCAGCCTGCACAAACTGTATTAGACTTCTGGTGTGCATCTTTAATGTAGAAGTCATGGATCACAAGGATCATCAATCTGTATAAAAACAAGTGATAACATATGTACAGATAATTAGCACATGTAAATAAATACCTGTGGATTGCACTTAATTTGTGTTTGAGTGTTTTGCTATGTTTCATGTTTAAATAACTCGACAGTTTCAATTATTGACCTTTTGCCTAATCAAATACAGAATAATTAAGATGGTCTTTAACTCATACTAAATAAACACAGACTCACAATTCGACCAAATAAAGGCAGACACATTTCCCAATTATATATCAGTGTCTGATCCTAAGACTTATCTAATATAAAGATTAAACATGAAACATAGCAAAACACTCAAACACAAATTAAGTGCAATCCACAGGTATTTATTTACATGTGCTAATTATCTGTACATATGTTATCACTTGTTTTTATACAGATTGAATGATCCTTGTGATCCATGACTTCTACATTAAAGAAGCACACCAGAAGTCTAATACAATTTGTGCAGGCTGAGTTATTGGGGTATTGCCTGAGCTAACCATACATTCAATTTCTTTTGCAGGAACTCAGGGTATTCAATAACTGATATCATCTGTCAGAAACCTCATAACTCTGCTAGTTTCTGCAGAAAACAGAAAACTCAGCGGTTTCCTCACGGAAAACCGTACTCGCTGTAAGTGTAACTGGTATGACACTCGCCTTATACCCTTCATCCGGGACTTATCGTTAGAAACAATAACATTACATAAGGTATCGTTAATGAGCAAAATTTTTGATAAATTAACTGAATAAACTTTCGTTCAACGAAACATCCTCCCGCCTCCCAAATGAGGAGACTGAAGACTACTTAAAATTAGTAATGTTTCAGTCTTCTAGAGTTGCTTCTCTTGGCTTTCTTTTTTTTTTTTTTTTGATAAATTAACTGAATAAACTTTCGTTCAACGAAACAGATACTCATTGACAACATCTATTCAATGAGCCCCAAAGGAATCAATTTTGGCAAAGCAAGCAACTGGGTATACTTATGTATCTTACAGATATACAAGCAACTACCAATAGGAGGTGATGCAAACTGATATTGTGATTATTGTCCTTATAGTAAGACATTTGCATTCAATACAAATAAACAAAGGTTACATGTGAGTAATGGAGTACAACAGAAGAACTTGAAATTCCTTCCAAAGATAAGAAGAAATATTCTAGTCTACACCTTTTTCAGTCTCAAAATCAAGCCCTAAATAATTATACCAATATGCGATTTCCAATCTTTTTTTTCTCTCTCTCTTTAGTTGTTTCGGTGGATTTTTTGGGGGTTTATTTTTGCCTTTCATTTTCTTTTTTTTTTTTTTTTTTTTTTGTTGTGTTTTGTTCTTGTTATACTATTTTTTTCGTTTCTGCTTTTATTCTTAAGATCTTAAGATCTTAAGATACGATTAGTTAATGAATTTTTGCTAGAATATACGTCTTTCAAGGACGTCCATTCATAAGGACCAATATTCATAACTACTCATAAGGACTGCTATTAATAACGCGTGTTAAATGAACACAGTTTTGTGTGTATGCAACTCTCTGATTTCACGGCGGTCGCCGGGGGGGGGGGGGGATATCTCACTGAAGCGCATAACCTTGGTTACGCGTTTATTGTATCAAAAAAAGCACATATCAAGAAAAAGAATTCAGAGATGATAAGAAGAAGATCCGCAGAAGGGGGGCAGTTGGCTTTGGAGTTTAGGGTTTAGGGTTAGGGATAGTGTTTAGAGTTTAGAGCACATTTGGGTGGTTGTCGCATAAGTCATTCCTATTATCAACAGCTGAATTGACATGAATGGGGAAAATGGCTTTCATACCGTTTGAAAGATGTTATTGTATATCGCCTCAATTCATTCCCTTATATGAAAGACTAAAACGATATGTAGACATCATTCGGGGAGGGGAGGTGTAGGAGATCACGTCACATAGGAATATCGGTTGCAACGGTGTAAATAAGGAGACCCCCCCCCCCCCCCCCCCCCCCCCCAAAAAAAAAAAAAAAAAATATCCTTCAAAAATATTTCCATTATGATATGATCGATCGCGAATACGTAAAGGATATTAATCCCTTCTTCCCTCGCGCTGGGGGTGACGGGATGTCAATGGAATGGGGAAGGGGGGTTGTGGGGAAAAGTCAATCCGTCGGTCCTCCCAAGACCCATATAAGGGGCCATAATCCCCCTGAAAATAAAATGAAAATACATTCATTTTTTCTCATTTTTGCATCCTTTACAGGGGACGTACCGCTAATTATGCATATTATGTTTTCATGGCCTTAATTTCTCTGAGTATTAAACCACAGAAACATGGCAAGATCAAATCGCTCCCTCTAGCTCTATGCATGGATATACATGTATTACATAAGTCTATCATTTAGTCTTCATCAAGATGAAAATGTATTTTCTTCAGAACTAATACAAGATTTAAATAAATAACACATATTCACATGTTGCAAATACTTCTTGGTAAAAAAAATAACACTTTACCCAACTTTATTTAAAATTCAGTTGATTATTGTGACAAATATACGGTACGGTGATTAATCATAAACACAGCTAGCGCCCGTCGATGGCACGGGCTACTTCTGCTAGCATCTATATATTTCTCTACGTCTTTCATGTATGATACGAGTTTGTGCTGAAACAAACACGAGGATGGTCAATGATATTCCTGTATAAATTTATTCCTGACCTATTCCCAAGTATCAAAATGAAGTCGCAATATGATATGAGATATGAACCAAATGTAATATATTCATCTTGTATTCAATATTAGGAAGTCCTCCAAGGTTTGCAACCTTACACTGTAAAACTCTTCTTGTAGACAAAGAGCTTGTCTCCGTCACAAGCTACAATTTTACCAGAAGGAGTTACGAGGCATGGGCTAGTGAAGTAAGAGCGATCTGATCCCACGTATTCCACGATCCTCCTTGCCTGGATGTTACTATCACATGACACCTGATCAACCGCGTATCTACGCTCTTTATCCCTGTATGTAATGTAGAGTGTGTCTGTCAGTTTGTCAACATAACACCGTGACACGTCCCACTCATCACATTGTATGACAACCTTCTCTTCTCCTGATCGTGAGATGAAAGTGAATTCATCAGCACCTGTCTGCACAACCATATGACCTGATGAAAAGGCTTGTATCCTATCATACACCATCTCACCCTGCATCGTAATAGTGTTCACTATCTTACCATCAGCAGGGTTGATGACGTAGATATTAGACTGACCGTACTGAGCAGCGAGGATCATCCCATTCCTGTCAACATCAACGAACACTATATTATAAATGGATTTATTTCTCGGTATGGTAATATCCCTAATCTCCTTCCATTGTCTGTCATAGAGAGTGATGCATCCATCCAAGCTATCATCCGTGCAGTAGTATCTCAATTTGCCACATACTATCACATTGCTGTCTATGGAGGCACATGATGTAATATACATGTTAGGATCTCCTTCAATGACTTTCTCTGTGAGTTCACTGCTGAGATTTGTAACATAACATGCATTGTCAATGTAGTCCCGCACACATATCTTATCATCACTGATCAAACCACGCACATGTGGGTCATTAACGATCAATGGAATGTCGATTGATTTGACAAGCTCCCATTTGCCGATATAGCCATCAATCCTCGCATAGTGTTCACCACCTACTTCACCTTCGACAAACTTCACTCTCTGAACTTCTCCTTGTATTCGATCAAGAAATTCGGCCACATCTTGATGAACATTCGCATTCAAACTCTCATCAAGTGATACAATTACTTGATGAGCTTCATTCACTAATGTTTTATCATCTTGTTTGATCCGTGTAATCTTGGAATCCATATTATCCATAGTGCCGATAGCGTGCTGATTTTTACTTTCAAGATCTTCTATCGTTTTGTCAACCACATCTTTGATTGTCTTTGTTTCTGACATAAGTTTTGTTTGAGTTTCTTCAATATTTTGCTGTTGCTGTTCTGCTTCTTTGTTACAAGCTTTGATCCGGTTGTCCCTCTTCTCGTTGACGATTCGTATTTCCTCATCCGCCTCCTTATTGATCAAACGAATCTTCTCCTGCTCTTTGTCTTTCACAGTCTTTAGTTGGCCCTCGTAGGTGGCGTTAACCTCATCATTGACTGACTGAAAATGGTTACTTGTACATGTTGCACTGGACTTTATTGTAGTGTCAAGCGTTTGTAGTCGTTTCTTCATTATCTTTATCTCTTCCACTTTGTCTTCTAGCTTTCTCCTCATCTCCAAGATGACATCCTCGATGTCGTCTAGTTTACATGGTTTCTGGCCGTGATCTTTGGTGGCGCATGGATGGCAAATAGGGATTTCGTGTTTTTTACAGTAGAATTTGATTGGTTCCCCATGCTTGTCACATGACCATGTCATGTCATGACCTTTTCTGGCTCTCAGTTCAACCTGGTTATCTGTAGGAAATCTGGACGCCATCGTGTGTTGTATGATTTACATGAAACAGAAATCTGCAAAAAAAGAATAAGAAAAAATGTTACTTGGTTCATAGAACGCTTTTTAACGCAGTAAGACAAAAACAAACAAAAAACAATAAAACAGCAGAAAAACAAAAACTGGTAATGAAAGAGACTTATCCTTTACCAAAGGAAATAGGAGGTGGAAAAGTAAAGTAGGATTTAAATTAACTAAATCTATAAATGCATTATCATGTTAAGATAATTATGACTAAAACATTTTATATTTAGCTATAGCAGATAGTGGCATTCAGTTATTATGTGGGTCTTTATTTCACCGTGTATGGCAAAGTATTATTACTGATTATGTATTCATCGCACTCCATTATAGACACTCAATAAATGGAGGATTACTTCGTCTTCCTACCCCGGGTCCACTCTCTTCATCTGAGTCGAGAGAGCAAAGTGTTACATGTATTGTATTGGCAAAACACAATGGTGTCGGTGATGGCACCCCCGTATATAATATAATGACTTATCCATGGGACCAGCGAATCATTTTATCTCACAAATGCTTCTTTACTCACTGCATGATAAGAAATCAGATTTTATTTTTTAACCAATCTTAATTGAAACCATCTTTGCATTCTTGTGCTATCAAAGATCTGCTTGCAGTCATTGCAAGATCTTGTATCTACCTTGCACACAACAAAAACACACTTACCTTGATATGTAGTTGCAATCCACTGAATATATACACTGCATTGTATGATGCAATAAATTTAGATTTGTACAAATCCACAGAATGAACGCTCATGTGCCGTGATTGAAAATAAAATATGATATAAATCGCGTGCGAAGCAGGCTTATATGGTAGCACTTATAGCTCACAATATTTGCAGAGAGAAGTTAACATTATTTACATAACGGGAGACTGTATTGCTGATGGATACTTAGATTTGTCATTCTAATGAGTTATCATCTTTTCGATTTTTAACAATAGTGATACTTTGAACACATCAATTGATAAGAATGAATCAAGCTGAATCAAACTGTACGAATAGGCTTAACATTGATAGTGTAAATATCGGATTCCTTTTTATGGTTATGGAATGACGTAGAAATAAATAAATGCTAAATTGCAATTATAATCATTTGATGTCTCTTGGAGATAAAGGCTAGTGTTTATAAGAGGTTCTATATTCTAGGTTTAAGCTAGTAGGTACGCCAAGTGTAATAGGCCAGCCCTCTTTGCATTTTTGGAATTACGAGCCCTATCCCATTTCCGGATTTATGAACCCCTTTTCATTTTCAGGATTATGAAACTTTGGGAAAAAACGTCATGTAACCAAAATCGCCATGTTAGGCAAGCCACACAACCAAAGTGAACAGTGAAGAATCAGTGAAGTACAGAATTATATGTATTTAAAAATGGAACTGAATTAAGCCTTATTAATAACAAGTAAAAATACATGTACACTTGTACCATTAAAATGTTGCAGAATGAACATTGTACTTTCAATAATGAAAGAAATTCATATTTCAGGTTGGAAAAGTATGTTTATTACATTTCAAATTCATTTTCAACTGATTATCGTATAAATTTATTGATGAAGAATAATGAAACATCATTTCGTAAATACAATATACAGTACTCACACATTCTAATTAAATACTAAAGGAGGATTACAAATTATATTTTGCTTACTTCAAAATTTCGCCTTGCAAATTTCTGTATTGCATAACTTTGATGTTCACTTGCTTGATTTTCAGAGTTTCTTCCTGTAAATTAAAGCTTATAAAGCTTTGTAAATTCACATATACAAGTACATGATGTGAACTATTTCCACGTTTTATTAATAGTACAATCATGTCCCAATCTATGTAGATTGATTGATCTTGGAGACCTGTATCTTTCTGTAAATGTTTTGGAAATAAAACCATGTCTTTTTATGATGATAATAATAATAGGTAATAACGGCTTCTTATATAGAGTGCTCATATCCACTACGCTGTGGGGCTCAACTTGTTAGTACAGTGGAACTCACTATAACAAGGACCTTGGAACCGTGAAATTACCTTGTTATATCAGGAATCTCCTTAAAGGGAATCTTGAGTTCTGGGAAAGGTGAAAAATAATTTGTGAGCTTTCTCATTCCTTTTATGTCAGTTTGGAAGAACATCATAGAAACATCCCCTGAAAGAGATTGCTATACAAATGCTCTTATATTCGATATATGACAAGAAATAGCTGAAATGTTCGGGCCGCACATTCATGCCACTTTTGTGTGTAGTCCCATATACCCATTTCTGTGTGCAGTACATGTGCTTTTCAGCGAGATTGGGTCAAATTCTCATCTATTTGATGATTCCAAAACAACACAGTATAAAACAATTCTTATGTAGACATGGTCAACCTTTCCCAATTGCTTTGAGACCGTTTCTTTCACAATGTAATCGCATGACCAGAACTCAACTTTATCTTTAATATATCAGAGCTCGTTATAATGAGCATCCACTGTACACGTGTGTACCAATATTTTCAAACAAAACAGGTATAACAATCTTGTTGACTTATTGGTACTCCTCCCGTCCATAGAGCCTGTCACCACTTAACCCTTTCAGGACAGGAATTATTTAAGGGCTAAATTGATCACATTTTGTTCTTCAAATTGGCAACAATAATACATGTATTTTTATGTTTAGTGCTACATGGTTCTAATAAGGTGTAATGTCTTTGAAAACAATTTACATGGTTAGATATTTTGTCGATTAGTTGAAAATTTGATGAAAAACAATGATTTTGAACCTCAATTTGTTGCCATTTTAACTCTTACTGTGCCAAGGGTTTTGGCGCTCTTCAAAGTTTTACCAGAATGTGATCAATGCTTACTTTTGAAATGTCTCCATCTCATTAACCATCTATTTTTTCACAAAATATTGTGTACATAACTTGGAGGATATTTGTTACCATTTCTTATGATACCAGACATTATTACTTTACCCAACTTTATACATAAGAATGACTGAAAATTACATTTGAGTTTCTTTTTTTTTTGTCCATTGTTTTTTGGTTTCTCATTTGTTTACTATTTTTTAATGTTAAAATAAGCTAATTTCTTTTTTAAAATCTGTAAGTTTCTCTGAAAATTTCTATGGTAACATATAATTATAATCATATATTTAGAATGCTTGATTTATGCTAAAAATGTTGATATAGGCTATATTGACCACCTATACCTTTCCTGTGGTCGAACATATACGTGCCATCGGCACTGAAAGAGTTAAGGATTTTAAAGCTTATTCTCGTTTTTAAAATTCCTGGCATCAAATGCAATATGGTCATGCAACAAATATGGACATAGTATGTGCAGAAATGTGACTTGCTCAGAGGCGCAGCTGTTCTCGTAGCCTTTGCAATATAATAATGCTGCTTCCCTACTGTTAAATGTATTAGATAATTTTATTATCACGTTTGTTCATTTCAACTGTTCCTTTACATAATCCACAATATCAAAAAAGGCAAAGAAGATCCACATTGATATTGAACTATCATGTATATAAATCGAAGCAATGAGAAAGCTCGCCTTCTGGACCTGGAAGCATGTTTCACTGCAAATCGCCAGCGGCGAGGGAGCGGAGGAGGATGTGGGAGGGGTTAACCCCTCTCGGTTAAGGACTTTTTCACAAAAAAATCATGCGCGAAAGTTGCATTTTAAGAGCACTTTTAGAAAAGGCTCTATACTCAACCATTGTCTGTAAATGAATGACATAACGGGAATGGGCTGTTTGTAAGGAAAATTACATACCTTTAAAGTGTATTAATTCTTAATATTCAAAGTACGGTCGGCTTCATTTCATTAAAATATTAATTCGCCTTCAACGATGCAGTTAGTCAAATTGATATTGAATGAATATACCTGAGGCCTTTCACACAGACTTAATTGACATTTTGAGATCGACTGAAAAATTATAGTATGTGATGTGGGTGCCTAGGCAAATATTTTAACTACCAGACCAAATCCTTTTGATGCTTTTCCATTCAGATAAATTAATATTTGTTTATTCATGATTGACGATACGTAGCACTGTGTTACATTTTTTTCTCTGACTCCCCCCCCCCCCGTTTTTTCGATCTAAATTTTCGCTGTAAATGAGCAGTGCCTCCTTAGCATGTTAGGACAATCGCTGCTATTCAAAATATAGCAAATGAATAATCAGAATGTAGCGGTATACTAATGTCTCAAAGTGGCATTTTCCGCCTTGTTTCCCCCTTTGTATGTGCCCTTTTTCTCCAAAATGTGCCCCTTGTTGTTGGTGCCCCACCCACCCCCCCCCCCCCCCCCCGCCGCCCCTGTAGACATATAATAACATATTGCAGCTTGAAGAGAAGACATGATATACAGACGAATAACAAAACAAAGACAAAGTAGGCATATTCTGATTGGTCCTCTGTAATTATGACCGTGTGTAATATACACATTGTTTTTTACATTCAAATTACACAGTGTCGCTTTTAAGCAACCTATATAGACAAGAAAATCATTAGTTATCTTATTTTCTTTTCCTTTATGTGCTACTATGATTAAAATATATTTTATAGTCAATAAAAGGTTTATACTTACGAACAAATTGCAGGATCATACATCTCCTCAAAGTGCAGGATTATCACATTGCGATGATGGCTGGTCTATGAAGATCAAGCAGTGTAGTATTATATACAGTACGCAATATGTTATTGAAAAGATGGAGGCAGTGTGTATTGTGAAATATCGGGTATTTACAGCTACCATGGATATGCACCACACATGGATCGGTGCACATATCTAATTAGGATATTACAATTTACTCCCTGCAAATATATAACTTAAACTCGTTGTGTCAGTGTTCAGTATGACGTTAAGTGTGAAACCTTCAACCCGACACGTCGGAGAGGCGGGCTTTTTACGAACGATGCTGTTGATAAATATTTCAAGTCTGCTGGCTTCACCATTGTAATGATTTAACTCAGGGGTTTATAGTTTCTGCCCCCCCCCCCTCGGAATTGTCTGTTTATACTCTCCCTTCTACACTGATAATGTTTTATGAATAACATGGAAATGATTTGTTATATTATAGGATACCTCGCGTATCGTGTCTATCGATCAGTCAAATTAACACAAACAGCAAGCAATTTCATGTTAGAGCATGCGATTTCGCTTTTGAGAGATCAAAGTGTTAATAGGAAAACATTTTCGTTCATGTGCGTGGACGTACTTCGAGCATTAAAATTCGTTTTTAGGAAGTCGATTTGCTACTCTATTCATTCAATTTAGAATCAGTGTGTACGATGTATCCGCGTGGCCACAATCTACAGTTTGATCTAACATGCATACAGGCAGAAACGTACTTAAAATTTACTTTCAAATTTCTTTTTGATTTTTTTCACCATTTTTTTCCATTACAAAAAAAAAATCTTTTCTTTTCATTTTCTTTTTTTCTTTTTTTTTAAATTCTTTTCTTTTATTTCATTCATGACTTGCATCTCTCATAAACAGATACTGTTTATTTTTCCTTTAATTTTCTACCCGTGCCTCCGGTCTTCCTCAGTGTTTAGACAATGACAATGAAATAAACAGTTGGATACATATGGCGAACCACTTGATTGTTTTCATGTTCTTTCTTGTTCTTATTAAATTTTAAATGTATCTGTCTCAGTTATCTGTGCATGGTCTTCTGTCTGAAAGTCTGCCGGTCTATCTGTCGATGTTTTGTCTTGCCAGGCATCGATAAACGAATGGCTGTGTCGGTACCACAGACTACATTTTTCTGCAGTGATGACGCCGATCGAAAGCCGCCCAACCTGGAATAGTAGGTTCAGCCTCAACTGCTGAATATTGATGCCTTCCTCCTGTGCCGCCTCTCTGTCATCCACCCGTCTCTGCCACTCTGGACGAGCGAGCATTCTCTTGACCCGAGCCTTGATAGCAGAATGAGCGTTTTCCACCTTTTTATAACTATTTCATTTCCAAATGTATAACTATTGCCCTACCCCCCCCCCCCCTCTCAATACAGAGCCTTAAACGTTCTCGTTTGTTATATCATCATTCATTGAAAAACAATCTGTATATGATATTTCCGTGTTTTATTAGAGTTAAACTAGCAGAAGCAGCCCGTGGACATCCACGGGCGCTAGCTGTGTTTATGATTAATCACCGTACCGTATATTTGTTACAATAATCAAGTGAATAAATAAAAAAGTCGGGTAAAGTTATTTTTACCAAGAAATATTTACAACATGTCCATTGGTGGACCCGGGGGGGGGGGGGGGGTGCTTCTGGCCCGTGCCATCCCCCCCCCCCCCCCCGTTCAATGGCAGGAAAGTATGCATTTTGACCATAGACGATCCGCCCTTTTGTTGATTGTGCCCCCGCCCCCTTTTAGAATGAAACCTTATTTGTTTTGCTTGTCAGAGAATTATAGAGGGACCCCCATAACCAACCCCTCCTGAGCGAAATTTCTAGGTCTGCACTTGTTTTCCCCGCCTTATACTAAATTCTAGATCCGCCCCTGATCATGTGAATATGTCTTATTTATCCAAAGCTTGCATGAGTTCTGAAGAAAATTCCTTTTAATCTTGATGAAAATTGATGATATGGATATAATAATGTTCGAGTAGAATATCCATGCATAGACCTAGAGGGAGCGATTTGATCTTGCCATGTTTCTGTGGTTTATTAATACTCAGAGTAACATCCATAATTAGCGGTACGTCCCCTGTAAAGGATGCAATAATGCCTCCAGCTCACCCCATTCCATTGTCATCCCATCACCCCCAGGGCGAGGGGAGAAGGGATTAATATCATTATACGTATTCATAATCATTATGGAAATATTTTCGAAGGAATTTTCTTCTTATCAGATTTTCTGATAAAGTGTCAAATTACCGGTAGCGAACGTCGTGAAACATACACACTAAACTGTGTGTGTGACCATGAAGCTTCAAATGATGTAACTCTATACCTGTATGATGACCTGTACACATGTACGTGCGAACGATCTAACACGTGTGTATAATACTGTACTGTACACTGAAGCCATGCGGATATATGGCCATGCTACAAAGCTACAAACCCGCTTCATGGGTTGGTGGAATTATTAGGCCTACTCCCTGCGGAAATTCAATGTTTAAAAATGAATTTATGAAATATGGACGGGACGTCAGCCCTCAAAAAGTGCCTCCCACCACCCTAAGAACCCTTCCCCACCCGTGGGTACCAAAAGGCGGGGACCGAAAGGGCCAGGGGAGGAGCCTATTTGAACCAAAAAAAGAGCCCGAAATCCTTAGTGTATTATATTATAAGATTTTGTGGTATTGTATTGAATATTCAGTTTTATGGTTTATTATGTAATTAATTGTTATACTGTTATGATGTTAAGTCGAGTTGAGTTGAAATAAATAAAATAAACTTGAAACTTGAAACTTGAATTTGAATTCTGATTTTTTTTTTTTTTTTTCGGGCGAAATTGATTACTCGAAACGTTGATTGATTGGAGAAAGTTTGAAATTGACTGGGAAATCCTATATATAAATTAAAAATTTGGCATGATGCAAGTTAAATAAAAAGGAAATTAATTGAACCTAGGACGCGCGCGCGTACGCGTGCGTCAGAAAAGTTGCGCCCACGCAAAATTTGAAAATGCTCAAAATGGTCTATAATTTATGTTGGGCATGTTTCAGGCAATTTTAAATATTTCAAAATTTTCGAGCATGCGCGCGAATTGCCTTTCCTTATACAGCACCAAAATGACTTATCTAGGTTTGGACTGTTTTAGCATTTTAATTGATCTTACATGATTTCTAGAATATTTTTTCTCAAACGGGCGTGTATGCGCATGTACGCGCACACGCACATAAACGGTAAAAACGCTTTAGATTGACTGGAATAGACTGCATATCGGTGCGTGCATTATAACCTTTAGTATGCGTGTGCGCAAAAATATGCACCTGTACGCGCATTACGCACATACGCGCAAACATGTAAAAAAATGTTTTTTATATGCTATATAATTTATTATAAAGTTGATTTCACATCATTTTCACATTTTAAGACACTGCACTGTGCACGCGTCATTGCTGTTATTTTCTTCTCCTGAAATATATTTCTTCAGGGTTTTCATTCATTTTGGGCCCCCAAAATGGGAATGTTCAACTATTGCTACAGGTCGTTGTATTCCCTTGGAATTTTCCCCCTTTTTCTTTTAAGGGTAAAATACTGTACATTAGAAATTTCAATTTGAGGGGTGAAGAGGAAAAGGAAAATCTACCGCTTGGTCGCGTTGCTCCCTCGCTTATACAATAACTAATCAAATTTGGGCTGGCAACCCCGGGTTATGTGCATCAAAACTCATTTTCACATACGTAGTGCCATCCTTTCTAAATTAAAAACGATCATTAATATTCTTCTTATTCTTCTTCTTCTTCTTCTTCTTCTTCTTCTTCTTCTCATGCTGTAGATTCATCCCATGCAGTCTTGCTGTGAGGGAGCCTATGAATTAAGGGCCGGGTTGTATGTATTATTCTAGTTCCCATTACATTTTATCACGCTATACCATAACTAAAATTGTAATAATCATCTCTAAACTTCTCCATCCACACCCCACCCCCCCCCCCCCCTTCCCTCTATCTCTCTCCCCATCTCTCTCCCTCTGCCCCTTCTCTCTCACTCTCTTTCTCTCTCTCTTCCTCTCTTTCTCTCTCTCTTCCTCTCTTTTTTTCTCTCTCTTTTTCTTTCTCTTTTTCTCTTTTCATATCTACCTACTCTCTCTCACTCTCTCACTCTCTCATCCTCTGATACACAGACGAACCAGAAAACAAAGACAACATAGGCGTAAAGGAGGGAGAGAAACTAGATGATACTAAAGCAGAAGAATGAATTTACATTTAATATCAATCATACTTTCGTTTTTTATTTGGTCATCAATTCTGATTGGCCCTCTATATTTTCTGATTGATACACCTAAAATGTCATTATCAGGCGAATGTGAAAATATTATTATATTATGTGCAATACACGTTGGTTTTTACATTCAAATTACACAGCGTCGCTAATTCGTAACTTATTCGAAAGCAACCTATAGCTTTATGTGCTACTTTGATTAAAATATATTTTATAACCAATAAAAGCTTTACACTTACGAACGAATTGCATGAGTATCACATTGCGATGATTACTGGTCTACTATCATCAAGTGATGTAGTATTACAGTGTGCAATAATGTCATTGAAAAGAGGGAGGCAGTGTGAAATATTGGGTATTTGCTACAGTTACCATAGATACGCACGACACATGGTTCGGTGCACATATTTAATTAGGCTATATAATTTACTCCCTGCAAAAATATAACTTAAACGCGTTGTGCCAGTGTTAAGTTTGATGTTAGTGTGAACCTTCAACCCTACACGTAGTTTAACGTTTTTACAAATTATACAAAAATGAGCAGTGCCCCCAAATTATGAAAGGAACGAGGACTTTTTTTTTTCTTAAAGATTTTCCAAAACTCACTCGCTACGCTCTTATCTTCTTATCATATTAATAAAATCGTTGTGTACTAATATAAGTCTCGATATCGTTTTAGATCACCCAGCTGTGAAACATAATGCAATTTCCATCTTTGTCCTTCAAATTTTGCAATTAATTATCAAACATGGCGAGGAGGCCTTTCATTACGCCGTCATTTACATGTACATGTTTAATGAAAAGGGGAGTACCGTACGTATTATGGTGAGATAATATTTATCGGGTATTTTCAGCTACGTAATACATATGGAAGAGTGCATATACATAGAGGAAAACAAATACAAATCTGGCATTATAACAAAACTACGTCATGATGGTATTATTTGGAGTTGTACTGTTTACACACGAAAGGAATCTGTATCCAGGTGTGGTGAAGGTGGCATATAATTTACGTCTGTGCAGTTTAAATTATTTTGTTTTTCAACATATATTGAAAAAAGAAGCTCGATGTTGCAAAATCAGGAATACGTGTAGTTAAAATATTATGTTCTAGGGGGAGGTTGGTTTGTTTTTCCGTACAAATAAGTTAATTCCCCCTGTTATCCCTTTTTGTTTCTTTTGTTTCTTTTGTTTCTTTAGTCTATTACGTCAGTAGGAGGTCCGCACCCCCCCCCCCCCGCCCCCTTCCTAAGGAAATGAGCCTGAATAAGACGAATGGCATTCCCAATATGATATCCGTGACAATGTTCATCTCGATTAAATCTTTTCAAAGCAGCCCCCCCCCCCCCCCCCCCACACACACCCGCACAGAGTTTGAGGAGCTTCAGAAAAGCCGTTTAGGTGTTTCTTAGTTTATTCACATAGATTGATGCCCGCCCTCTCAATAAATGAAAACATTACCCCCCCCCCCCTTTCCATCTCCCTCTCTCTCTTGTATATCTCTCCTTACCCTGTCTTTCTCTTTGTGTGAAATTCCCTATATAAAAAATAAAGGATGACTGAAATGCATTGATTGCCAATTACAGAAATTTTATTCTCCAAATTTTCGGGGGTCCTCCCCCTTCGTCAGGGAAAACGTGAAGGGGGAGGACCCCCGAAAATTTGGAGAATAAAATTTCTGTAATTGGCAATCAATGCATTTCAGTCATCCTTTATTTTGATACCATCATAGCCTATGCCAATACTTGGAACATTAATGGGTACATTAGGAGGACGGTTTTTGTCTCATTTCTATAGACAACTGTCGACCTAATGTACCAACTGTCTACCTAATGTAGGGGTCGCTATTATGACGAAATAAACTGCATTGTTAGGTGTCGACCTAATGTACCCTTTAGTAAAATACCCATATAATTCTAAAATAACACAAGGAGACATTCTTAATGTAGTTCATATATTGGTTCCTAAAAAGAGCCCATGATATCATGAGATTGACCCTGAGATTTTTAGATAAGTATTTATGCAATACTCAATCCACTTTGTGATATATTCAATGCATCTCTTGCCCAAGCGAAATTTCCCAGCTCCCTTAAAATTGCAAAAGTGATACCTGTGTTTAAATGTGGTGATACAAGTAAACTTACGAATTACAGGCCTATATATGTCTTAACTGTTTTTAGCAAAATAATTGAAAGGCTTGTATATGATAGACTGTCTTATATTCTAAAAAATGATATTCTATGTAAAAAAAAAAACAATTCGGTTTTAGACAAGGCTACAACACTAATTTACCTCTTGTTGATTTTACTGATAAACTTGCAAAAGCATTTGAGAATAAGCAAATCAACAGTTTGGATATTTTTGGACCTATCCGAGGCTTTCGACTCGATTAATCATTTTTTTTTTCTTAAGAAATTACAATTTCATGGAATTAGAGGCTCTGTATTACAGTGGTTCAGAAGTTATTTAGAAGATAGAAACAGTTTGTAAAGATTCATGATTTTAAATCTAAATAATTATGACGATATCACCGTGGGCGTTCCGCAAGGATCTATCCTCAGGCCCCTATTATTTTTGTTGTACATCAATGATCTCCAATTTGCAACCAATGTTCTATCCATAATACTATTTGCAGATGATACCAATCTATTTGTAAGTGGGAAAGACTCACGAGAAATAAATGACATATTGAAGGTTGAGTTAATTCATATTCAGAATTGGTTTAATGCCAACAAACTCCAAATAAATTATGGGAAAACTTGTTATGATTTTTAAATCCAGGAATAGGTATATTGATGAAAGTGCAATAAATATTTCTTTGAATGGTACAGATATAAAAAGTTACAAGTACCAAGTTTTTAGGTGTGATCATTGATTCAGATCTTACTTGGAAGGGACATATTGACAGTATTTCCTCTAAACTATCTCGAGCAATTGGCATATTGAACCAGCTTAAGAAAATTCTTCCTTTGCGAATCTGTGTCACTTTATATCATATACAATGGTATCACCTCATTTAACTTATTGCGCTGGTATATGGGGTAACTGTGCTAACTACCTATTAAATCGAATTTTCTTATTACAAAAAAACGAGTTGTTAGGGTAATTACTGATTCTCACTATCTAGCCCACACAGACCCACTATTCTATAAATTGAAAATTTTAAAAGTGTGTGACTTATGGTTCCATGACATTTGCTCCTGCGACAATTGCTCCGGTCTAACTTTGCCATAATCTTAAACCTAAACCTAAACCTAACCCTAACCCTAATCCTAATCTTCACATTGTTCTTAAAAAAAAACAAATCATGACCTTGACCTTAACCTTTGACCTTTCGAGATATGAACGGAGGAGCAAATGACGCAGGAGCAAATGTCGTGTCACCCTGACTTATATCGTCTCCATGCTGCAGGTTTTGTCTTTTCTGCAGTTAAGGGGTTCTCGCCTTGTATGTTCTGTGATTACTGTGCGTTTAACTATGTTGTGAACAAATACTTTTGTAGAAATTCAGATGATTTGAATATTCCACCTTGAATATATCGATTTTCCATAAGATACAGTGGTTCTGTCATATGGAATTGTTTGTCTCAGGAATTGATACAATGTCCTAAATTTTCTAGCTTTAAAAGGAAATACAGGATGTTTATTGTAACCACTTATAGTAATACATGATATCAGTCTTCTTCCTTATATAAACCCCCTCCCCCTAACTCATATTTAATTTATCATTCTCCTCTCTATATGTAAACATATTTTAACATGATCTCTTCTTTTATGCATGCATTACATATATATGTATATAAATAATTTTTTGGTACTACAAAATTTCAATATGGCACGAAAAAGAGATAACGAAGCTTTTCGACCTGCACTCATCAGGTTATCACGCAGGTACATGTATATAACAAATTACTTGAAATCAACTATATTATACTCGATGAACCCAGACGCCGTAACTTCAGAACAATCGCAAAGCTTCTACGAACTCCTTTTGTCTGCACAGAAGGGGTTCGTGCGATTGAATGTAGGCGGCTTCCAGAAAGCGTAAATGCGCTGAGCTTCTGGCCCGGGACATAATTGAGAATTGATCGTCGGCATAGCTTTGTGCGCAAGCTGGATTGTTCAGCAAGTGGAGACCAATCGCATTTGGCTATCTTTGGTCTGTTAGCGTGCATTTCAGATTTGCAGGCACGGACGGGCTGCGTGCGCTGATTGGTTGTACGGTTCCGAATAGTCGAGGGGACGTGTTGTTTAATGCGATCAGCCAACCGCTGAGAAGTACGGCCCACGTACCTGGCATCGCACAGGCACTGAAATTGGTAAATAACATTACTCAAGTGGGGGGTGGGTAGTACATCCTTGCTAGTTGACGGTAGCATCCTGTGTGTAGAAAACACAATGCGTGTCGAAACCGCGTAATAGCAACGTGACACTGCGTGTTTGATCTGACTGGCGTATTTGTCAGATACCTTACCCCTCCAGGGTAGTTTGAGATACACGGGGCATTTGGCAGGTCCAGCTTGCGCACAAAGCTATGCTGACGATCAATTCTCAATTGTGTCCCGGGCCAGAAGCTCAGCGCATTTACGCTTTCAGGAAGCCGCCTACATTCAATCGCACGAACCCTTCTGTGCAGACAAAAGGAGTTCGTAGAAGCTTTGCGAATGTTCTGAAATTACGGCGTCTGGGTTGCTTCCGGTTCATCGAGTATAATTTGATTTCAAGTAATTTGTTATATACTGCGTGATAACCTGATGAGTGCAGGTCGAAAAGCTTCGTTATCATGTCTCTTTCTCGTGCCATATTGAAATATATGTATATATATATATATATATATATGTATAGTGATTTGATAATATATAATCAGTATAAAGGGGATCAGCCTAGACAGGCCAATGGCCTTTTGCTGATCCCTCACATCCCCTGCATACCTAAGTCTATAATATGCTGTTATCTTTAATCATGCTCATTCTCTATGAATTTTGTTGAATGTATGTACATGTATCTTGTTTTTAAAGCGATGTGAACTAAACTTTGAATCTTTGAAACTTTGAATCTTTGAATCTATATTTATATATATATATCTTTCTCTCTTTTGTTAAGTTATCGTAACATATTCAAGAAAGCATGTACTTTCTTTTTATTTACAATGGACTGAAATTACTTGAATTTGCCAAAAAATATAAACAGTCATAACAATAATATAGGATTTCTCGTTCAAATTCGAAAGCTGGCCACACGAATTCATTTTATGTGCATTCAAATTCATCGATTTTGCCACCGTAGCTGTGTTTTATCATTCAATTTTTTTTTGTAGCATTCGATTTCATAAAACTGTCATTCAAAAACATTTTGTTTGCATTCGAATTAAAACGTGTTTCGTTTTTGGAGAATTTTCATTCAAATAAAAGCGAGACGATTCGCGATTACGTAATAACGTCTTCCATGAATTTAAATTCATTTCTTTGCATGCAACTTCACACGCTTTGCAGACAAAATAAACATGTTAATCATGTTAATCTCACCCAATCTTCATATAAATCCGCTAGCTTCGTTCCGTGTTATATTCATTTTAAATTATACGGTATGGTGAGCAACAAACATTTCACTTGCTCCCACTAGGGTTGTATACCCACTAAATCAACACTATTTAGCAACTGAACGATCATGTCTACCGACATGTAGAATCAGCAAAATATGTGGTGTGGGACATTACATGCTTTAACATCGCTCTATTTTCATGTTTGTTTATTTGTTCATTTTTTTTTGAAAATTTATCGGCGTCATGATCTCTTTTGAGCCATTTATATTTGTGTACATAGTCATAATCACAATCACCATCCTAATCGTGGGGTGGGGGGGGGGGGGCATGTCCCCCCTGTCCCCCCGCCTGTTGAGTTATTTCTTAAACACATTACCGGATATTGATAAATGATAAAGCCCACTTTTGTTAGATGGCGAATTTGAATGACAACTTTGTTATGTTGAATGACCAGGTGTGAAATTGAATGATCCGGACTTCCACTTTGCCAGCGTTGACGAATTTGAATGCAAAATGCGCATTTGTAACTGGTTGTTAAATTGAATGATACAAGTGCAAATTCCATTGACCAAAGAAGTAATTCAAATGAACGAAGTGCCATTTTGAATGACATTCTCAAGCCTACATCGGTATTTCGCGAATTTGAATGACCTATGTATCAAAAAGAATGAAAAACTTACGAAGTTGGCCGAGAAAATTATGTCAGCAATACTAACCTGTGCATTTCATCATAGTAAAGGATTAATTGCGTTCCTCTACTTTTGATAGAAATTAGTGTTTGAATATCGATGAGTTGCCATTTTTTTCTTTGTAAAGAGGAATTGTTTGTAACCCTTGTTTTCGATAACTTATAAGGATTAGATAAAACTTTGCACAGAGATTATAAACTCGATCAGTGTGATTTAATTTTCTTTTACAATGTTAGGTTTGGTGCAAATAGCCCTAGTAGCTGAGGCACCATTAATCAAACAAAAGTTCAAAAGTTCAAAGATGAGTTGCCATTTGATATTTGACAATTCAGGCCTAAGTGGATTATACGAAGTCATAGCTTCTGTCTGGATCCATATCAACAGTCAAATATATACAAAGATCTGTTGAACTAATATGAAGCTATTTTCATCTGCTTTAAATATAAAGTAACAGCTTCTGTTGTTCAAGAAAAGTTTGTCAGTTTTATTAACAAGCACAATGTCCTTCTAGTTGAAGACTCATTTGAAATTACATGACAGAATGTTTTAAAGATTACGAATTGAGACAGTAGACGAAAATATGATACGATTCTACAATGAACAACAACAACAACAAAGCTATTGTATTACATATAGTTTCAGATCACCCAGCTTTGGGATATCTATGTTATCCATCTTTATTCTTCAAACGTTGCTAATCATTATGAAACACACAGTGGCATATTGTTGGTAGTACCCTAAGTATCTATCTCCCTGGTATGCATAATGAAATTCAAACATGGCCGCTACGTACATAAGTCTGGATATGACTTTAGGGGAGATCACCCAGCTTTGAGTTAAAAGTTCCACTTTTTATCATTTAGGGGGGGGGGGGGGTACAGGAAACTAGTAGTAAACTTACATTTGGCCCATTTAAGAAGAAATTTCCAAATATAACCCTATAAAACCATATATGAATTGAAAGGATATATAATTATCAAGGAAAGTTACGATCACACAATTTTGTCAAAATAAATGGCTTTAGTAGCATACATTATGCAAATTAGCCCGTTTTTGCCAATCTTAGACTCTACGGATTAATTTTTACATTAGTAAGTTGATTCTTGGTACAGAGGTTCTCTAAATATATCACTAGGAGGTGAGTTAATTAGAGTTAATTGTTTTGGAACTAATTTTATGTTCATGACACTACAACAAGAAAATCAAAACTGTTTATAAAATTCCAAATCATTCACCATCTAGAGACACATTCCATCAACAAGCATGCACAATTTGAATAGAAACAGACATCCCATACTTCAGTTATCCTGTTTTACATTAGACAATTAGTCGCAAAACTGAGTCCTAGAAAAACAAAGAAAAACATAGGCTCATATTATCAGGCATTTTATTGCAAAAGTTGGGTAGATTCAGATGTATGTGGGATTGTTGAAATAGTACAGTGACATAACTTATATACCCATGGCCTGTAGATGGCGCTGACTGTCAATTTCAATTTGGGCTATTGGTCACAGAGGCATGCAGTGATATACCTTTTTGCAAACAAAATCATGAAAATCAGTTAATAATTAAGGAAATCATGGCAAATTTTGTGAATTTGCAGTAATTAGTTCATTTAAAAGCTCTCTCTTTATTTTTTTCATGCTGATTTTTTTTTTTTTATTATTTATTTATTTTTTTATTTATTTATTTTTTTTTTATTTATTTATTTATTTATTTATTTTTTTAATTTATTTATTTATTTTTTTATTTTTTTTTTGGGGGGGGGGGGCACGGAAGCAAACTATACAGTTTCAGAATATGAAAAGAACAGAAAATATTATTTGAATTTTCATATTTGGGTGACCCCCCCAACCCCCCCCCCCCCCCCCCCCCCCCCGGCCCCCTTTAATATTGTGATTATGAAACATTATGGGGAGGGAAATGCCACCACCGCGTTATATAGATGTTGAATGAAAAGAGAAGTGCAGTACGTATTAGATGATATTTATCGGGTATTCCCATATACGTAATACCCAGTACACACATAATCACTAATCTGGGGCCTGTAACATAAAGAGATACAATCAATCTTACGATTGATATCAATCGTAAGTATATGGAAAAGCATGTACTTGCATGAGTTGCAATTGATCGTAAGATTGATAGTATTATACGACTAATATAATACTATTTGTCGTTATGTGTCTCTAAAAGTTTTTTTCGCGGTAAGGAACATCTATGAGTATGTGAGCGATTTCTGTCACTATCCCATTTCTCTTTCTTGTTATAATTTTATGTTTCTTTATTGTTTGTATATAAGTTTCTATCAATGCTGTAAATCACTCGCCATTCAGCTACTGGCTGCGACGAAATAATAAAATAATAAAACTCTCAGTTCAGTGCAATTCAATTTCTCTCCCTCTTTCTTAATTCTCTCTATCTCTTTCTCTGTCACCACCCCTCTCTCTTCTTCATTGTCTTCCTCTCTCTATCTAGCTTTTTCTAGTTCTCTCCCCTATCTCTCAATCTCTGTTTCTCTCCTCTTTTCTCTTTGCCCGTCACTTATTTTCATCTTACGTTCCTCTTCCACTTTAATAATAATAATAATAATACATTTATAAAGCGCAGTAACTATCCAACAATGTGTATATATTCTACTGCGCTGCATGAGTTCCTGATATGCTTGTTATTAATTGAATAGATACGCTTTGAGTTTTGATTTAAACATATTCACAGATGGGGATTTTCTGACTTCCAATGGCAAGTTATTCCAGAGTTTAGGGGCTGCACAAGCAAATGAACGATCACCCAGTGTTACTTTTGTTTTTACGAATGGAATTTGGAGAAGCAGAGTATCTTGGGAACTGCGCAGGTTTCGAGTATGTTGATTAACTCTGAGATTCAGCAATTCTCTGATGTACATAGGAGATTGACCATGAAGCGCCTTATATACAATAAGCAAGATTTTGTAAGATATTCTTTGGCGAACAGGTAGCCAATGCAGATTTCTCAAAATTGGGGTGATACGGGTGAATTTGGAACAGCCACTAATCAGCCTCGCACAAGTGTTTTGAACTCTTTGCAGTTTCAATATTTGACAGTCAGGAATCCCATACAGTAGACCATTACAGTAGTCCAACTTATTAGTGATGCATGCATGAACAATATCTCTCATAATATCCTTATTTAAATATTTCCGAATACGTCTAAGATTATAGATCATGTAGTATGATGATTTACAGACATTTGTGATATGATCACCCATACTCAAGTGCACATCAAACTGTACTCCGAGATTCCTTGCATTCACAGATGGTTTGATTATAGAATCTCCAATTGACACGCCATTTAAGTTGATTTTGGATGTCTGTTTAGGTGTGCCAATGATCATTAATTCTGTTTTACTAGCATTGAGCATTAGCCTATTTTTCAACATCCATCCACGTACATAGTTGACGCATGTTTCGAGGAGTAGTACACATCGCTCTTGAGCATGTTCATCAGGTCTAAATGATACATAGAGCTGTGTGTCATCTGCGTAGCAATGGCAAGATATCTCGGGGAAGTTCGTTTGGACACCTGAAATGAGGTTAGCAGTGTACAAGGTAAACAGCAGAGGACCTAGCCGAGAGCCCTGTGGAACACCGAAAGGTACTGAAAACTCATCTGAGATGACCCCATCTACTTTGATCTTTTGATGTCTATTTGTCAGATACGACTCTATCCAATCCAGAACGACACCATCAATTCCAAAATGGGTATTTAAGGTTTCCAATAAGCAAGAATGATCAATGGTGTCAAACGCACTACTTAAATCCAATAAAAGTAAGAGAGTAACCTTCTGAGAATCCATGGCCATTAACAGATCACTTTTTATTCTTAGTAATGCAGTTTCAGTACTATAGTATTGTCTATATGCAGACTGAGTACATGGTAGAAGTGAGTTTTGATTGATGTGATCCATGATTTGCCGGGTAGCAGCACCCTCGACCAGCTTCGAGATGTATTTCAAATTGCTTACAGGCCTTAAGTTCTTAAAATCTGCATCAAGACCAGGTTTTTTTAATAATGGTGTGACAAGAGCAGTTTTCCATGACATTGGAAAAAGACCAGTCGAAAGAGAAAGATTGATTAATGATGTGAGCACAGGTAGCAATATGTTAGTGCATTGTAGTAGGAGCTGTGTGGGCATAGGGTCTAATGAGCATGATTTTTTACTGAGGTTAAGGATAAGTTTTTCAACTTCATACTCCGAAAGAGATTTAAAATTGCTCAGAACATCAACATCGTGGTAAGTTGATCCAGAATAAGTCCCGGTTCATTCATCGCATCTAATCTTATTTCAATGTCCTTGTGGATTTTCAGAACTTTGTCACAAAAATAATCACCCAAGTCGTTAACGAACTTATGTTTATCAGTATTACAAGGTATTACAGGTTGTTTATTTGACTTGTTTAATAGATCATTGACAACCTTGAATAGTTTCCTTTGATTGAGTTTATTCTCTATGATCAGATCTCTATGATATTTTCTACGAGCTTTATTCAAAAGTTGTATTGTTGCATTTCGAACTAATTTATATTTATTCCAGTCACTATCAGCCTTAGTTTTTAACCATCGCTTCTCAGCCTTTCTCTTTTCCCTTTTTTGTGTCCTAATACAGTTAGTATACCACGGTACTTTAGCTACCTGTTTGGTGACAACAGGAGCATGTTTCTCTAAGATTTCACTGAGCGTGATATCGTACAACCAGGCTAGTTCAGAGAGGGTATTAGGTGTTTGCTTACAAAGCTTACTTTCTGCTATGTCTAAGTTCAATCTATGGACATCGATGGCAGAAAGCTTTCGATATGATATCTCTTTAGTAGGTAGTGGAGGTTTATAAGAATTCAGAGAACACATAACTGGAATGTGATCAGATATCAAAGAACAATGTGGCCATGGTGTCCCTAGTACAATGTCATCAGAGTGACGGCATATCATTAGGTCAAGGGTGTGACCATGTACATGTGTAGAGAAATTAACCAACTGTTTACAACAAAGAGATTCAACAAGATCTACAAAGGATTTAGTATCTGCGTTGGTAGTGAATATTGAAATCCCCTACAATTAATAAAGGATTGTTTGACAGTAAATGACTCTGTATATAGTCACTGAATTCTGAAACAAACGCTGTAACTGTAACTGGGTGAGTTTCTGAGTAGGGGGGTCTATAGATATTAATTACTTGTAAACGAAATGATTTACATGAAATAGAATATTCTGCAAATTCAAAAGAGTTCTTTTCACCAGCAGCAGCTTGATGGACATTGATTGTGTCTCTATAAACGAGACCAGTTCCGCCACCACGACGACCCTTTCGTGGTTGGTGAACAAAACTATATCCAGTAGGGATGAGTTCATAAAGAACTGTTGCATCATTGTCCGTCAGCCAGGTTTCTGTCATGGCAATCAAGTCTGCGTTGCTATCACATATGAAATCTTGTATCAAAGCAGTCTTGTTGCAGACTGACCTAACATTCACTGAGCAGAGGTGTAAGTTTGAAGATGGATTGCCTTGTCTCTTCCATGTGATACTGTTCTTTATTTTACCTCCCCGAGATCCTCTTCGTGTTCTCCTTCGATGAATTCCAAGTGAATGAATGATGTTGTGAACAGCCTCAGCAAGATGAATCCTTGGATGTCTCAGTTGCAGGAGTTCAGCTGGGGAATACTTAATCGCATGTTGAAGACGATGAGCAGTATGGTGTCTTGCCAAAGACGAGAGCGTATCACCGTCATCTCTGTCCGGTCCTGGATTCGGATGAACATCTCCAGCATTCAAGAGTTCTATTTGGAAAGACGCTGTACCATTTGGGTGATATGCAATCCTTCTCTTTAGAAAGTGCTTTCTCATTGAAGAACCATAATGAAAGGACTTTATTGTTCCTTCCATCGCACAAAGTCAGTCAGTGAGGCACTTAGGCCTACACATAGTACACAAAGGACACTAAAATGAATAGACCTCATTGTGTATAGCCTGTAATCCCTATGTACATTCAAGTTCAGTCAGACAGGCTCTGTACAATAACTAATGGTACTTACATAGAGTTACATGCATGGGGATACATGGCCACCAGATACTGCAGATACTATCAAATCAAAGACGTAACACATCAAAAAATGACTTAAAAACAATACTTCATGAACCCAAACTTGTCTAGTAATTTCCAGGCTACTAATACAAGAATATAGTAACACAAATTATACAAAATCCCTAAAAATAACAAGCAATCAGAAGCTAATTTTGGAGAGCAAGCAGAAAGCATGTGCAAATGCTTGTGCGCTCATCCACAAACTGTCTATACTATAGGTTTTCCCGGTCAACTTCGTAAGATCGTCAGTCAGTTTCATTTTGCGTGCATTCAATTTCAAGGATTTAGGTCGCGCACAGCCGATTTGTAATTCAAATTCATTTTCATATCATTCGAATTTGTATTTATGTCATTTGAATCTAAGTTTTTGTCAATCAAATTCGCACTAAATGCACCTAGTTCGCAAAACGTTCATTCAATTTAGCAAAGAATGGCAAGGGAATTGCGCAATACTGTTATTCCAGCATTCAATTTCATTTCGGATCATTCAACTTAACACGTTGAGCATTCAAAATCAAATGTAGTTCCAGTAAATTTTGTCAGTTGATAATTATTTGGTATTTTCATTCTTTCCTTATGAGTTTTCTGCACACATGGGTGTGTTTTTCTATAATCAATAACATTCTTTTATTTTTCTTCTGATTTATTATTTTTATTTTATTTTCTTCTGATTTATCATCATTTTGAAATTTAGTTCTAGGAATTTTTGTTCTTCATTTCTAACGTTTATAGTGCGTGCAGAATTGCAGATTTTCTTGATTGATTTTTATTTTTTTTTCATAATCTTGTTTTTTCATTTATTTTCTTGATTGATTTTTATTCTTTTTCATAATCTTTTTTTTTAATTTATTTTCTTGATTGATTTTTATTCTTTTTCATAATCTGTTTTTTTTTTTCATGTCTAACTATATATATATATAGTGAGTGTCTCACTGTGTTGGCTGTCATTGTATACTCTGAAAAATGTTATTCATAACGTACATGTAGTTATCACGAATTATGTTATATATATAATGTTTCCTTTGTATAGTAGGCCTATGTCATGTTGGGCAATGTATCTCTTTATTTCATTTAATTTTTTCGCATTGGGGATAGGGAAGTAATAAATGCTAAATTGAATGAACTCATTACGAATTCGAATGCCCACGTGCGAATTTGAATGCTCGAAAAGACGCTTCCAAGCGAGGTAGCGAATTTGAATGCTTTCCACGCATATTTGAATTTGAATGATGTAAAACGCTAAATGTCTTGACCGAAGTGCGAATTTGAATGACCTCAAAATGAATTTGAATGATAAATTTCATGGCACAGATCTTTTTTGCGAATTTGAATGACTCCCTTATCAAATTGAATGACAAATCTTCAAAATTGACCGGGAAAACCTATATTAAAATTATTAGTAATATTATTACTTTTAAAAAGACCCCTTTACGCTATGTTCTTTTTTGTTTGAAATCATCGTAGAAAAGAAAGCAATTATATACGTTTCATTTTGAGTAGGCTTAGATGAATTTTTTTAAATTGAAAGGAGAATACACACCGAATAAAAATACATTAATACACAGCTATATTTATCTCTTCAGAATAACATGGTTAATTACTTCCCGGTAATGCTCAGATGAAATGTTGAAACTCTTCACACCTATATCCTCTTGACAAAATACGGTATAATGTTTTGACAATAGATATCAGCATAGGAAAACATTACAAATGAGTAGGCGACTTACGGTAAAGTGGAGCTTGTGTTGGGAACGCCAGGAACAATATAACCATGACAGCAAAAACACACATATTACTCTACTAACAACATCATTTTAGCAAATTTAGAGAGAGAGAAAGACAGACAGAGACAGAGAGAGAGAGAGAGGGGGGGGGGGGCAGTAGATAAAAAAGAGGGAAATGAATGGCATTGGTATATCATGATCAGTTGATGTTACAGGATATATTGGTTACAATATGATTATTAACAGTGTTAGAATACAACAGCGTTTAGTGTGAGAGTCATTAAATTGAGTTTAATCTGCTACGCGCCTGTAAAGCGTGCGTATACAGATCAGGCCCATAGCCAGAGGGGGGTCGGAGGGGTCGGACGACCCCCACCCCCCCCCCCCCCCCCCTCCTTCTTTGGCTGAGGTCCACTTTTTCATGAAAACACACACACACACACACACAACACACCTTTAATCTTTGTTACCAGAATTACCCACACGCTATCAGTTGTACAGCATTCACAACCCCTAAATTTCCCCTCGGGAGTCCTTAAATTGCAGCAGAAAGCATCTAGATATTAAAACTTTCCGGGGAGAGCATGCCCCGGACCCCCTATCAAAGACCTGCCTTAGGAAGGTCCGTATTGATTATGACAAAAAGGTCCACTTTTGCAAAAAAAAAACACCCCTTTAAAAACCATGGCTACGTGCCTGCAGATTACAGCTTATCATTATCATAATCATATAACATACTATTAAAGTCGTTCTGCGGCGTACATCTCACTGAAAATACGATTTACATTACTTTCCCCATATATACATGTATATACAAACATAATATTGTCATTACAATGTCAACGATAAACTTGAATGACCTTGGAATAACTAACTTAGCATTTATACAGGTTATGAACTAATCTCCTCACAATTGAATTTGGAGCATACACATCAAGACCCACATGGGACGACATGATATCATTCTTTTCTATACATGGTTTTGAGTAACGATCTTGGTATCCAAGTGTCAACAAGAAATGTTTGCAAGTTGTATTTATGAGCACAATTAGAATCCATTTCAAAGCACGTGGTAAATCTATATTCAATGAACTACGAAACCAAAAACACATTGAGAATATTGAACATATACAATAAACTGTATGTAAACATGGTAAGTTATAAATCAGTAAGATTACTTTACAAACTGGTTTCACGATTCATATCACATTTTCAGGATTGATATTCCTCATCTATAGTTATATTTTGCATCTTGTGTTCCGAAATATCTAAGCAATCCTTACGATCATTATACAAATATCGCCTATCCACATAGTGAGACATAATATTTAACAGATGTATATAACCTGGGCCGAATCGGCCAGTTAGTTTGGGGAGTTTTCCATAAGTGGCGGCCAATATTTTGGTTAAAAAGTCATACCAACAACAACAAAAAGGAGCCGGTTAACAACCAAAAAAAAAAATTGTCATCCCATGCCAGTTCGTCCTTGTATAAAACATCATAAAACATGTCATAACATGTTATCATTTTACTGCTGAAGATATTCATTGACAACAACCAATTCAATGAGCCCCCAAATAATCAATTTTGGCAAATCAAACAAGTGGGTATACTTATGTATCTTACTGATGTACAAGTAACTGCCTGGAGGAGTTGATGAAAAAAACAACTGATATTGTTATTATTATCCTTATAGTAAGACATTTGCATTCAAGACAAATAAAGAAACGTTACATTTGAGTAATGGAGTACAACAGAACAACTTGAAATTCCCTCCAAAGATAAGAAGAAATATTCCAGTCTACATCCTTTTTTTTTGTTTCTTTAGTTTTGCCTTTTATTTTCTTTGTTTTTTGTGTTTTTGTTGCTTTTTTTTCTTAAGAGGATCTTACGAAACGATTAGTTCACGGATTTTAGCTAGAATATACGTCTCTCAGGCGTTTTGCATAAACCCGTATGCTTACCAAAATTAGTAAGTAAACGACGAATAAAATAAGAAACAAGAGCCCCAGGGGGCACGACGCTCACCTGAGGTGGATCAATTCACATCTGGTGCATGTTCTCTCTAGCACATGAACAACTTTCATTCTTCATCTATAGAGGTATCTCTATACACAATACCAAGTCTGAGGTTCCTACCAAGTTCGGTTAAATTCCAATCATGGGTTTTGGAGAGGAAGCTGAAAATGTAAAAAGTTTATGGATGGCAGACAACTTGACCCACTCCCCCCCCCCCCCCCCCCCCGCCAGTATGTTACCCCCACAGGGCCCTATAGGGCCACTCAGAGAAATTTCATGAACAACATTCATTCTTTATCTATAGAGGTATCTCCATACACAATACCAAGTCTGAGCTATTCCTGGTTCTGGAGAAGAAGATGTTTGAAATTTACATAGCTTTTACAATTGGGGGCCACATGTACCATTTTAGCAACTTTGGGTCCCCTATCCCTAAGGGTGATTCCTACCAAGTTTGGTTGAATTCCGATCATGGGTTTTGGAGAAGATGATCAGAATGTACATTTTGCCTGGCAGCGCCCCCCCCCCCCCCCCCCCCTCCAGTATGTTACCCCCACAGGGCCCTATAGGGCCACTCAGAGAAATTTCATGAACAACATTCATTCTTCATCTATAGAGGTATCTCCATACACAATACCAAGTCTGAGCTATTCCTGGTTCTGGAGAAGAAGATGTTTGAAATTTACATAGCTTTTACAATTGGGGGCCACATGTACCATTTTAGCAACTTTGGGTCCCCTACCCCTATTGATGATTCCTACCAAGTTTGGTTGAATTCCCATCATGGGTTTTGGAGAAGAAGATGAAAATGTAAAAAGTTAACGGACGACGGACGACGGACGACGGACAAATTTCCATCGCAATAGCTCACTCGAGCCTTAGGCTCAGGTGAGCTAAAAATACCAGATTTCAATATACTCATGTATAGTGGTCTATAGTGCACAGTACAAACCATATAGGGTAAACAAACACAACGTAATCATGGTACTCTATGTTGAATATAACATTCAAAACCGCTTTATATTCATGACAAGATAACAAACTAGAATTGAAATAGTTAGAATAGCTAGAACGGGATAACCTCGCTAGTCATAAGGACCGCTATTCATAAGAACCACTATTCACTCATAAGGACGGCTATTCATAACGCGTGTTAAATGAATAGCGGTTTACTCGGAATAGCGGTCCTTATGAATAGCGAGCGGACCCGCCAGAACCGGGATACATTGGAGCGTCTTGAGCACCTTGCGTGGTGGAAATGGGCACTATAAAAATACCAAATATTATCATTATTATTATAATTATTATATTATATAATGTATCAGTTAACCTATATGAGAGAATCAAGGTTGATATTTCATATATCTATATATTTCTATACATCTTTCATGTATGATACGAGTTTGTGCTGAAACAAACACGAGGATGGTCAATGATATTCCTGTATTGATTTATTCCTGACCTATTCCCAAGTATCAAAATGAAGTCATAATATGATATAAGATATGAACCAAATGTAATATATTCATCTTGTAGGTTTGTAGGACTTACACACTAAAATTCTTTTTGTAGACAAAGAGCTTGTCTCCGTCACAAGCTACAAGTTTACCAGAAGGAGTTACGATGCATGGGCTAATGTAGGAAGAGCGATCTGATATCACGAATTCCACGATCCTCCTTACCTGGAAGTTACCATCACATGACACCTGATCAACCCCGCATCTACCCTCTTTATCCCTGTATATGATGTAGAGTGTGTCTGTCAGTTTGTCAACATAACACCATGTCCAGACCCACTCATTACAGTGTATGACAGGTTTCTCTTCTCCTGATCGTGAGATGACAGTGAATTCACGCGGTCCTGTCTGCACAACGATATCACCTGATGACAAGGCTTGTATCCTACCATACACCACCTTGCCCGGCATCGTAATAGTGTTCACTATCTTACCATCAGCAGGGTTGATGACGTAGATATTAGACTGAACGTCCTGAGCAGCGAGGATCATCCCATTCCTGTCAACATCAACGTACACTGCATTAGCACTGTATTTATTCCTCGGTATGGTGATGTCTCTAATCACCCTCCATTGTCTGTCATAGAGAGTGATATATCCATCCAATGTGGATGATCTTCTCCCTTTGCCACATACTATCACGTTGCTGTCTATGGAGGCACATGATGTAATATACATGTTACTATCTCCTTCAATGACTTTCTCTGTGTGTTCACTGCTGAGATTTGTAACATAACATGCATTGTCACTGCCGTCCATCACACATATCTTATCATCACTGATCAAACCACGCACACATGGGTCATCAACGATCAATGGAATGTCGATTGACTTGACAAGCTCCCATTTGCCGATATAGCCATCAATCCTCGCATAGTGTTCACCACCTACTTCACCTTCGACAAACTTCACTCTCTGAACTTCTCCTTGTATTCGATCAAGAAATTCGGCCACATCTTGATGAACATTCGCATTCAAACTCTCATCAAGTGATACAATTACTTGATGAGCTTCATTCACTAATGTTTTATCATCTTGTTTGATCCGTGTAATCTTGGAATCCATATTATCCATAGTGCCGATAGCGTGCTGATTTTTACTTTTAAGATCTTCTATCGTTTTGTCAACCACATCTTTGATTGTCTTTGTTTCTGACATAAGTTTTGTTTGGGTTTCTTCAATAATTTGCTGTTGCTGTTCTGCTTCTTTGTTACAAGCTTTGATCCGGTTGTCCCTCTTCTCGTTGATGATTCGTATTTCCTCATCCGCCTCCTTATTGATCAAACGAATCTTCTCCTGCTCTTTGTCTTTCACAGTCTTTAGTTTGCCCTCGTAGGTGGCGTTAACCTCATCATTGACTGACTGGAAATGGTTACTTGTACATGTTGCACTGGACTTTATTTTAGTGTCAAGCGTTTGCAGCTGTTTCTTCATTATCTTTATCTCTTCCAGTCTGTCTTCTAGCTTTCTCCTCATCTCCAAGATGACATCTTCGATGTCGTCTAGTTTACATGGTTTCTGGCCGTGATCTTTGGTTGCGCATGGATGGCAAACAGGGATTTCGTGCTTTTTACAGTAGAATTTGATTGGTTCACCATGCTTGTCACATGACCATGTCATGTCATGACCTTTTCTGGCTCTCAGTTCAACCTGGTTATCTCTAGGAAACCTGGACGCCATCGTGTGTTGTGTGATTTACATGAAACAAAAATCTGCAAATAATGAATAAGAACAAATGTTACTTGGTTTTTTAACGCAGTTAGACAAAAACAAACAAAAAACAATAGAACAGCACAAAAACAAAAACTGATAATGAAAAAGACTTATCCTTATACCAAATTAGCCCAAATGAAATAGGAAATTGGAGAGAAAGTAAAGTTGGATTTACATGTAAATTAACTAAATTAGGGGCAGATGCAGGATTTAGTATGGGGGGGGGGGGGGTACACTTGTCAGGTTTGTCAACTTTTTGAAAAGGTAGACCCTATATATATTTGCCAGCTTCTCGAAAAGTCGCTGGGGGGGGGGGGGGGGGGGGGTAACAATTTGTTTTTTTCGCCAGACCTCCAAAATCGATCAGCGGGGGGTTGCAGTTTCCCTCCATAATTCTCTGACAAAAAAGGATTTTCATTCTAAAAGGGAGGGGGGGGGGGTGGGCAAAATCGACAAACGGGCGGATCTGTTATGGTCAAAATGCATACTTTTCTTCCAAGGGGGGGGGGGGGGCGGGCCGGAAGTGCCCCCCCCCCCCCCGATCCGCCACTGAATTAAATATATAAATGCATAATCATGTTAAGATTATTATGACGAAAATACTTTATATTTAGCTAGCTGATCACGGTATTCAGTTATTATGTGCCTCTTTATTTCACCGTGTATGGCAAAGTATTAATACTGATTATATATTCATTGCATTCCCTGATAGACTCAATAAATGGAGGATTATTTCGTCTTCCTACCCCGGGTCCACTTTCTTCATCTGAGTCGAGAGATTTGTCTTGACAAAATACGATGGTGTCGGTGGCACCCCCGTACATGACCAATCCATAACATGACTGATCAGAGAAATCATTTTATCTCACAAATGCTTCGTTACTCACTGCATGATAAGAATCAGATTTCATTTTTTTAGACCAATCTTAGTTAAAACCATCTTTGCATTATTGTTCTATCAAAGATCTACTTGCAGTCATTGCAAGCTCTTTTTTCTACCTTGCACACAACAAAAACACATGTAGTTGCAATCCACTGAATATTTACACTATGATGCACTAAATTCAAATTTGTACAAATCAACAGAATGAACGCTCATGTGCCGTGATTGAAAATAAAGTATGATATAAATCGCGTGCGAAGCAGGGTTATATGGTAGCACTTATACCTCACAATATTTGCAGAAGTTGTCATTAATTACATATCGGGAGATTATATTCCTGATGGATACTTATATTTGTCATTTTAATCAGTTATTATCTTTTCGATTTTTAACAATAGTGATAATTTGAACACATCAATATTGATAAGCCCGTTTCTCAGTCTTCACTTATTTCAAGATAACCTATAGAGAAGGAAACTATTACATTATTCAATTACCTTATCCTTCAATTAATCTGATTAATCTGTTGCGATGAGAAATTCTTTACCATCAGCAAACGATGTTGAACAGTGTACTGCAGTTTACTGTTTGGTTGTATGCATTTGATAAGCGGGCTGCAGTGCGTATTGTGAAACAAAGGGTATTTTCCAGCAACGCAATACATATGGCATTTATGGATCGGTGCACAAACTAGGACAAAATAGCAAATACCAGGTATTATGTCAGTAATCCATTATTGGAAGATTAGAAGTTCAGTGCGTTGTTAGTTTTAAGTACGGAGTTTGCGTGTAAAAACCTTCATCCCCAACTGAGAATCAGCCCTGCTACCTAGTAGCGACTTACCTAATATATTTCTGAAATCTATTGCATAGCATTATAATGGAAATATGAGCATAGCTTTCCTTTCCACGGCACAGATTAATGTTGACCATGTTCATAAAACTTATCTTCAATGAACTGTTTTCGAAACATAAGGAGCAGATAAGAAACGTATGTACACCCACAAATACATTCTAAATATTAATACTTATTTACGGGCTGAAAAGCATTAAATTTCAAACCAATTACAGGTAGAATTATACAAATCATGCAAAGAAGAACTATAATTGCCATGTTGATGTGTGTGTGTGTGTGTGCGTTTGTTTAGCATTATGTCCGAGGACATTTTCGGACAGAGAACAAAAAAAAAAATCATGACAACAATGGTCCTCGGAAGCCGGACAATAGTCCTCGAACGTCGAACAATGAATTTGTGCTTTATTCCGTCGACTGTCCAAGGACGAGTAACAATAGAGGAACAATAGTTGTCCTCGGAAGTAAAGCCATGTAAACCTGGGTGTGTGTATGTGTGTGTGTGTGTGTATGTGTGTAAGGAAAGAGGAGGAACGAGAAGAGACAGAGACAGGACATGCATTGCGGACATTTCAAGTGAAAGAAAGAGAGAGAGAGAGAAGCAGAGCGGAATTGTCCATCCTTTTCTTTTCTCCCTTGCAAAACTTGGAAAACAGCCAAATGTGAAGGTTAGGGGGCGGATCCAGGATTTTGTTAAAGGGGGAGGGGCACACAAATGCAGCTTTGTCAACTTTTGGAAACTGGGGGGGGGGGGGGGGTGTCAATAATAATAAAAAAAAATCACGAGACCCAAAATTCTCTGAGTGGGGGGAGGGGGGTTATAGGTGTTCGGTTTCCCTCCATAATTGTCTGAGAAGCAAAAAACAAAACAACAAAACAAGAGAACAAACTTGCCCGTTCAAATTCACGGTATCAAACCTAACCCCGGCAGGACGGCATGCCTTCATATCTGTGTGATATCATTACATGCTTTATGATATTGATGTCAAAGGTGATGATCTATTCAATCTGATAATCTATTCATTTAAGTATTTTCTATTGTTGGCTCCCAGCGTAGGCACACATTGCAATGTCTTGTTATAACCGCGTTCCCCACCTGAATAACAGGGCACAAAGCAAAAGGAAGGCAAAAAAAAAAAAAACACGAATATGGCATTCTATCATTGCTATATGACACGAGAACAGCAGTTTGAATTTAAAAACTGTGGATACATTGAGGGACGTGCATTCTCAATTTGCTCTTGTGTATTAGGAGTACATGTCTCAGCATTCTCTCAATTAAAACCACTAATTACTATTGAAAGTAACTTTGCTGAAATTACAGTAAGAAGACGAGAGGGAGCTATGTTGCTAATTATGAAAACAATCTATTCACAATAAAGGGGTTTGTTCTCTATAATAGTTATCCTTCTAAAAGTATGGTATATATGAATAAGGTTACAGTTATCATTCCTCATTATGGTGCACTTTTTAAACAAACAGAATGAACCAAGATCTTGGTCGATTTGTGTCCTAGGTCTGTTAGGTCATCAGTGTCATCCCCCCCCCCCCCCCCCCCCCCCCCCCCTGTCCTTTGTACAATGAGGATGGGATTTTGCAAGCAATACTTAAGGGATTTTTTTCTCTTTCTCTCTCTTCTTTCTGTTTTTGATTGTGAAAATTGACCCCACTTTACAGTGTTGGAGCCTAGGAACAATTATTCTGTTTGCTCTACTCTTCTCAGTAAGTTAGAAGGTAAATGTTCTCAAGATTTCGTTCGCGAATTCTCCTCTCTCTCTCTCTCTCTCTCTCTCTCTTATTCGAATTCTCCTTGCTCTCTTGCTGCCAAGTTCCATTTCACAATCACATCCACCAATGCTTGTCTCTCTTTCTCTATCTCTCTCTATCTATTTATCTCTCGAATTCTCAATATTCTCTTGCAAAAAAGTTGCTATCTCACATCCAAGACCATCTCTCTCTCTCTATATATATATATACTAGCAGAAGCGGCCAGGTACATCTACTGGCGCTAGCTGTGTTTATGATTAATCACCATACCGCATATTTATCACAATAATCAAGTGAATAAAAAGAAGTCGGGTAAAGTGTTCATTTTTTTTTACTAAGAAGTATTTACAACGTATGTGAGTATGTGTTATTTATCCAAATGTTGCATGAGTTCTGAAGGAAATACAAGTTCATCTTGATGAAGACTAAATGATATGGATATAATTATGTTCGAGTAGTACTATATCTATGGAGTGGTTTTTGATCTTGCCATGTTTCTGTGTGGTAATACTCAGAGAAATTAAGGCCATGAAAAAATAACATGCATAATTAGCATCCCTTGTAAAGAATACAATAATGAGCAAAAAATGAATTTATTGTCATTTTCTTTTCAGGGGGATTATGGCCCCCTTATATGGGTCTTGGGAGGACCGACGGATTGACTTTTCCCTACTATTATCTCCCGTCATCCCAGCGCGAGGGGAGACGGGAGTAATATCCTATATGTATTATATAATATCATAGTCGAAATATTTAGTCTTGTATTATGTTGTCAGTTTCTTGGTTTTTTAAAACTTTTTTTTTGGACTTCTTTCCAAGTACACATTTTCCCCGCTTTTCTTTCCTTGTTTTTGTCATGTTTTGCCTTGTATTATCTTGTCAGTTTCTTGTCCTCTGAGTCCTGTTTTATAATTTGTTCTTTAGTGTAAAGCATCTTGATATGAAAATTTTCATTATAGATACAGGATTCATGACTACTTGATTAATTATGTAATTATGAGAGATATGCCAATATCTGTCTGTCTCTTTCCCTCTTTCTCTATCTTTCCCCTTATCTCCGTCACATTCATTCTTCCCCTCTTAATCACTATTGTCTATTTTGCAACATAAACACCCTTTTCCCCCTTAGCTTCCTTGAAGTTCTTGTTAAATTATCGTGAAATATTCAAGAAAGCATGTTCTTTATTTTTAATGTACAACGGACTGAAATTAATTTAATTTGCAAAGATGATATAAACCGAATTTTAACAATAATGTCAGCAATACTAACATGTGCATTCCATCATAGTAAAGGATATTTGCTTTATTCTACTCTTTATATAATCTAGTGTTTGATTTGATTTGATTTGATTTGATTTGATTTTATTCGTCAGGTATATTGCAATACAAACATAACCAGGTACCATGACAGGATAGCCCATGAAAGCCGAAATGGCTTATTTCCAATGGGGTCCTTATACCTAAATAACTGATTAAAAATACACTAAGAAAACACATTAGTACGGCTACAAGACTATCGTACACGTACGACAGGTAATAAGAATGTACAAAAGTAGCAAAATAAAACATAACATTTTTATAAAGTAGGCGAAGATTACATAAATGTGAAAACAAGACTTACTCAACGGAAAAAAACTATATACATAAAATCATAATGAAACTATCGATAATAAACGTTGGTTACATAAGTCATATAATATAGGAAAAAACCATCTGAGCTACAAAAAGGAGAGGAGAAATATAGTTATGGAGTAGACACATTTTTCAGATGATGCTTCAACACCTTTTAAAATGTAAAAAATTCTTAACTGACTTAACATGATTTGGGAGGGAATTCCAGAAAAGAATACCGTTAAAATAAAAGGAATTTCCAATTTTACCTTTCCGCTTAGGCACTACGAAATTAAATTGACTATTTCTAGTGTCATGCCCATGAACACTTGAAGAGCGAGTAAAATTATTTGAAATATAGTGATCTGCATTAGAGTAAAAAATCTTATGTACATGGTGAATTAAAAGTTGTTGTGATCTAAGATTTACATGAAGAAGACCAGCTGTTTCAAGTTCACTCTTCCCAATGTGTGTTCTTGGTGGTAAGTGATTGATAAATCTTACAATCTTATTTTGAATTATTTTTAACTTGTTTTGATCCACCTTGCCTAGACTGCAGTACCATGCCGCATTAGCATGTCGATTGAGTTGCCAGTTGACATTTGACAATTATTTAGGCCTATTTGGATTTTATATGAAGTCTTACCTTCTGTCTGGAAATACATCAACAGTCAAATATTTATAAAGATCGGTTGAAGCTATTTTCATCTGGTATAAAGTTGTTTAAGAAAATTGTGTAAGTTTTATTAACAAGCACAATGTCATTCTAGTTGAAGACTCATAGAGAGGATCACCAATTACAGTTTCTACTTTTTATCATTTAACCCGTTGACTTGTACAGGGGCCATCCGGTTCCCGTAAGCAATGGGTTAAATTTTGTCACGCATTATGAAACGTGACAAGGAGGGAAATGCTATGCATTACCCCGTTATTATACGGTTATTGAAAAGGGAAGTGCAGTACGTATAATGGTATAATGATATTCATCGTGTATTCCCATATACGTAATGCCCATGGAAGAGTGCACATATAGAAAGAAATATGTGATTATACTAAGACTACATTTTGGAGTTATGTGTCCCTAAAACTGCTTTCGCAGTAAGGAACATGTATTAGTATGTGGGTGATTTCTTCATGTTAAGTATAGGGATAAAAGCCTCCACGATCTTTGTTCCAATATCTCGTAGTTTATACATGCAATATACAGACAATATACATTATATAAATTGCTATTAATTAACCCGTTGACTACTGACTTCTCTCATCTCCAGAGGCTTAATACAGGGGGACCACCCGGTTCCCGTGGGCAGTGGGTTAATGAACACATGTATTCATAAAAGACGTGGGTTTTGTACATTATCAATATTGACATCCTAGTGCAGGGGGTATCATCGCTCGTACGATCAACTTCCTTTTGAAAATGGAATATCAAAACCGAGATCTGTTTGTTTATTTCGTATTTTTTTCCTACTGAATTGCTCCCCCCCCCCCCCAAAAAAAAACCCCCGATACGAGGCTGGACAGTACAAAAGGGACCCCCCTCTCTCTCTCTCTCTTTCTGTCACCATCCCATTTCTCTTTCTTGTTCTCATTTTATTTTGTCTTTATTGTTTGTATGTTTCTATCGATGCTGTAAATCATTCGCCATTCAGCTACAGGCTGCGACGAAATAATAAAATAATAAAACCCTCAGTTCAATTTCTCCCTCTTTCTTAATTCTCTCTCTCTCTCTCTCTTTCTCTGTCACTACCCCTCTCTCTTCTTCATTCTCTTCCTTTATTTATCTATCTTTATCTAGTTCTCTCCCCTATCTCTCAATCTCTGTCTCTCTCCTCTTTTCTCTTTGCCCGTCACTAATTTTCATCTTACGTTCCTCTTCCACTTTATACTCATGTTTTGTTTTGTTTTTGCAATCATGGTAGAAAACAGACAGAAGAAATCAATTATATACGTTTCATTTTGAGTAGGCTTAGCTGTATTATTTTAATTTGAAAGGAGAATACACACCGCATAAAAATACATTAATACACAGCTATTTTTGTCTTCAGAATAACATGGTTACTTGGTTCCCAGTAATGCTCAGATGAAATTTTGAAACTCACACCTATTACCACTTGAAAAAATACGGTACAATGTTTTGACAATAGATATCAGAACATCAAACATTACAAATGAATATGCGATTTACCGCAAAGTGGAGCTTGTGTTGGGAACGCCAGGAACAATATAACCATGACAACAAAAACACAAATATTGCTCTACTAAAATCATTATTGAAGATTTTTGCAAATTTAGAGTAAGGAATTCATGATTAAGAGACAGAGAGAGAGAGAGAGAGAAAGAGACAGGGGGGGGGGGCAGTAAAAAATAAAAAAGAGGGGAGAAGAATGGCATTGGTATATCACTTCATGTTAAAGGATATATGGTTACAATATGATTATTGACAGTGTGAGAATACCATAGCGTTTAAATTGAGTTTATATCTGCTACGCGCCTATAAAACGTACGTTACATATTAGAGCTTATCATAATACATGCACTATTGAAGCCGTTTGACGGCGTACATCTCACTGAAAATACGATTTACATTACTGTCCCAAGATATACATGTATATACAAACAGAATTGTCATTACAGTGTCAACGATAAACTTGAATGACCTTGGAATAACTAAATTAGCATTTATACAGGTTATGAACTTATCTCCTCACAATTGCATTTGGAGCATACACATCAAGACCGACTTGGGACGACATGATATCATAATTTTTTCTGTACATGGTTTTGAGTAACGACCTTGGTATCCAAGTGTCAACAAGAAATGTTTGCAAGTTGTATTGAGGAGCACAATTAGAATCCATTTCAAAGCACGTGGTAAATCTATACTCAACACACTAAGAAATAGGGGTTCAAATTTGAACCCCTAGGGGTTGGTACAATAGCAGCACCCCAAGGGGTTGAAAATTTGCACCCCGGTATGGGGTTCAAAATTGCACCCCAATATAGGGTGCATTTTTGCACCCTCTGGGTTCATAACTGCACCCTAATGGGTGCAACGTCGATGACAATCGATCACCATTCTCGCCTCTTCACAGCTTGGCGGCAGACCATTTACGGTTGCCGTTATTTCATATTTCACGCACAAAGAACACAGACAGTACAATACACGCCATGAGGGGACCTCGGTGAAATCTATCAAGCCACCCGGGGGCTTCTACAGTTCACATTTAGGATTACTTATTCAACTTTTAAGTTACAGTGTATAGTCTACTATCTATTCCTATAACAAATCAGTGTAACTGTTAGTAAAACTAGCACTTTCCCTTAAAATGATATAATCCCGACTGAATTATCAAATGTAAACACGTATTCTTATTTCAATAACTTTTTTACAAAGAAACTATCAAAATGAGCCGTGATAAAATCCCCATATAATTTAAAAATGCGAATTATGCAAATTTTCCTGCCTTAATCCCTACGAGTAGCGATACGTTGGTTGCTGTCAACTTGCAAGCCGGTTACTGTTAGTCTTTGCGCGATTACTCTTTTGAAACACGTCACTACGGAGATGTTCAATTTAAGCAAATTTACGACACAAGCTGATCGAAATGGATTTATTATTTCTTTTTCTAATTAATTTCATTTCTATGCTTTTGAATAATAAGTCTTATACTTCATGATATATTGTGACATAAGTGTCAACAATGCTAGTGTGGGTATTCATGTAAGACTAATACTTCTGCTCGAAAGGTGCAGAATTCAACCTTACACAATTTTGAACCCGGTTTCCGCAAAGCGCACCCGTAGAGGTGCAAAATTCCACCCGAATAGATATACGGGTGCTCCGCCAAAATTTACACCCTAAAGTGAACCCTAATTTCTTAGTGTGAATGAACTACGAAACAAAAAACACAGAGAATATTGAACATATACAATATACTGTATGGAAACACAGTAAGTTATAAATCAGTAAGATTACTATACAAACTGGTTTCACTATTTATATCACATTCTCAAGGATCGATGGTTCAATATAAATATCTCCTAAAATGTTAAATGAAATATTCCTCATCTGTAGTTATATTTTGCATCTTGTGTTCCAAAATATCTAAGCAATCCTTACGATGCTATTTACAATAGACATCCGATCATTATACAAATATCGCCTATCCACATAGTGTAACAATTTTTTACAAATGTATATAAACAGGAGCCGAGTCGCCTTGGCTAGTTTGGGGAGTTTTCCTTAAGGGCTGGTCAATATTTTGGTTAAAAGTGACAAGTCATACAAATATAAAGGAGCCGATTAACAACACAAAATCTCACTCGAATTTCAGTCCCAGTCTGCCCTTGTGTATAAAATCATAAACATATCATAAAAATTAATGTTTATACCTTATTATCTTACTGCTGCAGATACTCATTGACAACAACCGCTTCGGTAATTTATGCAAATTTTATGCATACCTTTCAAACAAAGGTTGTTCTTGACAACCTGAAAGCTTGCAGAGGCTTGCCGGACATAGCAACAAATCATGTATGCAAACTGGATTCCAAGCATTGAGGCTCATTTATAAAAAGCAGGTTAATGGCATAGCTCGTCACTATGTGCTCAGAGAATATATGTGCATAAATCTGTATACATTACAGAAGCGGTCTATTCATTGAGCCCCAAAGGAATCAATATTGGCAAATTAAACATGTGGGTATAATTATGTTTCTTACAAATGTACAGGCCACTACCAGTTGGAGGTGATGCAAACTCATATTGGTATTCCTATCCTTATGGTAAGACATTTTGCATTCAAGACAAATAAACAAAGGTTACATGTGAGTAATGGAGTCAAAAGGGGCCTGAGCTTTCGATCTAGCAGAATCTTCGTCAGAGGCAAAAAGACAAACATAAAAAGCAAGACAAGCATATATATATAGACTACAGACACAAAACAGATTACATGTAACAGGAACTGTAAGGGAGGAGCTGTGGACAAGGCCGTACGCAGCGGGGGGGGGGGGGGCAGTTGCCCCTCCCCCCCCCCCAGAAATTTCAAAATCATCCTTTTTTTAAATCGGGTTTTAGACTTCAAGTTATGGGTTCCTTTGAAAGCGATCATCTTGCCCCCCCCCCCCCCCCCCAGGAAAAAATTTCTGCGTACGGCCTTGGCTGTGGACACAAAACAATGGGAATGGGAATGTGAGTAATGGAGTACAACAGAACAACTTGAAATTCCTTCCAAAGATAAGAAGAAATATTCTAGTCTACACCATTTTTCCAGTCTCAAAATCAAGCCCTAAATATACAAAAATGCGATTTCCAATCTCCTTTTTCCTCTCTCTTTAGTTGTTTCTCTGTGTGTGAGGTTTTTTTTTGCCTTTTATTTTCTTTGTTTATTCTTTTGTTTTTTTTTTGTTCTTGTTATACTATTTTTGTCGTTGCTTTTTTTTCTTAAGAGGGATTAGTTAACGTCTTTCAGGAGTTTCGCATAAACCCGTTAGTAAGTAAACAAAGAATAAGTAAGAAAAAATACCAGATTTCAATAAACTCATGTGGTCAATAAACCAACAAGAGGGCACAATATACTCGATAAGATTTTTACAAACTTTTATGAATTTTATGAAAATATTTTAATTCTCCCTCCAGTCGGCAGAAGTGATCATAACTGTATTATTTGGTATTCTTCTAATGTTTCTAAAGAAATTGTTGATAAGAAAACTAGAATTGTGCGTCCTTTGAAGGACAGTGGATTGCGGTTGTTTGGTCAATGGTTAACAGCACAAACGTGGGAAGAAGTTTTTTTTAATACTTCTGACTTATCATTAATGTATACAAGGTTGATTGATAGCATTAAAACTAAACTTGATTTATACTTACCTTCGCATGAAGTGAAAGTTAGCCAAACTGATAAACCTTGGGTAACTCCTTTTATTAAATCGCTTATACGTGACCGACAAAAAGCTTTTAAAAAACGAAATGACCTGGTTGGAGACACTTAAGAAATAAAGTTGCTCAAGCAATTTCTGTTGCAATTTTTTTTTATTATAACACCCGTATTAAAAGGGAAAAGTTGAATAATCCATCAGCCTGGTATAGACATATAAAAATACTTACAAACGGTAATCAGGACCATATCCAAATAATGATTCCTGGTATTGAGATTCAAAACAATCACTATTCTAAACAAGCAGCTAATGCAATAAATGATTTCTTTGTGTCTATTGCTGCTGATCTTTCTCCTTTAAATAGAAAATCATTACCAGCCTTTTTACCTTCTCAATTTGAAAGTCCAGAGATTAGTTGTTGGGACGTCTATTGTAGATTACGGAAATTACAGTTACATAAAGCATCTGTTAAAGATGATCTTCCAGTTCGTATTATTAGGGAATTTGCCTGTGAATTGAGTTTACCGATTACTAGGATTCTTAATATTTCTTTCAGACAAGGTGTTATACCTTCACAGTGGAGATTCGGTCAAGTAACCCCTATTCCAAAATCTCACCCACCTTGTATAAATAATTTGCGTCCTATAGCTTTGACTTCACATTTCTCTAAGTTGGCTGAATCTTTTATAGCTCAGTGGTTATTGAAAGACATTGAGAAACAGATTGATGTACACCAGTTTGGTAACAGACCAGGATTATCTACATCACATTATTTTGTTGGTCTTTTACATTATCTTTATCAACATGCAGAAAATATTAAGTCATTGTCTACTGTTGTATGTACAGATTTTAGGAAGGCATTTGATCGCTTGGATCACAGTATTCTAATTGAAAAAATGATAAATATGCATATAAAACCTTGGATAATAAATTGGATAATTAGTTTTTTAGAATGTCGTAAACAAAGTACTTTATATATCATGGAACTATGTCTGATATTAAAGTTAATCATGCCGGTGTCCCTCAAGGGACACGCCTTGGCCCCATTCTCTTTTTAATTATGGTTAATGATTTATGTAAAAATATTCCTATACATTATTTCAAATATGTTGATGATTTGTCCTAAGTACAATGTCGTAAATCAACTGATACCTCACAACTACAACCCATACTAAATTCTGTGCAATACTGGTCAAAATCAAATAATATGTCAGTCAATCCTTCAAAGTGTTTTACTTTGCATGTTACTTTTATGAAAAATCCTCCTCCTCCTGAGTTCTTTCCATTAATAACTCTATTTTATGCAATGTACAAAGTATTAAAATTCTTGGAGTGATTATACAATCCAATTTAAAATGGAATTTACATATTGATGACTTGGTCAAGAGGTGCAATAGAAAACTATATATGTTGAGGAAACTTAAGAAATTCAATTTGCCTTTGAAGGATCTAGTGACAATATATGCAGGTTATATTAGACCAATTTTAGAATATTGTACTCCAGCTTTCCATAGTAGTCTTACCGTACAGCAAAGTAATAATCTTCAAAAAATACAACGAAGAGTATGTAAGATCATTTTAGGGCATAATTACATCTCATATACAAATTCATGTCAAGTATGTAACTTACCAACTCTTGAGGAGAGGAGACTAGCACTGTGTATAAAATTTGCCAAATCATTTTCAAATCACCCTTTTTGTCAGACATGGTTACCTCAGAAAAAACACACTAACATATCCCTTCGCCGTATGCACACTTATCAGCAATTTCAAGCTAGAACAAAACGGTTTAAAAATAGTCCATTGCCCTTTTTAGTTGATTTACTCAACAAATGTTGAAAATTCTTAATTTTTCTCTCTTATCACTTTTATCACAGGTATATGCACTAAGTGCTAGTCTCCTCCCCAAGTCGACTGTTATGAATGTATATATTTCAATCTTTTTACATGCAATTACATGCAACCTATGAGAGAATCAGGATTGATATTTCATGTATCTATGTATTTCTGTACGTCTTTCATGTATGATATTCCTGTATAGATTTATTCCAGACCTATACCCAAGTATCAAAATGAAGTCATAATATGATATAAGATATGAACCAAATGTAATATATTCATCTTGTAGGTTCGATAACAATATTAGGAAGTCCTCGTAGGTTTGCAACCTGTCATGACTTACACACTGAAACTCCTCTTGTAGACAAAGAGCTTGTCTCCGTCACAAGCTACAAGTTTACCAGTAGGAGTTACGAGGCAACGGCTAATGTAGGAGGAGCGATCTGATTTCACGTATTCCATGATCCTCCTTGCCTGGATGTTACCATCACATGACACCTGATCAACTGCGTATCTACCCTCTTTATCCCTGTATGTGATGTAGAGTGTGTCTGTCAGTTTATCAACATAACACCATGACCCGACCCATTCATCACAGTGTATGACAGATTTCTCTTCTCCTGATCGTGAGATGACAGTGAATTCATCATCACCTGTCTGCACAACGATATCACCTGATGACAAGACTTGTATCACATTACACACCCCATTGTCATGCACTGTAATAGTGTTCACTATCTTACCATCAGCTGGGTTGATGACGTAGATATTAGACTGATTGTACTGAGCGGCAAGGATCATCCCGTCCCTGTCAACATTAACGTACACTACACTATACAAGGGTATATTGCTCGGTATGGTGATGTCTCTAATCACCTTCCATTGTCTGTCATAGAGAGTGATATATCCATCCAATGTGTTACCCGTGGATAATCCTCTCCCTTTGCCACATACTATCACGTTGCTGTCTATGGAGGCACATGATGTAATATACATGTTACTCTCTCGTCCATTGACTTTCTCCGTGAGTTCACTGCTGAGATTTGTAACATAACATTCCTTGCCTCTGCCGTCCCACACACATATCTTATCATCACTGATCAAACCACGCACACATGGGTCATTAACGATCAATGGAATGTCGATTGACTTGACAAGCTCCCATTTGCCGATATAGCCATCAATCCTCGCGTAGTGTTCCCCACCTACTTCACCCTCGACAAACTTCACTCTCTGAACTTCTCCCTGTATTCGGTCAAGACAGTCAACAACATCTTGATGAACATTTCCATTCAAACTCTCATCAAGTGATGCAATTACTTGAGGAGCTTCATTCACTAATGTTTTATCATCTTGTTTGATCCGTGTAATCTTGGAACTCATATTATCCATAGTGCCGATAGCGCGCTGGTTTTTACTTTTAAGATCTTCCATCGTTTTGTCAACCACGTCTTTGATTGTCTTTGTCTCTGACATAAGTTTTGTTTGGGTTTCTTCAATAATTTGTTGCTGCTGTTCTGCTTCTTCGTTACAAGCTTTGATCCGGTTGTCCCTCTTCTCGTTGATGATTCGTATTTCCTCATCCGCCTCCTCGTTGATCAAACGAATCTTCTCCTGCTCTTGGTCTTTCACAGTCTTTAGTTTGCCCTCGTAGGTGGCGTTAACCTCATCATTGACTGACTGAAAATGGTTGGTTGTGGAAGTTGCAATGGACTCTATTTGAGTGCCTAGCGTTTGCAATAGTTCCTTCATTTCCTGTATTTCTTCCTGTTTGTCTTCTAACCTTCTCCGTATCTGTAAGATGACATCCTCGATGTCGTCTAGTTTACAAGGTTTCTGACAGTGCTCTTTGATTGCACATCGGTCACAGATATACGCTTTGTGTTGTTTACAGTAAAATGAGATTGGCTCAGCGTGTATGTCACATGACCATGCCATGTCATGACCTTTTCTAGTATGTAGCAGAATTTTTTCCTCTCGCTCTTCCGGGAACCTGTACGCCATAATGAAGTACAAATCCAGCGATTTACCTGCATCGTTAAAGATTATGTAAATTCAATTAGAGAAGACACAATGAAACTTGGAGAGAAAGGAAACTGATTTTTTTTTTTTTTTTTTTTTTTTTTGGGGGGGGGGGGGATAAGGCGAGAATGGGAGAGAACAAGAAACGCAAACAGGGAAACATGGCCACACATGTGATATTCAGGCATACTATTACATTATCTTTTACTCCTGTGTTATGTTTATAAGTATTTGGTTTTCTTAAAGGAGCTACTCGGAGATGTACAAAGACATCAAAATGCAATAAATTTGGTATCAACGGAAAGGGGAGGATGCCCTAAAACATTCCATCAACATTCGAAATCCATAGGTGTTCATAAATTAATATTATTGTGTTTCAAATGTGGGCCGAAACATTCGCATATTTTCGCCCCGCGAGGAGTTTCTTTTTCAACCCTGGAAATGTGACGTCATACACGGGACGAGTCCTGTCTAAGCAGACGATGTCCCATAACATCTTACACATTTTTCAGTGCCTGTTTTGTCATCTCCTCTTCATTTATTTCTCTTACTTGACTAGCGTCAGTCTTAATGTTAGTCTGTTGCCTCACTCTTAACTTCGTGTATGGTATTATTTTGATGAAAATTGCAGCGTTAAAAAAATAAAGGAATCAGTCACTTGTAAACAAAATAAGACGCCATTGTATTTTCAGCTGCTTGCACCGGGGCATGTTCGGTGTTTCAAGAGGGAACGAATACCATCTATGCTATTATTCGGAGGGCTTTTCAATTTGAAAATGAGGTTTATTTCATTGATCATTGACCCTTCTCCTGTGTATTTGCAATCAAACGGATTTAGTTATCAGAATCAGTTCACTTTCCCTTTTAGAATGGTGTGAAATAAGGTCATGTTTAAATGTACCAAACTCTTTATAATTTGATAAATAATTGCATTGCAATTACGTTCATTCATTATAGGACGTCGTCTGCTTAAGCAGGATTGGTCTCAAGTGTGACGACATCAAAACATCGCTATATTTCTGGCGAATCCTCGGATATTCCAGATGCTTAGAAGAGCTTTTATTTATGTTGTTTTTATAATCATCAGATACGCAGTTGACATAAAACTTGTAAGATTGCCATCTGTAGGCTTCCCAGTTTCTCGTGATACATTAATTGCCATTATTTGTGATTTTCGTTGGATAGCTACTTTAATGTAAGTTATTTACTTACAAATAGTTTACAGGATTAATCTGTTGCGATGAGAAATTATTTACCATCAGCAAACGATGTAGAACAGTGTACTGCAGTGTACAGTTCGGTTGTATGCATTTGATAAGCATAAGTACATTTAGTCTTTTGTATCTTGTATCGTTTCCTCTTGAAATATATTAGATAGTTATGATGTACTGAAAGTAATTCCATATAATTTAAGAACGTGTAACTCACACTAAATAATCAATGTAGCGCGTTTCTCAGTCTTCACTTATTATCTATTACATTATTTATATTACATTATCCTTTAATCCTGATTTATAATAATTACAAATACATCCTACTATTAATGTAAGTTATGTACTTACAAAGAGTTTGCAGGATTAATCTGTTGCGATGAGAAATTCTTTACCATCAGCAAACGATGTAGAACAGTTTACTGCAGTGTACAGTTTGGTTGTATGCATTTGATAGACGGGGTGCAGTGCATAGATCTATTGTGAAATAACGGGTATTTTCCAGCAACGCAATACATATGGATCGGTGCACAAACTAAAAAAAATAGCAAATACCAGGTATTATGTAAATAATCCATTATTGGAAAATTAGAAGTTCAATGCGTTGTGTTAGTCTTAAGTACGGAGTTTGCGTGTTAAAAAACCATATGAATTTGTTAACCCCGATTTCTTCAATCTATTTGACACATTAAAGGGAGCGACAAGTCGCAATCTATGGGCGGTTTTACTGTTGGCTGCTCGTTTCTCTGGATCAAAGTTCAAAGCGACTTCAATTTATCGCGCGCAGCTAATAAAAGTTCGCACATTGACCCGGATTTGAGTAAACAAGATCGCCCGTTCTTTATTCCAGTATTTGAATCTCATTGGTCGGTTACGTATGTAGGGATTCGAGTTAACGATCAAGCGAGGAATGCGGCAATAACATTCATTCGGTAGCGCACGATTGGACCTGATTGTATCCGAATTTCCCCGAGTCAGGCCAACTGGTCAGGCCCATGGATTACGACTTGCCAGTCCCTTTTAACCTGATTACAAATTTACTTATATTGGAAGGTGTAATATATTCCTACTTATTGGCCTAAATCATTTTCTAATAAGATATCAGAAAAGGGTATAAATAAAGATATTCCAACACCCGGTATCGTCTCCTACTTATTTACATGGGGGCTGCCATTTTCTTGCTGATTTGGAGTTGTAAATGAACCATTGAGAAATGTTCCAGTCAGGAAGATATTTTGAATCCAAATCCTAAATTGATTTTCTTCATTACCTAAAATCCCATATGTGACGGAAAATATAAAGTGGGTGTTTACATGTATTATAAAAATTAAATCTTTATAATGATACTTTTAAACTGGTTTTGCTTAACAAAAATCTATTTTCTTGGGTTTGCCAAACAGAGCAGAACATAATATATGCAGCATGCATTCTGACTTTTCAAGTCCATTATCCGAAAGCAGGTGAATGCATAGTTTGCCGCTATAGATGCTCAGGGAAGAAGCATCCATAAAATTTGAATTAATTTGCTCCGTCCCATACCTCCAGTATCGAGAAAATAGATTTCTATTAAGCGAATATCGATTTTCAACAGAAATATATAAGGAAATCTTCAGTTTAAAAATGAATTGACATATCTATTCTATATTTTAAATCTCAAATGGGTTTTTAATTTTGAAAAAGGCAATTGAGCATTTGGATTAAGAAAATCTTCTTGTACACATAAACAAAATGGCAGCCCCCATGTGCTGCTAGCAGACGACACATATTGCTAGCAGATGGTAAATTTTGCTCAGAAAAATTTGATTCGTATCGATCTCGTATATTTTGACGCGAAGCCATATAGTCTAACAAGTAGGAATAAATAACACCTTTGAACACTATCGTCTTTATTTTTGAGCGTAATTCTCCTTTAATTGTTGAAGGGAGTCTCTCTGAGTCGAGAGAGCAAAGTGTTTACATGCATTGTCTTGGCAAAAGACGATGGTGTCAGCACTGGTACCCCAGTACATATCAATCCATAATATGCTGACTTATCCACGGGACCAGCGAAATCATTTTATCTCACGAAGTCTTTTTTTTTGTGCTCATTGAATGCTTGATAAAAATCAGATTTCATTTAATTGAAACCATCTTTGCATTCTTGTTCTATCAAAGATCTGCTTGCAGTCTTTTTTCTACCTTACACACAACAACAACACACTTACCTTGATATGTAGTTGTTGCAATCCACTGAATATATACACTATCATGCACTAAATTCAGATTTTTACAAATCAACAGAATGGACGCTCATGTGCCGTGATTGAAAATAAAGAATGATATCAATCGCGTGCGAAGCAGGCTTATATGGTAGCACTTATAGCTCACAATATTTGCAGAGAGAAGTTAACATTATTTACATATCGGGAGATTATATTGCTTATGTATACTTAGAATTGTCATTCTAATGAGTTATCATCTTTTTGATTTTTAACAATAGTGATAGTTTGAACATAAATTGATAAGAACGAATCAAGCTGAATCAAACTGGACCAATAGGCTTAAAATTGATAGTTTAAATATCGGATTCCTTTTTATGGTTATGGAATGATGTAGAAATAAATTAATGATAAATTGCAATTATAATCATTTGATGTCTCTTGGAGACAAGGCTAGTGTTTATAAAAGCGTATTTTATTCTAGGTTTAAGCTGGTTGGTGTGTAGTTCACCAATTTATGGAGCTCCAAGTGTGATACTGATACCCCTCCTTCATATTTGGAATTACAAGCCCTATTCAATGTCCGGAATTATGAACCCTTTTTCATTTTCTGAATTATGAAAATTTGGAAAAACGACATGTACCGTAACCAAAATCGCCATGTTAGGCAAGCCACACAACCAAATAAACAGTGAAGAATCAGTGAAGTACATAATTACATGTATTCATAAATGGAACTGAATTAAGCCTTATTACGCACATGAAAAATACATTTACACTTGTACCATTAAAATGTTGCAGAATGAACATTGTACTTTCAATAATGAAAGAAATTCATATTTCAGGTTGGAAAAGTATGCACATTTCAAATTCATTTTCAACTGATTATCGTATAAATTTATTGATGAAGAATAATGAAACATTTCGTAAATACAAGATACAGTACTAACACATTCTAATTAAATACTAAAGGAGGATTACAAATTATATTTTGCTTACTTCAAAATTTCACCTTGCAAATTTCTGTATTACATAACTTTGATGTTCACAATTTTCACTTGCTTGATTTTAAGAGTTTCTTCCTGTAAATTAAAGCTTATAAAGCTTTGTAAAGTCACATATACAAGTACATGGTGTGAACTATTTCTACGTTTTATTAATAGTATAATCATGTCCCAATCTATGTAGATTGATTGACCTTGGAGACCTGTAACTTTTGGTAAATGTTTTGGAAATAAAACCATGTCTTTTTATGATGATAATAATAATAGGTAATAATGGCTTCTTATATAGAGTGCTCATATCCACTACGCTGTGGGGCTCAACTTGTTAGTACATTGGAACTCACTATAACAAGGACCTTGGAACCGTGAAAATTAACTTGTTATATCAGGAATCTCCTTAAAGGGAATCTTGAGTTCTGGGAAAGGAGAAAAATCGTCAGTTTGGAAGAACATCATAGTAGAAACATCCCCTGACAAAGATTGCTATTCAAATGTTTTTATATTCGATATATGACTAGAAATAGCTGAAATGTTCGGGCCGAACATTCATGCCACTTTTGTGTGTAGTCCCATATACCCATTTCTGTGTGCAGTACATGTGCTTTTCAGCGAGATTGGGTGAAATTCTCATCTATTTTGATGATTTCAAAACAACACAGTATAAAACAATTCTTATGTAGACATGGTCAACCTTTCCCAATTACTCTTACCAATTACAGTTTCTTTCACAATGTATCACATGACCAGAACTCAACTTTATCTTTAATATATCAGAGCTCTTTATAATGAGCATCCACTGTACACATGTGTACCAATATTTTCAAACAAAACAGGTATAACAATCTTGTTGACTTATTGTTACTCCTCCCGTCCTTTCACCACTTAACCCTTTCAGGACAGGAATTATTTAAGGGCTAAAGTGATCACATTTTGTTCTTCAAATTGGCAACAATAATACATGTATTTTTCTGTTAGTGCTACATGGTTCTAATAAGGTGTAATGTCTTTGAAAACAACATGGTTAGATATTTTGTCGATTAGTTGAAAAGTTTTGATGAAAAACAATGATTTTGAACCTCGCTTGTCACCATCAGCTTTGCTGGCACAAGTTGGCCATTGCAACAATAAGCCAATTCGTAAATTAATACCGATGTGTTGGCTCAGTCAGTAGAGCGTCCGCCTCACAATCGGGAGGTCGTGGGTTCGAACCTCGGCCGCGTCATACCAAAAGACGTTAAAAGATGGGAGTTGCTGCTACCTTGTTTGGCGTTCAACAATTGAAGGGATAGAGCAACGTCGATCTGGCGCTGCACAGTGGCTGCCGGGCCCACGATCAATTGGGCAAAAAGAATTTCCATTTCGGTTAATAAAATTTGGAGTGGACTTTAATTGGATTATATATATATATGTGTTTATCATGACCCTGAAATGTCCCCAATTTATATGCCCATGTGCATTTGTTTTGGTGTACGCGCTACTTGTTTAACAACTAAAACCATACTGGTGCGCTTAACATAGTGCACACACTGTAAAAGCGTATAAAGGTCAACTGTTCAAATGACCTTTATCTGCACATGCGCAAATTGTAATTACGCACTGGTTTATTATTAAAAATGACCAGTGACCCGGAAGTTCATCTTTAACTATTTCTGTTGTTGTAAACTTCTAGAATCCTCTCTCTGACTTCTTGGCTCTCCTCGCCTTCCATACAACTTATCACCATGTCGTCTAAGAGTTCAGAACCCAAGAGATACTCTGGCACACCGTGAATGCTGCGCGTGATGCGATGGTCCGTGACCCTGTCCTGCTGATAGTTATAGGTGCGTATCTTCTCAGAGCGCCCTCCTGAGCCGACCTGAGACCGGCGGAGGGATCGCTCCGAACTGGTCTGCTCTTCAATGACGCGGCTGTAGATACGAGTCTCGAGCATTGTCATGGCGATGGAACGATTCTTGTGCTGGGAACGTTCTTGCTGACTTTCAGCAGAAATGCCTAATGTATTTGAAGATCAGAGAAAAAAGCACATATTTTTTTCCCATTCTTCCATCTCAAAATGATTTTCTAAATGTTAATGAAGCAGGCTAAGGCCTGAAGGGCTAATTATTTTTACACATTAAAAATCAATTTAAAGTTCAAGACAACTGCTATAATGTAATTATAAATCAAAATGATACAAACGATAAAATACATTTTTGAGAATAACTTAACTTAGAACAGAAAAGATACAGGTCTCATGGACCACTGGTCTTTTGCACATTCACAAAAGTCAACATAATCCCACAAGACTAAATTTGTCAGCCTGGTGGGCTATCGATCTTGTGAACAGACAGGAAAGTTTTCAATATGCACATATGCAAGATCAACATTGTTGGTCTTGTGGGCGTCTTGTGGGCTGGGTTGTAGCCACATGTATGAACAGGGCTATAGAATTACCTGTTGGGAGATGAGTAATTCTCACAGCACTGTCGGTTGTGTTCACATGCTGTCCACCTGCTCCACTAGCTTTTTTGGTCTCCACTCTTAGATCTTTAGGATCCAGTTTCAGATCAATCTAGAATGAAAAGAAATTGGTCATTTTAATCGGGTTCCTTTGCTTACTCAAAATCAAGTGTACCACGTGAGCTACAACTTGTTCACCTATTCTTGTTTTCAATATATAGAAAATAAAATGAATTTTCAGAATTTGTCAGTTTTCAGTGTATATCAATGGTAAGTAGAGGAGATAAATTTATTGGGAAAATGACATGAACATGAAGCTATTACAGAACTATTACAATGATTTATTCAGTAGTATGGATGGAGTCCCCTCCTTCACACAAAAATCGATAGAGCAAAAGAACAATATATGTAAAATTTGAATGGCAAATTAAGATACATTAGAAACTTGTTATTACGAGCTCCGATAAAACAAGATTCCTGATATAACGAGGTAATTTTCTTGGTCCCAAGGTCCTCGTTATATTGAGTTTCCACTGCAAAGGTTTCTTCATTAAACAAAGGTCCTCAAAGTCTATTAACTTATGTGGTTGCTATCAGATAGTAACATGAACCACAATATGATGTAAGATAGAAATTTAAAGAACACTGTTACAAAAAAACAAACAAACTAGAATATCACTGAAGGTGATTAATACCCCTGCCCCAATGTGTGTGCCAAATTTCCTGAACATTGCTCTAAAAATGAGGAAATGGTTTGATGTGCAATATTTTCCCGTTTTATTACCATATGTCGTTACCATGGCAAGTTGGCAACACAGTTTCTGACACATTCCAAAAATATGTCTTGCACATCTCCATCCCAAGACAAATGTGTATGGCGAATTTCATGAGCATTGCCTGAAAAATGAGGAAGTAGATAGATGCGTAAGATTTGTAATGGACCGACTGGCCGCCTGACCGACCGTACGCTAATTCCAATATACCCCATTCAAACTTTGTTTGACGGGGATATAAAAGCTCAGGGGCGGATACAGGATTTTCAGAAAGGGGGGGGCGCTCCGTTTGACAAAGCCAAACGGCCATCTAGGGGTCCAGGGGAATACTTTGTCAGACAAAACGGGGGGGGGGGGTCGCACTCCCCTTGCGCCCCCCCTCTGGATCCGCGTCTGAAGTTGTTGTTTGTTTCAACGGTATCTGTCATAAAAAGGTGATTCTACAATTCCCTCTTTTCTGTATTCTATTGTTATATTAGCCCTGATAAAGCGGAACCTCGTTATAACAAACTCCTTGGGACCAAGTAACCTCTCGATATCAAAACCTTGTTATGTCAGGACTAAAAAGCAGAATACAAAGAAGTGGGGCCGGCAAATCACCTTGTTATATATAACGAGAGTTTGCTATAAAAATGTTTTTTATAACAAGGTAAATAAAGAAACACACACATAAAAATGACCACATTTGCATAATTAATTAGCATAAATTTATAAAACATGGTAATCTTTATAACTTTAACTATGCATTCTCGTACGTTTCATCATAAACTATGTGCACGCCAAATTTGAGATCTTATGGGGGGCCATCTCATCCTCCCGTCCCTCCCAGTCTTCAAAACCTCTCAAATTAGTAGGGTTAACTGTACCTCTTTAGGTTGTGGTAGCACCGCTATAGCCATGGTGCTGGTGTGTATACGCCCCTTGCTCTCTGTCTTGGGCACCCTCTGGACCCGGTGAACACCCGCTTCCTGTCTTAGAAGTCGGTATGCTTGGTCACCGCTGATGCTCACACTAGCATGCCTTAAACCACCTGGGGAAAATTTAATAACAATAATAATCTGCATTTATATGGTGCCTTTTCCAGTTAGTAACTGCTCAAAGTGCTTTACAGTGTATGTATTATTAGCCCGGTTATTGGACTATTGGGTTATTCCACTCCACAGCGGAGCATTCCAGTCTGGCTGCCATTTTACAGGCGCACATATACTATTCCAGTCACAGTGACATTCACATCCTACCGGGTATCCATTTAACACCTGGGTGGAGAGTGGCAAATATTGATTAATGTCTTGCCAAAGGACATTAGTGCTGCGGCGGGACTTGAACCGCGAACCATGTGATCCAGTCCGGTGACATATCCACTAGACGACACCTCTACTTTGCCTTACACAACCTGGGGAAAATATGAAAAGAGGTTAAAGGGAGTGGCAAGTCGTAATCCATGGGCCTGACCAGTTGGCCTGACTCGGGGAAATTCAGATACAATCAGGTCCAATCGTGCGCTACCGAAGGAATGTTATTGCCGAATTCCTCGCGTGATCGTTAACTCAAATCCCTACATACGTAACCGACCAATGAGATTCAAATAGTGGAATAAAGTGTGCGAACTTTTATTAGCTGCGCGCGATAAACTGAAGTCGCTTTGAACTTTGATCCAGAGAAAGGAGCAGCCAACTGTAAAACCGCCCATAGATTGCGACTTGTCGCTCCCTTTAATTGCTGATGTTCACACTAGCATGCCGCAAACCAGGTAGGAAATATAAGAGAGTCATTGTTGATAATTATTTACTATGCCCTAAATCACATTAGGAACTAGATTAATATTCAACCGCGCGGTCGGAATTAATGCCTCCGCCATCACCAAATTGGAAATGTATGGCATACATGAAAAAGGATTGGTCCAACAAAATTACAAATCTTTTCACTTAAAAAGCACAGGAGGCAGAAAATTTATTTCATTTCATTTCCATCCCATACAAATAAAAAAACTTACCACTGATGACTTACAATCATCAAATAAACCCAAGGAAATCCCCTTGAAATTTCTAAAATAGGTAGGCCTAGACTCCATACATCATGAACCATTTTCATGTATATAATGACCTCTATGACCTTTGACCTTGAGACCCTAAAATCTAATCTGTTTATTGTCCCTCACATATGCATACATGGGCCAAGTTAGAAGCTGATCTGTCAAACAGTTCTGAAGTTATTGCGAGAAGTCGAGAATGAACCTTTTTTATGTACTGTATGATCACTTCACCTAATACTGGCCAGTCATAATACCGACCATTAAGTGTATCATGGCATCTAGCGCGCGTCTTGCAAATCAACCCATGGGACTACGCATAGAATGCCTAGCAACGTTGAGAACAGCCAAAATAGAGCAAGATGAGGAATAAAAACGTAATTGTTATCAATTTTTTGTTAATTTTTCATATTTTCATTAAAATAATCTCTTTTCATAAATTGCCATTGACTATGTGCAGGGGTCGGTAATTAAAACGCACTTCTCCCTCTATGCGTAAAATGAGATGACTCTATTGCGACGTAATTTCTACAAGAGCGCGCAAGTATTATCGCTCGTCAGTACCTGGATCTTGTTCCCCAGTATTTGGGTAGTAGTCTGATGAATTTTCATTACGTTTCATGAAGAATCTTTGCCGTAGTCGTTGGAAACATCGTGACATATCACCAAGCTACCCAACAACCAACCCACCCATATATGTCATGTATTTCCTTTCCCTGACATATCACCAAGCTACCTAACAACAACCCACCCATATATGTCATGTCTTTCCTTTCCCTGACATATCACCAAGCTACCTAACAACCAACCCACCCATATATGTCATGTCTTTCCTTTCCCTGACATATCACCAAGCTACCTAACAACCAACCCACCCATATATGTCATGTCTTTCCTTTCCCTGACATATCACCAAGCTACCTAACAACCAACCCACCCATATATGTCATGTCTTTCCTTTCCCTGACATATCACCAAGCTACCTGACAACAACCCACCCATATATGTCATGTCTTTCCTTTCCCTGACATATCACCAAGCTACCTAACAACCAACCCACCCATATATGTCATGTCTTTCCTTTCCCCGACATATCACCAAGCTACCTAACAACCAACCCACCCATATATGTCATGTCTTTCCTTTCCCCGACATATCACCAAGCTACCTGACAACCAACCCACCCATATATGTCATGTCTTTCCTTTCCCTGACATATCACCAAGTTACAACCCACCCATATATGTCATGTCTTTCCTTTCCCTGACATATCACCAAGCTACCTAACAACCAACCCACCCATATATGTCATGTCTTTCCTTTCCCCGACATATCACCAAGCTACCTAACAACCAACCCACCCATATATGTCATGTCTTTCCTTTCCCCGACATATCACCAAGCTACCTAACAACCAACCCACCCATATATGTCATGTCTTTCCTTTCCCTGACATATCACCAAGCTACCTGACAACAACCCACCCATATATGTCATGTCTTTCCTTTCCCCGACATATCACCAAGCTACCTGACAACAACCCACCCATATATGTCATGTCTTTCCTTTCCCCGACATATCACCAAGCTACCTAACAACCAACCCACCCATATATGTCATGTCTTTCCTTTCCCCGACATATCACCAAGCTACCTAACAACCAACCCACCCATATATGTCATGTCTTTCCTTTCCCTGACATATCACCAAGCTACAACCCACCCATATATGTCATGTCTTTCCTTTCCCCGACATATCACCAAGCTACCTGACAACCAACCCACCCATATATGTCATGTCTTTCCTTTCCCTGACATATCACCAAGTTACAACCCACCCATATATGTCATGTCTTTCCTTTCCCCGACATATCACCAAGCTACCTAACAACCAACCCACCCATATATGTCATGTCTTTCCTTTCCCCGACATATCACCAAGCTACCTAACAACCAACCCACCCATATATGTCATGTCTTTCCTTTCCCCGACATATCACCAAGCTACCTAACAACCAACCCACCCATATATGTCATGTCTTTCCTTTCCCTGACATATCACCAAGCTACCTGACAACAACCCACCCATATATGTCATGTCTTTCCTTTCCCTGACATATCACCAAGCTACCTAACAACCAACCCACCCATATATGTCATGTACATGTATTTCCTTTCCCTGACATATCACCAAGCTACCTGACAACAACCCACCCATATATGTCAGGTCTTTCCTTTCCCTGACATATCACCAAGCTACCTGACAACAACCCACCCATATATGTCATGTCTTTCCTTTCCCTGACATATCACCAAGCTACCTAACAACCAACCCACCCATATATGTCATGTCTTTCCTTTCCCCGACATATCACCAAGCTACAACCCACCCATATATGTCATGTCTTTCCTTTCCCTGACATATCACCAAGCTACCTGACAACAACCCACCCATATATGTCATGTCTTTCCTTTCCCCGACATATCACCAAGCTACCTAACAACCAACCCACCCATATATGTCATGTACATGTATTTCCTTTCCCTGACATATCACCAAGCTACCTGACAACAACCCACCCATATATGTCGTGTCTTTCCTTTCCCTGACATATCACCAAGCTACCTGACAACAACCCACCCATATATGTCATGTCTTTCCTTTCCCTGACATATCACCAAGCTACCTAACAACCAACCCACCCATATATGTCATGTCTTTCCTTTCCCTGACATATCACCAAGCTACAACCCACCCATATCTGTTGTGAAATACTCCAGTACACTGAACGTCCATCCTCTGTAGAAAGCATAGCACTGGTACATATCAAACATGTCCGCTGCAAACAACATGGCTTCCTGACCTCCGACACCTGCGGAGAATTCCATGATGACATCATTGTCGTCAGTTTCCTCAGAGGGCATCAATAGGTCAATCAACTGGAAAAAGGAGAGAGAGAGAAAATAAAATGGTGTAAGTAATGTAATGTATAACTTACTTAATCCCCGACTTGTTCCGTTGATTCCCATACTTTTACTGATGTAGAGGTGTTGCGGTATACTGGATAAGTCTCTAATTGTGAAACACATGGTACAGCGTATGAACCCCTGCCGCAGCACTAATATCCCTTGGCTTGACACTAATCTACACTTTTCACACTAGACACACGTGCAGAAAGTGGATTTATTATTACTTGAATGCACTGAGCGCTATGGTTGCCGGAGCTATATATGACGAGTTTCGTTGCAAAACGTGTATCTCCATTTTAGACGTTTTGCCATGAGTTTTTGCAAGGACAAGTCATGAAATAATGTATGAAATTATTAATTCACTTGTATTTAAAGCAACGGTCCCTTGAAAAGAAATCTGTATTTTTTAAAAACTGTTTAAAATCATTCTCTTTAATAGTAGTCAGGTAAAATAAACTACAATTGTGACCCTCCACCTCAAAACGACCAATAAGTCGCAATGGGCATTTTTAGAGTAAACAGCTGAAAAATGAGTTTTGGGGTGGAAATTTGGATTTTAACTTTTCTGTATGTTCTGAAACTTCATTTATTAATCTCCCATCTTACAAAATTTCAGGTTAAAATACCTTGTTGAAATATGTTTTTACTCTCACTCAAAATGACCATGTTTTCCTGGACATTCTAACTCTGTGTGTCAACTTGCTGGGATTGAACTTCACATCGCTTTTCTGGTACAGCTTAAAAACTATGCACTGTCTGATATTCAACATCAAAAGAAACAAAGAAATATATCTATTCTGAAGGTATGGAAAGTATCAACCCAATCCAAGTAGTACTTCACAGTGTATGCTAGGGAGTTTGGACTAAACCTTTTGTGAGACAAACAGTAGGACACAGATTAGGCGCTCTTAAATGGTCACTCTTCTTTAGAGCCTGTTTTCTCTATTGTTTTGGTCATTAGCCTGTCTGACACGTTGACATTCTCATTGTAATTTACAAGGGTTTGCTTAGTCCATACAAGACAAGTTATATCTCATTTTAAAGCTTAGAATCTAAGCTTTCAAACTGTGTTGAAATTTAAAAAACCCACATTTCCGACTTATTGGTCATTTTGTGGTGGAGGGTCACAACTGATCAATGAGAAGCTCAAAAATCATTCATTAACCTTTACCCAAATACTCTTCATCTTACAGGACATAAACTATAGAGATCCAGTCTGCAATATCAACTAAAATGATCTATAACTATTTTTTTTAAATCGAAACTTTATAGCAAGGTGCATTCTCCTATTTACGAGATCAGAAAAGTTCGTCAAGATCCGTCTCTATAACCTTTCATGGGACATGAAAAACAAATAATAAAATGTAGAGCTACTATGATTTGAAAAACTCAATATAATCTCCATGTGTTTTTAACCCTTTGAGTACTGAAGTCTTTCATTTCCCTTGGCAAAGACTACACAGTTACCGTCGTAGGCCATGGCTTAACCTTTTGACCCCTGAATAACCTTTGAACCTTACCTCTTCTGATATATCTTCCACCTTTGCCTCAAGCTCGTCCTTCTCTGCTGCTGCTAATTCCTGCATCTCCTTGTCTTGGCTAGAGTCTGATGATCCTACCAAAGAAAACAGAGTTGAAGGGATGATCAGACCTTATTATCTTTATCATTATTATCATCATTATTATCCCTTTCAGGACAGGAATTATTTAAGGGCTAAATTGATCACATTTTGTTCTTCAAATTGGCAACAACAGTATTTTTCTTTTAGTGCTACATAGTTCTGAAAGGTGTAATGTCTTTGAAAAAAATATACATGGTTAAAAGAATTGTCCAAAAGTTGTAAAAGTTGCCAATTTCGATAAAAAACAATGATTTTGAACCTCTCAATGTGTTGCCAATTTAAGGATTTTAAAGATTATTCTCCTTTTTAAAATTCCTGGGATCAAACGCAATATGGTCATGTAACAGAAATGGACATAGTGTGTGCAGAAATTTTTGCTCTTTCTACTAATGCATCTGGTATATTTTTCAGGGCTCTGAATCAAAAGTTATTGAGCGAAACCACAAAATGTGGTCAACTGTCTCGAAAGGGTTATCAAGTGTTATTCAGTGATGTAGTCAAGGCCGGCACTTCCCAGTCACGAGGCTGCTGAATATTCTTAGCTTCCACAGGTTTCATACACATGACTAGGTCCAAGGCTGAGCCTTAGGCCAAGGCCACTAAAATAAGATTTGGAAGTTGGACTCAAATTCATCAATCTTATTAATCATTATCAGTATTTTTATTGTTTTTACTTTCATCATCATTATTATAATTAGGTGATCTGTCGTAGTCGACAGATCACCTCTTATATTCGTCAGAATTTTCTTTCTTTATTTCTTTATTATTATTTATTTATTTTTATTTTCTCCCTCTTTCTTGTTGCAACGAAATCTCAAAAACTTTTCAGTCAATTTTCATGACATTTCCGTCAGTCATCAGGTCATATAAGGTCAAGCTTCAAAATCTTTTTCAAGGTCATCAGGTCATGGTGACGTCATCCAGGCGCCATTTTGTGAAATCACATTATCAATCATATCTTCATAACGAGTCATCAAAAATGAATAATATTTGACACACATAAACTTCAGGTCAAGGGTCAACATAAAATGTCATCAAAATCCGCGCACGTACGCGCGCGTCAAAATTTAGAAATGCTCAAAATCATTTTTTAATCAAATTACAGTACGGTTCAGGACATTTTAAGCATTTAAAAATTTTCCGTCCGTGCGCGTCCGTGTGCGCGTTATGCGCGCGCGCAGCGCGTACATGACGTAAAAACGCCGTTTTTTCGCATGGTATGTCTTTCTGACACTATTCTTGACAATTTCCAACTATTTAAAGTCATTATCGACCTTCCATAATGCCACACGCGCGCGTCATACTTTAAAATTCGTGCGCGCGTCAATGGGCATTCTAATGTAAAATGTGGTAAAAACATGCCTATATAGAATCCGCCATAGCTCGTCAGAATGGGCGGAAACCCCCCAATTTCTTTACATATTCTGAAAGCCTGGGAGTTGTAGATTTGAATTCATGCAGAATTTTTGCCGATCGCATGGTCTGACGTCATCATATTTCCATATGAATTCAAAAAAATGATTTTAAAAAAATGACGTCATCAGTTTTGTATTCATTTGATAATATTTCAGTAATAGGGGGTCTATTTTCTTCCAAATTTTGATATGTTTATAGCTGAGACAATTCTCTACAAGATCAGTCACCACGGTTTTTCATTAAGATGACGTCATCACAGTGAAATTTTCAATTAAAAACGACGTGTCAGAATTTCCCCTATTTGCGTGTTATGTCTATGGAAGATGATTTTTTTTCGAACCATGAATCTACATGACATCGTTCTCTGAGCAGTATCTCAGTTATTTTTCGTCTATTTCCTTCCAGATTTTAATATGTTGTAGCCTGATAAATACTCTTTCTATGAGGGTTCGGTTTTTTCAATCTAATGTCGGGATCATTGTCAGTTTTAAACTACAAAATGTGATTTGAGAATCCCGTTTTTCGTTTACGTGTTATCTCTATGGGAAATATTTTGGTCTATTGGTCAAAGCACTTGCCTCCCATTCCGGTGACCCAGGTTCGATCCCCGGTGGGTCCATAATTTTTTTTTTTTTTTTTTTTTGCTTCTTTTTGCCTGTCATTTTACCATCCTCTTCGACTATTATAACATAAACAATCACAAATCATGTAATAAACTGCCTTATTTTCCGTGTTATATCTATTAGACTGTAGTGTGCAGTAGTTTGTGTAGAACCCTACGGAAATTGTGATTCCCTGTCGTGTATTCGAGCTATGGGATTTATCTCCCAGTATCCTGCAATATCAAATAGTCCTATTTGATATCACAATTTCTCAAAATTGGCTTAGTCAATTATCTTCAAATTTTTGTCAGTCATCAGTCCTAATAAGGTCAAGTTCCCGCATCTTTTTCAAGGTCATCAGATTATTGTGACGTCATCCAGGCGCCATTTTGTAAAAATCAACTAATGATCGTATCTTCTTCACGAAATGTCATCTCTCTTTGATATTTGGCATGGCTAAGGTCAATGTCATTTCAGTCATTGTCATCACCATTATCATTATCATCATCATGATTATCATCAACATCATTATCATCATCACTGTGATGATATTCATGATGATAATGATTATCATCAGCATCATTATCATCACCATCAATCATCATCGTTATCACCATCATCATCATGATTATCATCGTCATTATATTATCATCCACATCATTATCATCACTGTCATGATATAATCATCATCATTATGATTATCATCAACATCATTATCATTACTGTCATGATGATATTCATGATGATGATGATGATTATCATCAACATCATTATCATTGTCATGATATCCACGAATCATCCAAAATTCATGTTCACACACTTTATGCCCCATTGAAACAAAGGGGGCGCTATTTCACTAAAAGATGTAGTAGCTAGAGCCTACGAATTGAAAATGCTAGGAAAAGGCTGAAATCATAAAAATCTTGATTAGATTCATTACAATTAATGTCGTGATATCAACGTCATCTTTCACATTATCATTTTGTCATTCGTCTTCCTCAAAAATATCAAGATCAAAAGACAGATCACCTAATTCGTCTTCAGTGACGAATTCAATGTCTAGTTATTATTATTTTTAATTAGGCCAAGGCCACTAAAATAAGATTTGGAAGTTGGACTCAAATTCATCAATGTTATTAATCATTATCAGTATTTTTATTGTTTTTACTTTCATCATCATTATTATAATTATTATTTTTACTATAATTATAATTATTTTAATTTTATCATTATTAATATTTTTATTGTTGTTTTATTAAAATTAATTTAATCATTAGTATCATTATCATTATTGTCATTATTGATATTATTATTATTACATGTATCATCATCTTTTCTATAAAACAAAGAAGAAAATATTTGAATACCTTGAATGAGACGCTGAAGCTCATCAATCTCTTCCTCTGTCGATATCAGCTCCTCCCATTTATCAAGCACAGCTCCCAGCTCCATCATGGATCCTCTTAGCTCCTTCTGCCTGGAGTCTGACAAAGCATCCCCTCCCTAAGACGAAAATATGTTCAAGCTCATTTACACATGACGAAAAAAATAGAAAATGTGGGAGCAAATAAAATGAAATATGCATAGTGTGCCTAACATTTAATAATAATAATAATAATAATAATAATAATAATAATAATCTGCATTTATATGGCGCCTTTCCAGTTAGTAAACTGCTCAAAGCGCTTTACAGTGTATTATTACCCCAGTTATTGGATCCTACTACGGTTCTGCACTTATAGTGCACATTCTCCACTCCACAAGGGAGCATTCCAGTCTGGCTGCCATTTTACAGGCGCACATATAGTATTACTATTCCATGCAGTCACAGTGACATTCGCATCCTACCGGGTACCCATTTAACACCTGGGTGGAGTGTGGCAAATGTAGATTAATGTCTTGCCAAAGGACATTAGTGCCGCAGCTGGAGTTGAACCACGAACCATGTGATCCACAGTCCGGTGACATATCCACTAGACCACGACACCTCTACATTTCTGCATCTTACTGCACATAGAGGTCTTTGATGCGTCTTTATCTGCCATTCAAGTGTGAACGTGGCTTTTATATATTTTCCTGCAACCAGTTCAGATATAAGACTGCCTGTAGGTACCATGTACAGGGATGCACTCTTTAGGCTCTTCACTGACTGACCATTTCAGACCTTTTCTCTCCAATATGAATGGGGCTCTGACATATCTGGGACCCTTTGTCAGGCTGATTTAGTAAAAACCAACCGGAATCCCTTGAAGTATGGGCACTCACAAAAAGAATCACAGCAGAGTACGTCTATGGTAGATGTGAAGATATTTTTTCTTTTTTCATTCTCTTCTAGGGTTGGATATCTGATAATATATATCATCAGATAAACATCACTGCTTGCTAAGGGGGAATGGTTTGATATGATTGTACATGGATTTTGTTTGCTCTTAGAACACTACTCCTACTCCTTTCCTCTGCGAGTACAGTTCCATGACACATGCTCTGGAGAAAATTGTTCAGTGGTCAAGTTTCCACCCTACCAACTCCTCATGCCAATCCTGGACCAGACATGATACCTAAACCAACATAAAACCTAATTACAACCCAAACTATGTCATCAGATCAATGACACCAGGGGCCCGTTGCACAAAACTTGTGTTTGAACGTAACTCAGGAAAATCAAACGCAACTTTATATTCAGCCAATCAGAAGTGCGCATAAAGGACTTGCGTTTGATTTTTAGGAGTTGCGATTAATTGCAAGTTTTGTGCAATGGGCCCCAGAGCAAATATCGGGTCATCTCATGCTCAGATTACAGAATGGATAAAAATTCGCCTGCACCAGTCATCACATGTGTACCAAACGTAAAATGTAAAATTCTCTGCTAAATTGTACGAGGGCAGCTGCCTACAAAAATATAACACATACAAGTGCTGCAACCCCCCCCCAAAAAAAACCCCCAAAAACAAACAACAACCCAAAAACAAAAACAAAAACAAACAACTTTAATACCTGTAGAGTCTCTGAGATGGACTGGTGCTCTTTTCTCAGATGATCCATGTAGCATCTGAACTGTGGACTCTTGGGACATAAGGGATCACCAGTCTCATTGCCAGCATTGGATCCATAGGCCTGCACTCTACACAGGGGAGACTGGTAATCATTTCTCATGTCAATAGCTTTCAATGTGGAATACAACACTTTCGTTGAGATATGATGATGCCACCGTCTGTCCAATATCTGTTTACTTCTTTCTAATATAACTTTACTTGGACTGACATCAATGCAACCATTTTGTTTTTTCCAAAGAGAACAGACAGGGCTCTTCATACAGTAATGTGGTAGCTGCTTCATCCGTTTTAAATCCATACAAATTAATCTTTGTTGTTTGGAGGTTCCTGGGCTGCTTTGTGAAAACACTGATCGATTCATTCTGGTGTTGCAAGCATCCAAGGTATTAGACTTCTCTCTATGTGTCTTCATACTGGCAAGAGTATATACGCTGGGCCTTGGCATGTACCAATGACAGTAATTTGATGAAAACACCTGTTGACAGAGGCTATTACATGAAACAAGTTTTTGAGTGTGTCTGCTGATCTGTGTAGCATGCATGATGATGTTTATCATCTGTACATGGAAACCAGAAATCCTGTTAGGAAAGTCTTGGATACCCGTCCGTCCTGGAGAGAGAGAGAGAGAGAGACAGAGAGAAAGCGAGAGAGAAAGAGAGAGAGCAAGAGAATTAAAGTTATATATGACGTACAGACTCCAAAGAAAGTACAATCTGTAGAAATCCTGCTCATAAAAATACCCCCCAAAAATATGTAAAATATATAGTGTAAATGGAAAGATTAGGGAAAATAAAGATATTTCCTAGTTTCTCGTCTCCTCCTCCTTCCTTTTTTTGGGCCACCTCAATTTTGTTAATTTATTATTTGATATATTGTTAGAAACCTGAATAAATAAGATCTTAAACATCAACAGATAAGGAAGTAACTAAAAACATTAATATGATTCAATTTCACCTTGTTTTGGGCCTCTAGAGTGCATCCTGCACATACATAAAGGAAATTAAATTGAGAAATTTTGGGTCAAATTGACCCAATACTCAGAAAATTTTTATGAACAGGTAAAATATCATATATTAAATAACATTTTTGAAAAAAAATCCAGAAGAGAAACTGGAAAGTTGGTCTTACAGAAATTATAAAAAGGGGAAAAGAGACTTTTCAAAGGACTTGATACTTTATGACAAATGTTTGTTGATGGGCAAAATGATAGAAGAATAAAGACAAATAATAACATAAGGAAGACAGAAACTGAAGATGAAAGAAAGATAAAACATAAATAATAACACAAGAAAAGATAGAAGGAAAATAAAGATGTACATAGGAAAGGATAGAAGAAAAGATGAAAAAGGAAAAGAATAAAAAGAATAAGGGAAAAGAAGTAAGAAAAGATAGAATAAAAACAAAGAATGACATTAGGAAAGATAGAAAGAGAAGAATTAAAGGAAGAAAGATAAAGAAATACAAAGTTAATGACAGAAGAAAAGTATAGAAAACATAATTAAGGAAGAGAAAACTGATGATAGGAGGAACAAAGAATAACAAGGAAAGATAGAAAGAGAAAAATAAAATTACATAAGGAGAGATAGAAAGAGAAGATGAAAGAAAACTAAAATGCATTCAAATGATGGAAAAGGAAAATGATAGAACTTAGAAGGCTAAAAACAAAGAATAACATAAAGACATATATTTCTAAAAGAAGATGAAAGCAGAAGAATAAGAAAATGTATAAGGAAGAAGGAAAAGTGCATACCGAAGTTGACTTTTAATTCTTGGGTCAAGCTGCGCAAAGGCCAAAGGCGGATCCTTATCCGAGCGAGAATCAGCGTTGATGAGAAATTGCATTATAATAACGCTCTCCAAAATGTAAAGAAACCGTATTTTAAAATGCCGTTTTTGTATTGATTCATGAATCATGAAGCCTTAACGTGGCTGAGGATACCATTCGTTCATTTCGGCGAACACTATTGCATGCAGAGTCTATGCGAGGGGAAAGAAGACACCAATCATTAATACGTGTGTCGCAATGAAGCACTTCTTTGCGGAGTGAATGATCAGATGGTGGTTTCCTGAAGTTAACCCCGTAAATGCCAGTGACAGTGTCAGTGATGCTACTCTAGCTTCAAACTAGATGAATCTTCAACCACGCACGGTCGGAATTTATGCCTTCGCCATCACCAAACTGGAAATGTATGGCATACATGTACACTCTAAAAAGGATTGGTTCAACAAAATTACAAATCTTTTCACTTAAAAAGCACAGGAGACAGAAAATTTATTTCATTTCATTTTCAAATAAAAAACTTACCATTGATGACTTACAATCATCAAATACACGAAGGAAATATATATTTTATAGCAAATAGACCACTGTCCCCTTGAAATTTCTAAAATAGGTAGGCCTACATGTAGACTCCATACATCATGAACCATTTTCATGTATACATATAATGACCTCTATGACCTTTGAACTTTGACCTTGAGACCCTAAAATCTAAGCATACATGGGCCAAGTTAGAATAGAAGCTGATCCGTCAAACAGTTCTGAAGTTATTGCGAGAACGAACCATTTTAATGTATATAATGACCTCTATGACCTTTGAACTTTGACCTTAAGACCCTAAAATCTAATGAGTTCATCGTCCCTCACATATGCATACATGGGCCAAGTTAGAACAAACCATTTTTATGTACATAATCATGACCTCTGGCTCTGTGACCTTTGACCTTTGACCTTGTTATGTATGACGTCTGAATCAAGACTATTATGTACGAAGCCTGGATAGAGGCTTTTGGGTTTTGGAAACGATTAAAAGACATGAAATGTCCGAGCGCCTCGATTGTGTCTTCATTGAAGGTTAACTTAAACGTTGATGCCCCAAGTACAACCATGTCACAAACATAATATTGGCGACGAGGATTCGGATTGATTAGTTTGGTTGCCGCAGTTTGCTGAAAAAAGACTGGAAAATAGTTTTTTTTCCAGCGGAGAGCGACATCTTTGCATGTGTGTTGGAACGCCAGATGTCATCAGCCCTAACTTTAGCTGCGCAGTACGGTATGTCTATGAACGCTTTTGCAGTACCGGTACAGCACAGCTAGCGAGTGAGTACTTCTATAACTCGTATTCAGCAGATTAACCGAACTAATGAAGTTAGCCTGTTATTAATGAAACTCTTTTGCCAAGAGCTCCATGCAGCCATTAAATCGTACTTGGGTCAATGCCTTCCATTATCTTTCCATTAACTTTAGCCACAGTTGAGTTGGTGAATGGTGATTGTGCCAGCCATGCCAGCCTGACTTTCAACTTTACGATTATTCAAGAATCAAAGTAAGGTCCAGCCCAGCCCATGCAAGGTCCAGCCTAGCCCATGCAGGATGCAGCCTAAGTTCCAGCCTAGCTCAGTTGGTCAAAGCCCTGCCCTGTTCCAGAATCCGGGTTCCTGCAACTAGATCTACTGCAGCGTAGACTAGTCACTAGATGGGGAAGTGTTCATAGCCTGAAGTTGAAGTTGTTGCTTCATTATTTGCATTCCACCGTGAACTAGAAGTAGGACCAGGAACCAGTTTAGTTACAGTGTCGGCTCATATTCGCAATTTGTACTCGCAACACAGCCAAGTGAAAGCCAGCCGTGCTCATCATGAATTGATGGTGATATTGATGCAAACACATAAACATTCAAAAACTCATTTGACATTAGGCCTATTGCCCATTGTCATGCTATTGAAATACATGCACGTCCATGACTGAAGTTTGATTCAAGTGTAATGTTTTGGTAACAAAGTATATTGACATAATCAGATGCTATATTTGTTTAGATCCAGAGGAAAATTTTGGAGTATGTGGGCTTACATGTAAGTAGGTCTATATCGATGTTTTAACATCAATTTCAGGTTTTGCATTGTATTAACAGTATTAATATTTAGATAATAGTTACAACAGGTCTAGTCTTTGCAGTCTAGTCCAGGTTTGAACAGTTTGATCATATAGTAGGTTGTAAATTGCTTGTCTAAATAAGTTGTATATTTCAGTATGTGGTAAAAGTACAAGTGGGATAAAGTCCAACATTTATGCAACTTTTGTTTTCTTTTCCACAGCATACATTTTGCCTGAAGTATTTTATGCGAGTTACAGTATAATTTTTGCCAAGTGTTTGTTTGTTTTGCATAGATTCTAGACAGTGAGTGTTCATTACAAGCTTAATGTTCCTTACATAAGGCCATGGCAACACAGCAAATGTTTGGTAATGTCCCTCAGTTGGACTCGGGGTATAAATTTGAAGAATGGACAGAGGTTCTTGAGTCATGGTTTATAGCTAATGATATCACAGCAGATGTAAAGAAGAAAGGTATTTTCTTATCAGGATTAGGAAGTAAATCCTACGCCACATTACGTGCATTGTTGCAGCCTAGCAAACCAGTTGAAAAAACTTACACAGAATGTAAGGATACCCTGTCAGAACACTTTGCCCCTAAACCAACTGAAATAGTCCAAAGGTATAGGTTTTATACTTGTATTCAAGAATCACATGAAACAATCCCGCAATTTGTTGCTCGTTTACGGCAGATGAGTGAAGGATGCAGGTTCAAGGAATTGAATAATATGCTTCGGGATCGTCTCGTAGTTGGTTGTAAGGACAAAGCTACACAAAGAAAGCTTCTTGGAGAATCAGAACTAACATTTGATAAAGCTTTGAAAATAGCCATAGCCATGGAAATAGCGAATAGAGATGTTGAACAATTGCACTCCAACGACATAGGTAGTGAAGTCAAAGAGGTTCACAAGCTAAGAACCGCGCAGGTGAAAGAAAAGTCTTCAAGCAAGTGGAAGTTTAAGTCTCCGGTGAAGGAAAAGCCTGCAGGTCAGGGAACTGACAAGAAATCTAAGTGTTGGCGTTGTGGATCAACAAAACATGTTCCGCAATCCTGTCCGTTTCAGAGAGAGAAATGCTTTCTATGCCAGGAAATTGGACATACTAAAAGCCAATGCAAAGCAGTGAAAGAGTTCCGAGCGAAACACGCATGGAAAAAGAAACCACAACAGTCGCATCATTTGGAGAATGATCAAGTGCCACAAGTGGCAGAAGAGGAACGTTATTTTGGTGATAATTTAAGCCACATTGAAGGTGCTATGCTAAACAAGATCGCAATCCCGCCATACCAAGCTTCAGTATTGGTAAATGGTAGATGCCTTCAAATGGAGGTAGATACAGGCAGCCCCTGGACACTTATGTCAGCAGAGACATTCAGTCTTTGTGGTGATCAGTCAGACTTGGATCAGTCAAATGCCATGTTGAGGACATACACTGAAAACAAGGTACCAATCATTGGAGAAGCTACCGTTGAAGTTCAGTTTCATGCTGATCAAGCCCCTAAGAAATTACCCTTGATAGTGGTTGAAAAGGGGATAAGCTTGTTAGGTCGTGATTGGTTTGAGGAATCGACTGTGCCACTGATCCAGGTGCCAAGCGTTCAGCAAGCCCCAAAGCCAGATGACAGTGTAAACAATGTACAGAGTGTACTTGATGAAATGCTCAAGAAGCACAATGACGTGTTTGACTGTTCGAAACTAGGCAAGTTGCAAGGTTTTCAAGCAAAGGTCTATCCTCTTCAAGCTACCAATGAAGTCCATTTCTATAAGGCTTCGCCAGTTCCTTACGCAAATAGGCGTAAAGTTGATGATGCCCTAGATGATCTGTTGGATCAAGGAGTAATAGAACCAGTGAAATTCAGTAATTATGCCTGCCCCATTGTGGTTGTGAACAAACCAGATGGTAAAGTCAGAGTCTGTGGTAATTACAAACTCACAGCAAACAAGGTTCTGAAATTGGAGAAGTATCCAATACCTTCCTTAGAGGACATGCTTCAAGATTTGGAAGGAGGTCAAAAGTTCACAAAGCTTGATCTCTCTCACGCATACCACCAAGTTGAATTGGACCCAGAAACAAGACACTACACTACTATCAATACCCACAGAGGATTGTATCAGTACACCAGATTACCTTTTGGTATAGCCAGTGCTCCAGCATTGTTCCAGAGAACAATGGAGACACTTGTAGGAGATATTCCGATGTGTCGTCCATACCTCGATGACATCATAATCAGTGGTAAAACAGATGAGGATCATTTGTTCAATCTAGAAACTGTACTCAAACGTCTGAAGGACAATGGTCTACGTTTGAAGAAGGAGAAATGTGTTTTCCTTCAAGAGAGTGTCCAGTATCTAGGTCACCAGATAAATCGAAATGGTATTAGCCCACTGCCTGAGAAACTGGAAGCCATTCAACAGGCACCGCGTCCAGTCAATCAGACGCAATTGCAAGCCTATATTGGTCTGCTTGGATACTACAGGAGATTTATCCCTAGTCTCAGTGCAGCGATAGCGCCTCTTACAGAGTTGTTGAGAGCAGAGTATGCTTCTACAAAGAGCACAGGAAAAAAGAGAAGTCCTGATGAACCAGACCCAAAGTTCAAGTGGACTCAGAAACAGGAGGATTCTTTCCAGAAGTCAAAGAAGCTCCTGCAACACCAAAGTGTTTTGGCACACTTTGACTCAAGCAAGCCCGTCTTGTTGCAAGTTGATGCTAGTCCGTATGGACTTGGAGCAGTGATTAGTCAGGAGGATTCTGATGGTCAAGAGCATCCAGTCGCATTTGCATCAAGATCCCTATCAGACAGTGAAAAGAACTATGCACAGTTCGAAAAAGAAGGATTGTCTGTCATCTTTGGTCTGAAGAAGTTCCATAAATATCTATATGGAAGAAAATTCACTATAATCACAGATCACAAGCCCCTACTTGGCGTATTTGGACAAAAGCCAGCAAGTCCGATGGCTTCAGCGAGACTGTCAAGATGGCACATGATCTTATCAGCATATGATTATGCAATTGTCTACAAAGAAGGAAAGAGACACCAGAACGCTGATGGGTTGTCTAGATTGCCAGTGCCTTCAACTGAAGCAAGTAAATGGCCAAATGAGGACTTAGCAGAGTTGAGTGATCTGCAGCCAGGAAGAGTCAACGTGTTGTTTGACATAGACTCGAGGCCAGTTGATGCTTGTGAAGTCAAACAAAAGACTAGCAAGGACCCAACATTGCAGAAGGTCAAGCATTACATTATGCAAGGATGGCCAAATTCTAGAAATCTGGATGATGAAGTTCGCCCATTTGCTCAGAAGAAAACCGAGTTGAGTATAGAAGATGGTGTTCTTCTATGGGGACAGAGAGTTGTCATACCCCAGGATCGTGATCTGCGCAACAGGATAGCAGATGAGCTTCATGCTACACATCCTGGCATAGTTAAAATGAAGGTACTAGCTCGTTCATTTGTTTGGTGGCCCGGAATAGACAGATGTCTTGAACAGAAAGTTCGAACTTGTTCAGTGTGCCAGGAACATCAGAACAACCCTCAAGCAACTCCTATTCATCCTTGGGAGTTCCCAGAAAAACCATGGATGAGAATACACATAGACTACGCTTCAATTGAGAACCAAGATGTTCTAATTGTGGTAGATGCACACAGCAAGTGGATAGAAGCTGTTAGAGTGCCTCAGGCAACCGCTTCTGCTACAGTAACTGTTATGAGACGCCTCTTCGCTACACATGGGATTCCTGAAACGTTGGTTAGTGACAATGGGACTCAATTCATTTCAGAAGAGTTTACCAAGTTTCTCACTGATAACAACATCGAACATGTGCAAACAGCCCCTCACCACCCATCAAGTAATGGTTTAGCGGAGAGAGCTGTTCAGACAGTAAAGAGAGGTGTCAAGAAGACAAGTGGAAAGAATTTGGAGATGAGAATCCAAAAATTCTTGTTGACATACCGGATCACACCACAAGAAACCACCGGTACATGCCCCAGTGAACTTCTGTACAAGAGAAGGATTAGAAGCAGATTAGACCAAGTCCGTCCAGACTTGACAAGGACTGTGAAACGAAAACAATCTGCCATGAAACAGAGGTCAGACAACAGGACCAAACAGAGAAGTTACAACATTCAAGACCATGTTCTAGTGAAGAATTTCGCTTCTGGTCCAACATGGTTATATGGTCAAGTAGCTGAGATACTTAGTGAATCTATGTATATTGTGAAATTGACAGATGGTCGCATGGTCAGACGTCATGTTGATCACATTAGAGGTTATACTCCTGCTCATCCTGTTGATGCTCCACCCCAAGACCTTGAGCCGATGGAAGAAGTTCCAAGGCCAAACATTCCACACATTCCAGATAATAGAAATACTTCTGAGAATGTAACATCTACCCCAGATGAAACCTTGTCAAACCCTAGACAAGAGTCACATGAGAATAGTGATGCCCCTACAGTTTCAGTATCTAATACTGACACACAGGAAACTGCAAAAAGAGTATCACAAAGGAACAGAAAAACACCTGCAAAGTATGATGATTACATAATATATAAGTAGGTTAAAATCACGTACACACACACAAGAGAACAAAACAAAATTCAGTTTTGGATTACATATATTAATATGGCAGTTTTAACTCATATCAAATAATTGATATTTATACCATTTATACTATCAATCAGAAACAGACAGTGCAAAACAGACAGTTTAAAAAATAATGTGACGGATAAAATATAACAAGGTACAAATGTATGTTGGAAGAGGAATAGTTTGCAAGATACACCTAATTGTATTTATGCCAAGTTGAACTATTGTAGATCACATTTTATCTTTATTTTTGGTGTAAAACAGGTTTTTATTATTGGTATTGCATAAGGTGAAAAAACACAAATATACATTATACACACTTACAGAAGTGCGGTAATTTTTAGTGTCACATAACTGATCAAATCATTGTTCTTCAGCCATGAAAGCTAATTTTGTGCATTCATAACGGATGTTGATGTTTTAATAGTAAACACGTGTATTGTTTTACATTTTCTTAGAAATATATTTTATGATGGAAATGTTTTTTCTATTTCTGATCATTCTTATGCCAGAAGATTACTTAGTTGATAAAGGTTGCATCCAATCAGTTTTGTATCAAAAGGGAAGTATTGTTCCTAAGGTCTCGACGAAAGTTTGATTGGGTAATAGGTTGTTACACCAGTGGAGATATTTTGTTGTATTTAAATACATGTATCTGTATGCCATGTTGCTAGTCATGTTATGTTGGAAAGGTTTTGACTAGATTCCTGTCGTGCAAAGGTCACATGTCTGTATAAGTATTTTGCAAGAAACTTGGATTATACTGTTTTATAGATATACCATAACCTGCATATCACATCCGGGTAGATACAGGTATTTATTTTTTTTGGTACTGTGTTCTTTGCTAAAAGGGGAGGAATGTTATGTATGACGTCTGAATCAAGACTATTATGTACGAAGCCTGGATAGAGGCTTTTGGGTTTTGGAAACGATTAAAAGACATGAAATGTCCGAGCGCCTCGATTGTGTCTTCATTGAAGGTTAACTTAAACGTTGATGCCCCAAGTACAACCATGTCACAAACATAATAGACCTTGAGACCCCAAAATCAATCAGTTCATCGTCCCTCCCATATGCATACATGGGCCAAGTTACAAACTGATCAAAAAAACGGTTCTGAACGAAAAGGGGATGGACGGACTGACGACCCAAAAACATATTTTTAATTTAAAATTTATGCCTCCGGCACCACCTACGGTGGGCGGAGGCATAAAAATGCTTGAAAATGAAAGCACCCTTAGATCTAAACACAATTTCATGAATATTCACTAACATGTACCATCCCATGATTTAAACAAATCTCGTGTCGTGCGGCGACGCATCCACTCCTGCATGCATTGCAAGACCAGACTTGACAAGAGTCTGCCCAGCTTAAAATCACCAATGAAACTTTACACACATTTTAATGAATGGGACCTAACAAAAACAAAGACGGTTTCCTTTACACTCTAAAAAAGCATCAAACATTCACACATGGTATAAAAACCAAATTATTTCGTTTAGCAATTTCGGTTGTTATCTTCAATCAATATACATGCAATATCATTTCGGGAATTAACTAAAACTATACAAGAACATTTTTCTGGTCGTACCCAGTAGAACCGTCGTGGACGTCGCCATGTTTTCCCACAATCCCAACTTTACAGATTGTTCTCAATTCTCACTCATATAATTATCCTGTGTATAACGTACAAGTTTGGCAAAAATGAGAGCCCGGTCTTATTAATTTGACTGATGTTTACGTACATATGAACTGTACATGTTGTCACCGGGAGTTGTGTACATGTACTTGACTTGAGATCTGACTTGACAGTGACACAAGTTTTGGTGGAAGAAACAACTTTTGGGCATTTTTTCCTGCTTCAGATTTCCAGGTAGGGTCCTCATGCTTATTTTATTACTGTGAGACAAGAACAAGACAAGTCAAGGTGTCTGTATGTAAGAAGTCAACTGAGCTGAGCGTTGAGTGAGCTTGGTGAGCAGTGAGTGAGTGAGCAGTGACGCCGTGCTTGAGACCTGAGCCTGATTGGGGGGCGGGGAGGAAGGAGATGACAAAAAATAGACTGCTGTTAGTAATACTATTACTAGTAGTAGTAAGAGAGAGGCTGCACGAATTGGCATTCTCGTGAAATAAGCCACCCCGCATTCACTAGGCTCGCCAAGCCAAAAATTTCACTTCTTTAAATTAATATTACAAATCCAAGGTCAAAAATGGCAATAAATTAAACTTAATGACATAAGCTAGGTATGTGAAATGAAAATTTCAGATCGATTAATTCTTGACAAATTTGGTATCAACAGAAAGGTGTAGGAAAGAGAAATGCAGTAGTTTTTGAATTATTCAAATTGGATGGATATTTATGAAATTAGGGCACTTTACATATCACAAAACACTGTTTTTTTTGGTCCCGCGAATTGTACAGTAATTCAATACGGCAAATAAAAATGTTGTGACCAATATACATCCCAAACGACCTTAAAAATTACCTAACTTCATCCTATCCTGAAAAGTTTGGTACCCCTGGTCAGCTTATTAGAACATGAATTTGTCAACAAAAACAGAACAGCATTTCACTAACACACTTCATATTTCTGATAATTACCTTAATATGGGATATTGCCATAATATTTTGATGAAGAAAAACAATTGTCTATTAATGAAATTTAGCATCGAAATCTCATCACTTTTGTATATCCATCGTCAAAATTCACATGCTAACGCCAACGGGTTAACCCACGGATCTCCGCCGCCGCTGCTTCGCGGTGGAGTGAGCTAACGTGTATACATAGTTCTGACATGGAAAATTTCGCAAAGTAAAAAAATTATTTCGCAACGATAAATTTCCATTAAACTTCTTTAATGTGTTAAATATGAATGAAAATGAATTTGTAAATAATTGAAATCAATTAAATTTCTTACCTTCATGAAAAATAATGATGATTATGATGACTCAAAATTATCGCGGTAGTTCAGGCCCATGTGAAACAACGTCTGGAAATCCTTTTGACAAAATTTTTTTTTCACACACTAGTTCGTGGTCTCAGCTCTTCGTTGATACCCTTTTTGTGCATATTGACATGCAAATACGGGCACAGCGAAAGCTTTTGTCAGGGTACCCCTCACAGCATAACACGAAAGCTGGTAGAAAACGGAAACACAGTTTTGGAACCACTTTCGCGATGCAAGCGCACGGGCATTTCACATACCTACATAAGCAAATTCACCAATTTCCTGCTTCAAAAAGAGCCTCCAAAATGTAGAAAATCCAGCACCAAAGTAGACAGTTCTTCTGACGCCAAACCGTGCGTAAACGCCCCTAAATGACCTTAAACTAGCTATAATTATGTTTGCTCGATTACGTTAGCAATTAGTACAGTTACACAACTTCTAACCCAAATATGGTAAATTTGAATTTTCCGCGCGCCGACCAAGTTTCAGTCGCTAGGCTTGCACAAGGTGCAAACAATATTTTGAATTCCGAACGAATACGAAATGACTAATTTCAGCCTCAAATGATGTAAAATACCTCTTTTTCACGATAATGTTGCTCAGATATCTGCTAACGATGATGATTTCATCATTCCTAGACTCTTGAACGTATTATTTGATGTTTTTCTTGTCTTTCGCAGTGTATCATTAATCTGCCCACGCGCGAAGCTCATCCCGCACACGTTACCATACAATGACCGTAACACAAGCACACGTATGCACTGCACTGAGATTCGTTCACTGCATTGCGATCGCGCACTCTCAATCTCTCTCCAGCTCTCCCGTCACTCTTTCTCTCTTTCCCCACACCCATGACCAGCACTCGGAGAGCTTCCATTGTACAAAGATATGTTTTGCTTTTTCCCCCTCACTGTTACCATAGTTTGTTTGTTTGTGTGTTTGCTTTTATTTGTATACTTTTATAGACTGTTATTATCCATAATGACCGTACCACACTGCACGAGCTACATTGTAGTGAAATGATTCACCTCCTGCCTGGGGAGCGTTTCATCAAGCGTTTTTACTGACAAATTTGCTCTCAGCCAATCAGATTCCAGGATTTCAGTAGCTTATAACAGTTGTCGATAAAAATCACTGACCCGTACGTTTGATGAAACGCTCCGCTGTTTATTCACATGTACATACATCATGAAATTGCGATTGCGCACTCTCGATCTCTCTCTCTCTCTAGCTCTCACGTATACCGTACGCCATGCTTTCTCTCTAGCTCTCTCTCCGGCTTCCACGATCTGCCACCACGACACTCGCAGAACAGAGCTTCCATTGTACACTTGTGTATCATGCATGCCATGCATGACATGTTTTGCTTTTTTCCCCTCACTGTTTACCATAGTTATAGACTGTTATCCAGTCACCTTTACTAAAATATCCTTCTGAAACACTTTGCACACTCATACGGTAGTGTGTGCACCTTGACGTTGTGTGTAGTAAAATGTAAAACGAGGACTGTTTTCGAGACTAGCTCCGCGACGGGCCCTGCGTGGACTCATGAATATTCATATCTCTTTAGCGATATCATAAGTAAAGCGCGCGATCTCAGAGCAAATATGACGTCATCTTTCCACAGTTTTCCCTCTATTTTTAAGATGGCTACAGCTATGGACCTCTAACCGGATTTATATGAACTTAAAAATCATGTTCTATCCACACATGCTTGTCAAAGTCGTAAAAGTGTCGAATAAGACAAATATCCTGGTTTTTGTCTATATTTTCAAGTGTACTGGGGTGACATAGCTTGACATCTGACGCATTGTACTCTATCAAAAGTTCTTTGACTGAAGTTAGAGACTATATTTTTAGGGTCAACCAGTTGCCAATTAGAAGGATTTTTAGTGATCACCCCGAAGCGCCCTCTCTGAAACCCGCGTATTCCACGTATTAACTCTATGGTGCGATGTTCGTTTTTTACGTTGGCGATCATTTGTGCTTCTGCGGTGGAAGGTTTTGGGCCGAGTATCCGCCATTTTATGGATATATTGTAGACACAAACGTAAGTACGCTAAAAGATCGTAATTGCAGCTATGTCTTTTATTGAAAAAACGTAGTTATTTCATGGACCTCTTACAATAAGTATTTTTAAACTACAAATTTCTTAGTTCCAACATTCACAAATTTCTTAGTCCCACATGCAACAATTCTGACATGTCTGACAACGTACGCGGACGTGCGCGTTTAGGTAGGCGTCAGGGTATCGCACGGACGATCTGTCAGTGCTACATTCACTTTGTACATGCAGTTTATTGCGTGTAATTGCCTATGACTGAGGGTTCACATCCTCCATTGACTTTAGTCACTGCAGATGTGTGTTGTGTGTACACACTCGATCATATGAGTCATATTATGACCAGTAGCTTATTTCACGAGAAGGCCCACGAATTTGAAAGAAATGAGATTGTAGACCGATACATCATGTAGTCTCAGTACTAGAGATGGCTGATATCGGAGACTCTGATCATGCTGATCACTCTCTCCCAATTATTTATGAATTAATAATTGGACTTTGGACTCTGGAGACTGAGGGAAAAAGTTAGGCTTAGCTTACAAAAAAGTGAAAAGGATAAGAAACAACACCAACAGCAACAACAAGGCAATTTATCCCACTTTCCCGGCCAAATGTTTGCTTCATCGAGGTCAGAAACCCATTTGTTTTGTGTGTGGGTCATCGGGTCATAACAGATGGACCTCTAAAGTTGAAGAGGTAGAAACACCAAAATAATCAGCAAAATTCTCGAAAAATAGATCTACGGTTCTGTTAAGAATTCGAGGATGATCAATTTCATGACAATTTTTTTCAGATCGAAGGATCGACAATGATTAAAACAATTAAAGCCTATTTAGCTGTACTTCGGGGGGGGGGGGGGGGGGGCACTCAGTATAATGACCCCCTTTTTCAACGGCTGATCGCCGTTCTCAAGATACCCGATTTCTTTTAACTGCCATTCCGAAGACCCTCGAAAACGCAATGCCCCGTAAGACACCCTCTGATCTGTTCCCTAGCCTTAAAATGACCCTCTTTTAACGGGGTCATCCCTATAGCTAGAATGTCCGATAGTAAGCGGGTCCGATAGACCGACACCCAATAGATAGAAGGTTCGATAGACCGAATGTACGAGAGGGTCCAGTAGACAGAAGGTTCTATAGACCGAATCGGCAGGAGGGTCCAAAAGTCCGAAGGTTCTATAGATCGAATGACCAACGGGTCCGATAGTCAGAAGGTCCGATAGATAGAAGGTTCGATAGTCCGAATGTACATGAGGGTCCAATAGACAGAAGGTTCTATAGACCGAATCGGCAAAAGGGTCCGATAGTCCGAAGGTTCAGTAGGGGTCCGATAGTTAGAAGGTCCGATAGACCGACAATAAATACGTAGGGTAAAATATAGTGGATGAAATGATAAGTGGGTAAAACATAAGTGGTTAAAATAAGTGGGGGCGTTCCAACCAAAGAAAAAGCAAAAAAGGAAGAGGTTGAAAAGGAAAGAAGAAAAGAAAAGAAAGGAAAAGAAGAAATCAGAAAGGAAAGAGAAGAAAACAAAAATTCAAAAACTTCGCTCACTAGCATTAATTTACCAATGCCCATTATATTTTCATTATTGATATTAGTTATTAGTATAATCACCATATAAACCAATGCCAATTATATTAATACAATGTAAGTCATATTCTTATGGAAGTTATTTGGTTTGCATCTTGAATCTCTAGCTAATGTTATGCTATTTTCTACTCAAAGAATGTTAGCAACATAACTGAAAGGAATCGAGCGGCATGCAAGTTGACCTAAAGGGGCTAAAGAGATGAATTTTCAGAAATAATGGCCTGTGACCAATAGTCTCTTCCCAATATGAGAACGGAAGATGCCGATAATATGTTACACAGATTATGAGAACGGAATAACAATACGCTAGAGAAACTATTCTCAGGATACAAAATTCTTCTTTTTTTCTCTCTCTCCCGTCCGTTCGCTTTGCTCGCTCAAATACATGTAAGTAGAAAATATATGTGTTGCACTAACACTCGGCTAAATAACTTTCATGGTATACAACTGCAACAAATGTATAAATCATCAGTAATTGAAACCTAATGTAAGCATGTAGAAAGTCTACCTAACATTTTAAATGCAAAGCAAAATCAATTTAATAAAAAGCTAGAGACCTATACTGTGTATCCTTAATGAATAAAGCATACTGTTAGGATAGAACTGAACCTCCAAAGTTATCATGCAGAGGAAAATAACCCAAAGCACTTCTGTACATTGTAACTTCTTTATATGCATGTTGCAATTGCCGCTGCTACGGCCTTTCGGTTTCTTGGAGATCGTGGCAAGGATGATCGGACTCGACTGACAGCTTTTCCCATCGCTTGCCGTGAAGTGTAGGGTTGTTCTTTGGCAGAATCAGCACCATCATCTTGCCCTTTCATTTTTTGGCGATAATTCTGGATACGAATATTTTCTTGGGCCCTGTGTAAAGCCCACTCCTGCTTATTCATTTTCCTTTTAGATGTCTTCCTTTGTTTTGCTTTTCGAAGCTTGTCTCTCTGCAAGTGCTCAGCATAGGCCTCAGGACTTGCTTTCAAGCGAGCTCGTCTCCTAGCAGCTCTTTCTTTATCAGTAAAAGGCATCCTGGGGGGGGGGGGGGGATAGAAAATTAGAACATGCTATATATTAATATTGATTGGAAATGTATACTGACAGTATAATTGTTTTACAAAGAATGGAGAGTATAACAGAACAAAAAGCATACAAGATTAGGTCTAATCCAAGGAAAAATTAACAAAAAATGTATGTGAAACCTGTATATAAACGCCACTCAAGGAAGACACAAAAAGTTATCTAATAATAGGCAGGTGGCCTAAATTATAAAAAAAAAGTTCAACACATAAAATGCTCTGAAGGGAAACAAAATGAGTGGCCTTATAATAAACAGCCTTAATAAGCAGATGGCCTTTATAGATAGGTGGCGGCTATACATGCAGCAGGGTTGACTGTATGATTACTATATAATTTAGTAATATTGATAATATTGACAATAATAATAGTACTAATAATAATAGTAATACTAATTATTATTATTGAATCAGTTAATGTTATTTGCATTGACTAAAACAACACAATTGTACTTACTCTATTGAAGTCTAATGAAGTTAATCCAAAATTACAGATGAGAGTACTGCATGTACACTGGTGTCATCAGAAAGCATTGGAATGAATGGTTTGCAAGTTCTTCTCAAAATGGCAGATTCTTGTACAGGGCAAATACTTGCTGACCATTGACCATGAATGGACTATTAAACTATTTTCATTTGCCAGATGTCACATAAATATTTCAGCAAATTGACTCATAAAGCTGCTTCCATGAATTCATCATCTTCAGTACTATTTTAAGGTCACATCGAATATAAATTAGTTGTACTCTCTAGCATAAACTCATTCTTAAACAAATGAGAGTACATTCAATGTTAATCAATTGATAAATAACCAATCAGAGATAGTTAGTTTCCATCTTAGATTAGTAAGACAACAAATGAGATGGAATAGAAAGAAGAAATATTTTAAAAAAATTATATCGTGATGGACGTACAAAAACGTGCGGTTGGACGTACAAAAAAAGTGTACGTCCAACCACTCGTTAATTAATTAATTAAAGGTAAGCAGGATAACATTTTATGTTGACTATGTAGAGACCCTTAAGCTTACTTTGCATTGGCACTGTTGCAATTATTGAGTACTTCGTCTCTCTGAAATATAAAAAACTAGTGTTTTTCTGTGACGGACGTACATGACAATACCTGTTATGTAATAAAATGGCAATTAATTAATCAACCAATGATCACATTTTAAATTATCATTGCATGCACAAAGAATTGGGTATGATGCAGTCATCCACTATGAAGAAGGAATGAAATACACTTGTTCAGTTAAAAAAGTACCAGAAAAATATTTAATACACTTAATGTAGAAAAAAACTAGAACTTCATTTATGCCTTAATAAACTGGGGCATGGTGACCTTGACCTTGGTGATATTAATTTGAAAGTTACAAATTTAGAAAGTTCAATGTATTGGCTTTAAAATGATATGCAATTTAGGTTTGTCACAAGAGTTTGAAATTTTTGTCCCTGGGTTGACACTTTTCCGGAACTGCCCATTAGTTATTACATGTAGTATAATCACCATATAAACCAATGCCAATTATATTAATACAATGTAAGTCATATTCTTATGGAAGTTATTTGGTTTGCATCTTGAATCTCTAGCTAATGTTATGCTATTTTCTACTCAAAGAATGTTAGCAACATAACTGAAAGGAATCGAGCGGCATGCAAGTTGACCTAAAGGGGCTAAAGAGATGAATTTTCAGAAATAATGGCCTGTGACCAATAGTCTCTTCCCAATATGAGAACGGAAGATGCCGATAATATGTTACACAGATTATGAGAACGGAATAACAATACGCTAGAGAAACTATTCTCAGGATACAAAATTCTTCTTTTTTTCTCTCTCTCTCCCGTCCGTTCGCTTTGCTCGCTCATACAATCAAGAAACTAGGCCTAGATTGGTTCTTGCAGCAAGCACCTCTTACGTCCGGCAGCAATTAAAGAAGCCCGAATATCATAACATTCGGGCAGTGAGGTATCCGAATATTCTCGAATTCCCCACCGCCCCCCAAAAATGGTATAATTTACCCGACAGAGTCCACAGACTAAAATTTGACATAAGCTGGTAGTATGGGTGTAGCCGGTGAACACTCAAAAAAGTATAAAAGCTGACATCATAGCTCGTAGGAAAATATCACCTGACAGCCCTCAAAAAAAAATGGAAACGCCCCCTCCCAAGAAGGTGGTAGGGCCTAATTGAAACAATTTCATTTTATCGGTCAGAATCTTATCTTTTGTTACTTTTAATGAAAATTCAACTATAAAGTGTGCACCCCATAAAATTTCTTTGTTTAAAAAATAACACTTGTGTTTAGAAGGGGACGCCCTTTCCTCAGCTTGCTCCACTAGAAAATGGTGCTTCGGGCATGGTGGGCCTCGGGGCTTTAGTGTGCACCATATAATTAGATTTCCATGTTTCAAAAAATGGTCAGCGTTCCATATTGCCAATACATCGGTGTAGTGGCAAAATTAACCGGGGGGGGGGGGGGGCTGAGCTGCATGGGTGGACCACCCCCGCCCCACGGTGATGATGATGATGCTCTGATAAAAATACTTTTAACATGTTGAAAATGTATTAAAACAAAACTTTAAAATAAGTTCCCCATTTTTTTTTTGGGGGGGGGTGGGCCTACAGACCTTGTGCATCGGTTTATTACAATACACATAGAAGAAGATAAGGCCCTAATACCCTTTTCCTTTTATAAGATAAAAATAGAAACTTTTTTTTTAATTGTGTATTTATTGAGAGTTCACGAACATAAAAAACTTTCAAGCAGATACAAACATTGTTATTTTATATATAAAAATTAATGACAAATCAAGATATTTACAAATAATTAAGATGATAAAAAAACAAAAAAAAAACAGAAAAAATGAAATATAATAAAAATAGCAGAGTACATGTATAGAGATATTAAAAGTTATAAGACTTTCATATATATGTACATGAGCCAGAACCCCAAGATCGTATTGCATCAAAATCTGACAATTACATGTACGTTGGACCCAACGTAAAACTAAATACATGTATTGCCGTCCACAATACAAATGGAAGCTCAGGCCACCAAAAAGACTGGAAGGAGCAGAAACGAGAAATGAGACGATCTGCCATACTCCCCCAACACACACACACCACACAGTCTTGTATTGCTTTACTTCCGAGGACAATTATTGTTCCTCTATTGTTCCTCCGTCCTCGGACAGTCGACGGAATAAGGCACAAATTCATTGTTCGACGTTCGAGGACTATTGTCCGGCTTCCGAGGACCATTGTTCTCATGATTTTTTTTTTGTTCTCTGTCTGAAAATGTCCTCGGACATACGGCTAAACACGCCCAAACACACACACACACACACACACAACCCCCACCCCACATACACAAAACTATTAGAAACTTATTGTATCCGCTTATTTTACCTTTTTTTTACGTTATTGTCGGTCTATCGGACCTTCTAGACTATCGGACCCTTACTGAACCTTCGGACTATCGGACCCTTTTGCCGATTCGGTCTATAGAACCTTCTGTCTATCGGACCTTCTGACTATCGGACCCCGTTGGACATTCGATCTACATGTATAGAACCTTCGGACCTTCAGACCCTCCACCGATTCGGTCTATAGAACCGTCTGTCTATTGGACCCTCTCGTACATTCGGTCTATCAAACCTTCTATCTATTGGGTGTCGGTCTATCGGACCCGCTAACTATCGGACATTCTAGCTATAGGGCTGTAACCCTTTTAACACTGTGCAGAGTAGTGCCATACATGCAGCACTGTAGACCCTATCTTTTGGCCTACCCGGCAGTTCCTTAGACCCCCATTTCGGGGTTGACTGAGGCACACCCCGTCAAAAAATTTCTCCAGTTAGTGAAATCCTCCTCAGGTATTTTGTCTATGTACATACAGATCTATCTTTGTGATAGGCTGCATAGCCCTTTGAAGATTACCAAGTCAGAGAAGATGAAGATTGAGCTCTTATAATGAATAACTCTGCTATGATTTTGGCTATTATAGCTAATATGCCCAGTAATCCTCAAATTGGCAAAAATCCTACCTAGGATATCGAAAAAACAGTGAGCAGAAAAGAGGTACTGAATTTCTATAGAGTGGAGGTATAAAGCCTTAAGAGCAACGAACTGTACCGTCAACTGCTCGTGGTCTAGTGGTAAAGAAATCTGCATGGTCGAAGTATCCTTATTCTACACCGCACGTTCTACAATGTTGCTGGTTCGAATCCCGTTCTTGACTGATGTTTTTTTCAGTTATGAATTAACAATAGCGTTTATTCCGTTGAAAATGATCAGAATTTCAATAATAAAAACACAAGAAACTTGACTAAATATTCACTTGGTCAGGCGGATTTAATGGTGGCTGGGCATAATAGCGACTTTGGCCATGATTTCTGCCAAGTCCGAGTTTTTCCTACGGCCTTTGCACAAGGGAGTAAAATTCATCTAATAAAGCTGATTAGTTTAACGCTGATTAACGTAATCGGCTCTATTAAAAGCAAATTTTCCCTGTGTGAACATCAAACTATACGATGTTCGGACAGATACGAACGCACGTTCTAAAGACCAGGGATGCCACTTTTCAGACAAAAGTAGGAATTCCTACTTTTTCAACATATTTTAGCCATAGAAAACCACTTTTTATGTACACAAGGGTCCATTCGAGATGATTTTTCCTACTTTTTTATCAATTCTATAAAGTGGCATCCCTGAAAGACAAATCAGGGCAGCCTGCCAATACGAAGTTCGTATAGACGAGGCAAGAGATTTTGTGTGCGAACGGATATACATCTTTAACTGGGCTGAGCTAAGACCGGGCGCGCACTTTAATTGACATGACCTGCTATTATTATGCGCAATGGCCCTACTGCGCATTTAATCATGGGTGAATCTCTAACGATCGTACCACACTTTTCTCTGTGTGAATGCTATCGTATAAATTTACTTTAAAACTGCTTCGTTCAAAGCTCTTTAAACTAATCAGCTGAATTTTACCTGTGTGTGAAAGCGGGGCTACAGTGTAGTTCCCAGTGGGCACACATTTATGCAGACTGTCTTTAAAATGTGAAATGTCCCCCATAACACACAAAGTCTGAAGTTTTCAAGCATTTTAGAAACAGATTCTGTTAATTTTCTGTTGTGTATTAATGTGCAGTGCTTAGTGAGGATAATGAGTTCTAAAATTGTACAAATTTAACAACTTGTTCTTCCCCCAAATCCTTGTGATTTTATCATACAATGTATATTTATTAATGAAAAAAAAATGACTAAACCATCATAGTCTTCATGATTTTAGGAAGATCATAACGAGTACTACACAACAGAATTTATTCCTTGAATGCTTTCAGCACCTTATAGGGCAGCTGGGCTAAAAGCCAGGGTAATATTGGAGCGCCTTGAGCACCATTGGTGGATATGAGCGCTATATAAATATCCATTATTATTACATGTCTCTTGCTTGAAGCTGAGAAATTGCAGATTTTAACTGAAAAATGGTATCTAGCGAATTTGTTTGGGTTACATACCGTATGTGATGACTATGTACACTTTACATGTTGACATGAAAATGTGAGGTCATGGTGTGCAATGATTGTATCTTTTTTAGAAGAGCTGTGAGCTGTTTTTCATTCTGATAATTGTTTTGTTTTTGTTGTGTCAACTATTAAATATGTTCTACATGCTACTATTGCTTGGTAGTTTGGCAAACCCTGATAGCAGTATTTAGTTGAAGTTCATTTTATTTTGTCATGGGGGGGGGGGGGGGGAGGTGACCCAACTGGCCCATGACCCCTCCCTCTCCCCCCTCCTTTTGAAACCTAATTAGCTGTACATTACACATGCAAACACATGTTCATGTACTGTATATGTACCTTTAATACATTGTATCTCACAACAAAACATTGCCCCCTTATAAGTACAGTACATGTACATGTACATTATTTGTGTAATTTCTGGAATATCTTCCTGCAACAATGTTGTTGAGCACAACAGTGTTGTACATATATTTTGCCGCAGCAGGGTTCTGTTTCAAGTTAAAATAATTGTTATATTAAAGCTACTGAAATCATTGAATCTGATTGGCTGAGGGCAAACATATAGAAATTGGGCAGTTGTTTTATATTGATAACAAGTTTTATTAAACAGGGCCCAAGGTGGTTTGTGTGTGATTTACGGCCTTATGTGTGAATGGTTACATGTCGTTTTTCCGAATGTTCATTTCCTGAAGGTTAGTACATGTACAGTGTATGTATTTCCGAAAATTAAAAGGGTTCATATTTCTGAAGGTTCGTAATTCTGAAAAGTTATCGGGCTCTGTTGCATTATCAGAATTACAAACCTTTGGAGTAATGCATTAAATATTCAGAATTATGAACCTTACAGGTGTAGTTCATTTTCGAAATTATGAAATCCCTGCTTTATATGGGAACTTTGTGTTTTGGAATTACAAACCTTTGTAAATTTCACATGTATGAACCTTCGGAAAAATGAACCTTTGCAGAAAAACGAGTAGCCCCCCGTGTGAACAAGGTCTGTTGGAGACAGTGTTGGAAATGAGTTGAGGGAGAAGGAAGGCATTAAAGATTCACAAGAAAGGTGATTAAATTCAAAGAGCAAGTATTCTCATGAGAAAAGGCTAGCATATCTTCTAAATAATGAAAGATGTGTTACAAACAAGTATGGGTTGCTGCAAAGGTAATTTCAGATACAGGGTGGCCCAGAAAAAGAACGCAACACCTGAGATAGTATTCCAACACCATCATAGGCTTTAAAAAATGTAGTATCATTTGTTTTTGTTTTAATATTAAGCAGAATTTCTTTTTTCAGAGTGAAATGACAGCATTATCATCAATTTTTGGTAAAGCATTTTGATTCTAAGGCTATTTTTGTAAGGCATTGTAATTTTCAAAATTTGCTTATTTTTTAAACTGTACATGACTGCATATGTAAATGTAGTCATGCTTGAAGCAGCAAGAAATTTGGCATGATGGCTTCCCATGCAATCTCTGCTTCTTTCATGTTGTCTTCCTTTTCAAAGCGAGAGCAGTCATGCGTTTGTCAACATGTAGCTTGAACTGTACGCGACGCCATTATTCTCGCTGCATCAAGCAGGACGACAGTTGCAAAAGTAACAAATTTCGAAAAAATGACATTGCCTCACAAAAATAGCTGTAGTTAACGCCTTTAATACCCAAAACTGATAATCTTTGTGTCATTTTTGCCAGAAAGGATTTTCTACCCAATAGAACAAAAACTAAACGATACCGTGTCAATGATGTCGTTGAAATCGCAGATCTTGTGTGTTGCATTCTTTCTGGGCCACCCTGTACATAGTTTTATTGCAATCTAACACCAGTCTAATTAGAATAAAAATTTCAAAAGGATTCAATCCAGGAAAGGTTGTGTATCACGCGTGAGAGGCCTTACTAGCAAAAATAGAAAATAAATCACAACTGGGGTCGTCGTCATGGGCACTACTTTCACATATTCACATATTCCTTTGTATTAATTTCACTGATCATTTGTACAACTTGTTCATAATACTGTACTTTACAGATATGTCACAATCTCTATTAGTCCAGCGCCCTGTCTCCAAAGAATCTCGTATCGTATTCAGAGTTTATTAACCATGATTTTAGGCCCGATATTGTTTCACTCATAGTTAAACAAAATTTGCGTGGTCTCATTCATGTGCCGAATTTATTTAGCCTCTAATCAAGGTGGTGTGCTGCTCTTTCGATCCCCTGGTTGATCCCCCAAACCTGCAGAATCAGCCTCTGATTATTGCGCGGGAAATCTTGCTCAGCACATGTATACATGTAGCCTATACGCACCTGTCAACGTTACTTGTTTTTTTCTCATTTTTAACTTTGAAATCTTTCATCAATTTTCTGCCAAAATTTTTCATGGATAATTCAGTTCCTGGTAAAAAAAATGAACCAATCAAGAGCTTCTGTGACATGGCGTGAAGAGACCGCTCAGCTGATTCGAAACATGGGGGAGTAAAAATTTGTTATCGCAAATAGGACATGATAATTTCCACATGCAGTGTACATGTATATAAAAAAAAGTATAATTTTTTTATCATTTTCTATTTGAAACATGAGCAAACATCTATTTGTGAGTGATTTTTTTATCAAGAGAAATAAAAAGTATAAAATGATTAATTTCAGCTTTATCCCACTATCTACACTTTTCTGTCCCCACTTAATAATGGAAGAGCTCAATCTTTTCCGTTACGGTTCCTTTTATTGTATCCCCCGAACTAGTGTTCGGGGATACAGAGTACTATGGATTTGGCATCGTCGCGCCGCGTCCACCGCAGAGATTTTCTTGTGAGCGCTCTACTGGCTGCAGTTTTTGTCGGATCACCTTCAAATTTCGCATGGAGGTGCATTATGGTAAGATGAAGACGCCTTTTAGATTGTTTTTGGTGTGGGTAGAGTCATGGTTGCCATGGTAACCATATTTTTTAAAGAAATGGTAAAGACTTTCTTGTGAGCGCTCTACCGGCTGCAGTTCTTGTCGGATCATCCATTTCAGTCACAACATTGATTCAAATGTGGGATGGGTGACGGGTTCAGGGGATACATGTACTCGGACTGGTCCCCCCCTCCGAGTGCTCTAGTTTGATTGGTTAAACGCACTGAACAATAGAATTCAGTGTTGTCATTTAAATCTAGCTGTTGGTTAAAAACGTTTATTTTAAGTCTTACTGCCCTATTTGGGAAGGTTGTTGAATGATGCATACAGTCTCGGTCGTCTTGAATATCGTTGACGGGTGATTAAAGGTGGCATGCAGCAAGCTGCGCACATGTGTCGACTTCCCGTGCAATCAGAGGACTGTTCGAGGATTGACCACTGTTCGAGGATTGACCAGTGTTTCGAGGATTGACCAGGAGATCGACAGAGCAGCACAGAGCCTTGGTTGAAGGCTAGATATTTATTGGGCAGTGGCATCTTTTGCACATGTACATGTACAGTATATGTTGATAGGGAGATGTTGGAATCTTGCCACCAACATACATGTAGCCCACATGCAAATTTAATTAAAATTGTAATCAATAGTGCTTCCAGAGTGTGAACAGCAGTCACACGAGACCCCAAATTTTATGCCCCCAAGTCTGCCCAAGTGCTATGTACAGTAATACGAGTTGCCAGATTGTGCATAATTGCTAGCATCAATTGCTTACATGTATGTGCAGGTTTATTCCTTGTATAAAATGGACATTGTAAATTATACATGTACATCCTCCCCCCCCCCCCCCCCCTCCTGTGTCTCTTCTTTCTCTTTCTGTCCTCTCCCTTCTCTTTTTCTCTCTCTCTCTCTCTGTCTCTCTCTTGCTTTTTCCCGCCCCAATCTCCCTTACCCTCTCTCTAGCCCCTCTCTCTTTCTCTTCTCTTCTTCCTTTCTCTTCTAACCCCCCTCTCCCCAAGCCTCGCTATCTTTCCTCCCAGACCTGACCACCCCCCCCCCCCCACTCTCTCTCTCTCTCTGATGTACATGTATCTCTCTCTTGCTCATTCCCCAATCTCCTTACCCTCTCTCTCTAGCCCTTCTCTCTTTCTTTTCTCCTTCCTTTCTCTTCTAACCCCCTCTCCCCAAGCCTCGCTATCTTTCCTCCCAGACCTGACCAACCCCCCTCTCTCTCTCTAATGTATCTCTCTCTTGCTCATTCCCCAATCTCCTTACCCTCTCTCTCTAGCCCTTCTCTCTTTCTTTTCTCCTTCCTTTCTCTTCTAACCCCCTCTCTCCCCAACCCTCTATCTTTCCTACCTGACCTGAACCCCCCCCCCCCCTCTGTCTCTGTATACAGTACATACGTACATGTATCTGTCTTCATAAAGTTTTATATTTCTCTTCCTTTTTTGAAAGCTAAAGCTGAGCTCTGATCATGAGTTTACATTGTGGAAAAAAAAGTCTCAAAGCAATTCAGAAAGGTTGATCATGTCTTATAAGAATTGGTGTATACATGTACTGTGAGGTTTTGGAAGCATCAAAGTGATAAGAAATTGACCCAATCTCTCTGAAAAGCGCATGCACTGTACAAAAGAAACATTTATACTGCTCACATGTGTCATGAATGTTCGGGCTGAACACTTCAGCTATTTCTTGTTATATTTTGAATATGAGGGCATTTGAAGAGATCCTTTCAGGTGACATTCTACTATCTAAGAAGCGAGAATGCCCCTTCTATTGTTTTAATAGTCATGATCATAACACTGAAGTATCCAAAAGGTGAATTGAAGGGGTATTTTTGCTACTTGGATATCAGGCTATTTATTTCTGTTACGGACATTACGGAAGGGAGTGCTTTCCATGGAATTGCCCAGTACTCAAGCTTCTCTTTGAGGAGGGGATCGATGGTGCTGGAAAATATTGTTTTGCGAACCACTTCTCAGAATACCTCAGAACGCATTGGAAAGTATACTGTCCTGAATAAGCCAGTTCGTAATAACAATTTGTGCATACATGCAGTTGAAGGTCATTTGTACCAAGGACAGTTGACCTTTATATGCTGTCATTTGGTACACACCACAATGCGTGCACTAGTTTGATTTTTACATGTGAACAAGTAGCACGTCCATTGAAACAGATGCGATTGGGCATATTTAAATTGGGTTAATTTCAGGGTCAATTTTGTGCCATGATTACCACCAACTGGCTTAAAATATTACAATATTACATGTAGTTGAATTTTTGCCCATTGTAAATTTCTTTTTACAAATGGCTATTTTTCCCCAGGACCATTTTTCATATTGAGAGAGCTTTATAGCCTATAGGTGTACATACATGTACACATACATGGATCTAACGAAGATGTGGAGTTAGTGATCCTGATGTGTGTAATACAGTGTGCATTATTTGACTCAGTGCTTTTGTACATGTATGTAAGTAAGTTGCTAAATGCATTTGAAGGCTCCCCAGGAAATGTTTCCTCGTTATCGTCTGCTGATATACCCAGAAGGGCATTATCTCATACAGGTACAGTATACTTTATACTTAAACACAGAAGAGGTAAGGAGAAGAGGTAAGGTGAGGGGGTCAGGAAGGGGGAAGAGTGGCAATAACCCAACATTGTTGATGTGCAGGGGAGGGGGGGGGGGGGGGGGGGGGAGGAGGGGAGGAGTGGAGGAGAAGTATGAGAATACTACATACATTGTACATGTACATGTATACAAGAAGAAGTGTTGTATAATAAACTGATTATTTTTTTCAGACTTGTTAATGAAACAGTCTACAAGTACTACAACTCTCTCAAATGAAAAATATGCAGACTTTCGTTGGATTTGGGCAGGTCCAATATATGTACTATGTCCTACATTTAACAATGACATCAAAGGTTAAGGTACTTAAATATGATTGATAATGATGATTTGGATCAGACAATCAAAAGTTTGATTGAAAAAATGTGTGTACATGTGTACATGATTGTCATTGTCAAGCAAAAGGAAAGGGGGAAAAATGTAAAAGCTTGACAATGTTACAGACTGAAGAACTAGAAAGCTCTCAAGTGCTCTTCTTATCTTATAGATGGGATATTTGTTTGCATTTTCATACCCAAGGCAAGCAGTCTAATGTATACATTTAAATGTCGATGCCTTCATGCTACCCAAGTGTACGACCAGCGCTTCTCAGTGTGTACTTTTAATTCCTTCAGCCCAGTTGCGCTCGCCCTCTTCTATACAGTTTGTGTTGTGTGTGTGTGTAGTATGCAGGTACATCATGTACGTGTACCCATGACAGTTGAAATGTGTAACAGAGTGTCTGAATTGTTCAAGACTACCCTATATTATACAATAGCTGCTCCTGACATGTGATGCAGCCAGAGAATGGGGAAGTTAGGCTCTACTCAGGGCTTCGTGGAATTGTGTTTAAGTGTCATTATGGGGTCTGTGACTGCAGACTACTCTGTGTGTGGGCATGTGCTGTGTGTGTGTTATGGGTGGGTGTGAGTGTCCTGTGTGTGTGTGTGTGTGCGTGGGCTGGGACAAGATGAGCATAGCAGAGGCTTCCCTGCCAAAATTTAATGAGCATGCATGAATTGCATGTCATTGCGTATCGGTAGTAGTGAACGGGTCCTGCCACTGTACTTGAGCATGGTACATGTGTGTAATAGCAGGTGGGTTTAATCTTAGAGTGGTCAATAGCGTTGATACCTTGGATGAGCAGCATACAGTACACTGCATTCTCCATGTGCTGGGGCAGTGGAAGAACTGAATATTTCCCTATGAGTTAGAGTGCAGTTCCTGATGTTTTCCAGGGGAGTTGGAATGCATCATACATGTATGGTTTATTTGGCTGTAGCAGTTTGAAAACAATATTTGTCTAATTGATGGTACATTTAGTCCTAACATGGAACATGAATCGCAAGTTTGAAGTATTTTGAGTGAGATCTGTGCCCAATGAGCTGCGGATATTAAAAAGGATTATTTCATAAGGATTATTTATCTCGCGGTGGAAAACTATTTGTGAAGCAAAGCTGTGAAGTTTCAAAAGCATGTTTTGAGAAAAGGCACATTTTTGAAGGATATTTCGGACAGGAAAAAGAGTAAGATTTATAATTGTATTTGTGTAATTTTAGTTACATACATGAAAGAAAAAAAATATATTTATGTCATGTTGCTTACCACTGCTTTAACATCTTCATTAGATAAGAAGTTTACGACTTTAGCGTTTTCCCCCAAATATGTATACTTCTACACTTAGTCTGATATACCCATAGCATTTCAGAGTTTTCTTATGGTCCAAATTGATCAGTTACCCCTCCTCAAATTGGCAACAATTAATCTTATTCTCCACTCCTTCATAGTTTGAAAAAAATACAAATGTTTATTAAATTTCCAGCTGTGAATGCAAATTGCAAAATTTAACAGAAACATTGCCAATTTCTATGCGAAAATAGTGATTACATATTTTACACTGCGTTGCAAATGATTTAATACAATTACAAAATAGTTACTTATTCATGAACGACACAACGTACTGCAGTAAAGATAGACTCAAAAAAGATAATGCAAGTTACACGTCACTATAAAAGGAGACACGCAACCTGGGGAGCGTTTTATCAAGCGTTTTGTCAGTGAATTTTTACCAACAACTGTTATAAGCTACTGAAATCCTTTGCATCTGATTGGCTGAGAGAAAACACGTCACTAAAAGGAGACACTGTACTATTTGGGTTAAAGACCTTGGGAGCATTTTAATCAAGTGTCTTGTCAGTGATTTTTTATTGACAAATTTGCTCTCAGCCAATCAGATGCAAGGATTTCAGTAGCTTTTAACAGTTGTCGGTAAAGAACCCTCACAGAACGCTTGATGAAATGCTCCCCTGGACCTGTATGTTTTATTCATTTCTAGACTAATGAACCATTTGAGATGGAAATTTATGCAACCTGGATGATCGATCACCCAGCTGTACATGTATGTATCTGGTCCATCGAAACATGCCTGAATTAATGTATGCCTAGTTGCAATCATAGGCTGATAGGTCCACATACACATACTAGGTCGTTAATATGCTAAATTCTCCCTTTTCCCTTTAGTTATAATTACATTTTAACAGTAAAGCGAGGGAGGAGGTTGAGAGAGAGAGAGAGAGAGAATGAGAGAGAAAGAAAGAGTAATGAGAGTAAGGAAGGAGATGGAGAGAAGGACAGATGACAGAGGAGAGCTACATGTAGATGGATGGGAAGAGGGAGAGATGATGATGAAGCGAGAGAGAGAGAGAAAGAGAAGGAGAGGAAGCCTGTTTCCATGCTTTATAAAGAAAGATACATGTATATATGTATGTATGTACATGTACGAAGAGTTGTTTTGTAAGCATCGACTTTACATGTGTGCATGTAGTCCTTTCACTTGCAATTTGTTAATATTTATTTCTTCTATTTTTTATATTTTCCTGACTTCTTTGTCGTATTTCTTCCTTCATTTAAAAAAGAAAATCTAGATGATTAACTGCAAAATCTATCTCAGACAGCAATAACATTGTACTGGAATATCTTCAGACCAGCAATCAAATTGCCATGCTCCCTGGAAACAGACCTTCAATCAAATTGCCATGCTCCCTGGACACAGACCTTCAGTCAAATTGAAAGTGCGCACCACGTTTGCATGACTGATGGTCCAGAGCAGATCAAGGCATTGAAGCTCATAAATTAATGCATCGGAGACAATTTATTTTCACAGTTTCACTGAGAACTACTCTAATGGATTTTTCTGAAAATTTTCTTAAAGGGATACTCAACGCAGTTTGTGGACGTTTTAATGCCGCGAGAGGGCACCGTGATCGTTACCTGATCATGCCGTTGCCCCGCGGGGCGCAAACATCCACGCTCCGCCTGAGCTCGAGCTCTCGTGCGAGATTCGGTCGGCTTCGTGCAGTCGAAATGTAATCCCACTTAGTCCAACGACGCGTTCGCCGCACAAACTTTGTGTACGAGTGAATGGGGCTTACGCAATCCCGACTTTCCCCACGACCGCCAGGTGGCGTATCCCTTTAAGTGCAAGATCACTTTCCAATCTACATGTAGCTGCTGTATTTCTTTGTTGACTCTAGTTGTTCCAAGGCATTTTGCCTGTTTCAAGATTTCACCATAATGAGAATAGACCGCTTCTGTAATGTATACAAATTTATGCACATATATACGCTGAGCACCCAGTGACGAGCTATTCTATTTTAATATTAAACCTGCTTTTTATAAATGAGCCTCTATGCTTGAAATCCAGTTTGCATACATTATTTTTTGCCATGTCCGGCAAGCCTCCAGCAAGCTTTCATGTTGTCAAGAACAACCTCTGTTTGA